>CM044439.1:72111741-72136387 GCA_024363595.1 Xenopus borealis
TTTTCTCTCAATTCACTCATGGGTGCTTGGTCAAGTACTGTGTATATTTTTCAAGATGGACTAGCACTTCAAACCTTTCCAAACAAGTAGTTTATCTCAACATCACTCGTGAATCCACTGTTTCGACCCTCATTGGGGCCTTTATCAAGGATGGCAAAAACCTTGGATACAGGAGTGATGTTATAATAAACTACTTGTTTGGAAACGTTTGGAGTGCTGGTCCATCTTGAAGAAAATTTATATATATATATATATATATATATATACATACAATGTAGAGGTGATGGCACTCACAGGATTTAAACAAAAGGAGACAAAATGTCAAAAAATGAAAAAGGTTTATTAATCCTTGGATTTAAATCCTGTGAGTGCCATCACCTCTACATTGTATCCAGTTATCCAGAATGTGCACCCAGGTCTCTAAGTTAACTTCAGGGATGTGCGGTAAATAATTTTTGTCTATATATATATATAAAATACCTAAAGATGAGCCGCACTCACAGGACTTAAAAAATAATAAATAGTAGTTTATTGAAGATGTGACCAACGTTTTGGCCTCTTCCTTTCTCAAAGTACAAAATAATGGCAGTGAGTGTGCTTAAATCTATGTACTGGCAGGAAAGGACAGCAATGGTCATGATGACGTATACTCCTCGTCAATATCAAGCGTATATCACACTAGTTATCTAGAACATACATTCCCTATGTTAACTATTAACACATCAGTTCATATTATCCACTTCATCACATACAAATATAAATTCATAATTTGGGAAATTAATTTACTATATAAAATATATTTTCTCCACCACCAAAGTTGTGGCATAATTCAAACACAGAGTGTGGGCATACAATGATTGTTGAGTTGTCACTGAATGTTGTGTATTCAAGAAATGTAAGGCAATAGGTGTTCCCCTTCCCAGTGTTCAGGGCTGATTGTATTTCAGTCCTGTGGTATGTCTCACAGTCTCTACATTTAGTGGCAGATTTAGGGTTTGAAGTTTCAAAAAGATTTAAATTCGAATTTTCGAATGTTTTTGAAGACCACTTCGACCTGTGAATTTTGAAAATGCAATCGAATGATTCAAATAATTTTAATAATTTGACTAAAAATCTATTCGAATATTTGATTCAAATTACTTCCCCTTAACATTTTTTATTCGACTGCCTAGTTCGCCAGATCAAAACCACCGAACTGGGTTTCATTATTTTTGATTGAATAAAAAAATTTGATCGAATGGTTAAATAGTTTGCATAGTTCAATTCGAACGATTTTATCGATCGGTCGAATATTTTCTATCGTTCGACCAATCGAATTGCGGTAAATTCCTTCTAATTTGATATTCGAATTTGAAGGATTTTACTTCCCCAACAATTCCCAACTATTCCCATGGTCGAATTCGAGGGTTTCTAACCCTCAAATTTGACCCTTAGTAAATCTGGCCCTTAGTGATTTTTTTCCCCACATATATCCACAGGGATGTTGGATGAAAAATATATTGTATGAAGTACATGCATAGCTGTATTTGTATTACCTGGGAGTGAATTTCATATATTTGACAGTACCACGCTCCAATTCATGTTGCCCATCATAGGTCTTTTTCCTTCAAGTCTGATTATCTGTTCTTCAAGACTTCTCCCTGACCTGATAATTTTCTGCCTGTTATTCACCATTCTCTCGAATCCTGACTTTGTACTGAATTACTGGTTTTGACCCTGGCCTCCTTGGCTCCTGATTTCGTACTGCACTAGTATTGACCTCAACCTGAGACTCAACTACGCTTTTTTTCCTTTTCCCGTCCGTTATGGTTCCCTTGTATGCCCAGAACTCTCGCCTTGGTTCTTTCTCTTTAAGATGTTATGGGTTCTGGGATACCAATTGTGACATTTTTTGACTATGTGAGTGCCAGCATTCATAGTAACATAGTAGGTTTGAAAAAAGACACGTCCATCAAGTTCAACCTTTTAACTTTATTAACCTGCCTAACTGCTAGTTGATCCAGACGAAGGCAAAAAAAAAACCCCATCTGAAGCCTCTCCTATTTGCCTCAGAGGGGAAAATAAAGTCCTATTTGAGTAATGGAGACCAAAACTGTACTGCATATTCTAGATGGGGCCTTAACAGTGGTCTATACAGTGGAAGAATGACCCTCCCCCCCCCATGAATCAATGACCCATGCTCAAACAAACACACAATGTTATATGTTGTTCAATAATATATAAGCCCTTTTAGTCTTTGGGCTAAGCCCACCGGGATTTCAGGGCAGTTTTACACAGAAGCAGGTATATTTGTAAAGCCTCGAAGTATGGAAGAAATATACATACTTGAAATAAGGCTATTTCTCACCCATTAGTACATTATTACCGTAGCAACAACCCTGTCTTAATTTCCTTGTGTTATTGTGTACTTGTACTCACAAAAGTATGCACGGATAAACCCAATCTCTATTTGTTTTGGAAATGGGAATTTATACAGTAAAACTGACAATGGTCTGTCTGTGCATATCAGTATACACATTTTTTTTACAGCGTTGTTATATATAGCTGTTTTTTCTTTTTTTTTCATCCTCTCTACTGTCAAGGTAGCAAGGAATATTTTCTAATGGAAAAACTTCATATGGTATGTGAGTTACAAACTAAAAAAGCACCTCCGCTTTTAATGCTGAAACAAAAATAATCAGGTCACTTGTGCTTCATGTCGAGGAATGTATCCAGTATAAAGAAGGTGGAATTTTAATGGCATAACATGGCTTGTCACCCACGGTGACAGCTGCAAGTGCTGTTGACAAGCAGTACACCCAAATGGCACAAGCAGACAAAGGATCATTTTGGGAAAGAGATGCTGAAAATTACAGAGCAGCGCAGCTATTATTACGAGATGAGGACAGTGAGCATCCAGCTTAGCACTGACATAACAAGTGTCCCCTAGTGCTGTGAACAGATGGCAATGCCGCATACAGCTAGAACATGGTTCAAGAGAATAGAAATGGTAAATGGCTTGGCTTCTGTTATTCATGTAAATTAAATAGTAGGACACTTCTAAATCAATCAAGATTCCATGGCTGTGCCATTCTGGAATCTTTCTCACCACCTTCATGTCACTGACAGCACATTTCATTTCAACAGCTAGATACTAGCATCAGTTTATTGCAGGTGTTTTTTCACTTGCATGTAGCAAACACCCTTAATACATATTTCCTTAAGCTACCATATTTTTACAGAGCCTTAAAAAATATAAAGAAAATTTAATGGAACAACTTGATTATCCCTTTATGCTGAATTGGAAACTATTTCAATTTATATGTATTGTGTCTGCCTTCAAATCAGACTGGCAGAACTATAAAAAGCCAAGATCCCAGTCTTTCCCCTGGGCTCTGGTTCTACTTATAAGCTTTATATTTATAGCTATACCCTAAAGTTATTTTATAATATGCATTAACTTGGAAGTGTATTGCCTTTATGTGTTCGGTTAAATGCTCTTCATTTATTCCTGACCAAGAAAAATCATATGAAATTTATACTGCACATGAACAATCCTGAAAATGATCTAATACATACAGTCTGCCATTAATGTGGTTTCTTGGCCTTTTTTACATGCTGACCAATTAACTTGCATGTGCTGGCTATTATTTACTATATGAATATATGCCCAGCTAAAATCAAGGGATGTCTAATGTCTCCTTACCGTTTTGTTGATCTCACTGCACCTATACCTTTTGACTGTAGTTATACAATTGCTAATTAAAAAGCTGATGGATAGATTTTTTAAACCATGTAACCAATCAGAAAGCAGACCTGCTTTTACAGGTCACCTGTAACTCAGATATATAATTGGTTGCTGAGGGTTGCTTTGCTTGGTGCAAAGTTTGTGGCCATTATTAAATACCTGCTAACAGTGGTGAGCCAAGCTGGACGGCATATAACCCACCCCTACTTTCACATCCATGCAAAAGCGCATTCACAAACAAGCATGTGCAAGCAGGTGCGCAGATGATTGGAAAAGACCCAAGGCACATGCATCTTCTGCCTACCAGCTTTGCTGCTAAGCTGAGTACCAGAAAAAAGAGTGTTCTCTTGCTCTACATTAACATTTGTCAGAAAATAGTATATTTTAAGTTCTGTGAGGATCTGATGTTTTAATATTATTATTATTAGTGAGGTGTACTGTGTCCTTATGAGTGCTGGCAATTACCCAACACTATTTGTTTAAACTTGGTTTCTTATAAAATCTTACTGGGTGATACTTTATCATTATTTTCAATTTCTATCAAGCTAACTTCAGAAATAATTATACTGCAAACGCTGTTCTGTAACCTGAGCATGGATTCCCATTTCCTGTCACACAACTCACTGTTGATTCAGAAACCAGATTGCTTTGAAGAGCTCTGCTGGAGTTCAGGCATTGACAACTCTAGACTTTAGAAAGCCAGGTCAATGATCCTTATTTATTGCCACCTACCGTGTCTCACATTCTGCAGACTTGTAATGTAATGCAATATAATCCCATATCCTTTTGCTATTACAGAATATCAAGTATTGTATAGCTCACTCTCTTTTGGAAATCACTCTTCATCTGTGGTGGTTATTAGGCACATTGGTAATAATACTGGATGAAAAATAATGCTGTCAGAATACTATACTAAATATACTGCTGGGTACTCTTTGATATTTAAGGACATTTTTTTCAAAGGCAATAGTAACTTTTATTTAAAAAGTATATATATTTATGTGTATTTTGGGATGTAAGCTTCCTCATTTTGTAACGAAGTCCTGAAGTGGCGTAAATACCCAATGTGAAGAAGGCAGCTACAACTGAAGTCCTGAAGCCACGAGTCTACTGACACCAATCTGTTTTTTGTTTGTTGTTTTTTTTTAATCCCCTGGCCACCAATGTTTTATTTTAATACTTTATAGGCCCCTGCCACCAAGTTTAAAAAAAAAAAAATTATGGGGCCCAATTTTTTTACCAGCCAACTTGCTTAGAATATTGGATAAATGCTGGATATTAGTGATTATGTTCAACCTGTCAGATTGAAAATCCATGTGTGGTAGGGAATAAATTGAAGAGATGCAATTCCGCACACCAGGGCAATCAATTAAAAATGCAATCTTTATTTAATCCATTAAAAAGCACGCCATACACGCCACATGGAGTAGCTCAACGCGTTTCGGGCACAGCTGCCCTTAATCATGAGCACAAAACACATGACTAAAACCATCCATTTATATAAATCAAACCCAAAGCGACCTCCAATGGCAGAATTCGTTACTAATAATCCTTTTAACATAAACTGTGTCAGGACAAACATAATATAAAGTGTCCACAGCGATCTCAAATGCCAACAATAGTTATTTAACACATGGTACACAGTATATATGCATCTAATGCTGCAAGGACTTTGGAAACTAAGCTAAAATCACAGTAGTAAAAGCTGTTATAAACTACATAAATCAGTCATAGGTAGGTTAAACAAAATGTGAAACATCAAATCTAGTGTTTAAACCATGTGGACTGCGTGTATGTAAAGTAAATATCCAAAATGCTTCACGTGTATTTAGGAGATGCAGCGGATCACCACCTCTGATAGGAATACTCACTCGTTCAATGACTTTCACTCCTAGATCTAGAACCCCTCGTTTGGTACAAATATCAAAATGTTTGACAATAGGTGACTTATGATCACATTTCTCTATGGCAATCATATGTTCTCTGATTCTTTAACGGACGGGCTGTACGACCTACATACTGTTTACGGCAGGATTTACACTCCAATAAATATATTACCCGTTTTGTGCAGCAATTACTGTACATTCGATTTTTGAAACTTTACCTGTAATATGAGACTTAAAATCCGAACTAATGGATATGACATTACATGTTTTGCATGGGTATCTCCCACATCTATAGGTGCCTTTTTGTAACAACCAATCCTTATTTTTGGAAGTAGATGTGGTGGAGATCATGCTAGGAGAAAATCTTTTGCCTAATGTAGTCATTCTCCTAGAGAGAGTTTTCAATTCCCTGTTAACAAGTATATCATGCAGCACTGGATCATTATGTAATATTGGCAAATGCTTCTGTATTATCCTGCAAATCTCATTATATTCTAGGCTGTATTCTGTGCTAAAGTAAATCATTGGTTTGCTTAGGATTTCATTGTCAGTAGTAAATATGGACTCACTATTGGTTAAATTGGAGGGAAGGAGAATATCTCTATTTTTAGCTCGTGCTTTTTGGTAGGCTGACTCCCCTACTGATGTTGAATAACCTCTATCTAACAATTTGATTTTCAAAATAGATACCTGTTCATCAAATAGCTCAATTGATGAACAATTCCGTCTATAACGCAAACATTGGCTAAATGGAATACTGTTCTTAGTATGGCGAGGATGGCAACTATCAGCTCTGAGAATAGTGTTACCTGCTATGGGCTTGGTGTAAAACTTAGACTCAATCTTTTCTGTTTCCGGTACACCAATCAAAAGAACATCCAAAAATTCAATTTGGCAAAAATTATAATTTAAAGTAAATGATAAATTATAAGTATTATTATTTAAATAATCCAAAAACATGTGAAGCTTGTCTGATGACCCATTCAAAATAAATATAAGATCATCTATGTAGCGACTGTACCAAATGATACAGTCGCTATATGTATGGATTACTATCTCCATAGATGTGGGTATTTTCCCACCATCCAATGTAAAGATTGGCATAGGAAGGTAAGAAGGCAGCACCCATGGCAGCCCCACATCTCTGAAGATCGTAAGATCCATTAAAGTAAAAATAGTTGTGAGTCAGTAAAAATTCCAAGGCGAAAACAAGAAAAGAAATGCAGTCATGAGTATATCGATTTGAAGTAGTCAGCATATGGTAAATCGCCTCTAGTCCCTTGGTACAGTATGCGGAATCGAGGAATAAAGAGATTGAACATCCGTAGTCACCCATATATAACTATTTAACCAAGGGATATCCTTTAGAATTGCCAAAAGATGGACTGTATCTTTTATATGGGACTTCAAACTTATTACAATTGGTTGAAAAGATTGAGCCACCCAAATTGAAAGACCCCCATTAAGGAATTAATACTGGAGACAATAGGTGTACTCTGAGGGTTAATTAAGGATTTGTGGATTTTGAGCAAGTGATGGAATATCGGAGTAACCGGAAATTTGCAAATTAAAAAAGATGTATCTTTAGCATTGATAACCCCGAGGGATAAACCAAATATGACCAAATCAGTGAGCTCTAACATAAATTTTTCAACCGGATTCTTGGGTAATTTTGAATAAGTATCCAAATCTGATAATTGACGCATCACTTCAGCAATGTAGTCGGTGGTATTCAGTACCACAACCGAACCGCCTATGTCAGCTTGACGTATGGTAATGTCTGAATTATTATACAACTGTGTTAGTGCCCTTTTATCTGTTATGCTGAAATTAGAAAACAAATTGTAATTCCTATGTTTAGATAATTTCCAAAGATCCTGTTCAACAAGGTCCTGGAAAATGTCCATAGATGGACAATGAGAATTTACAGGGTAAAAATTACTCTTTAGTTTTTTATCCAGTGAAATTTGAGACTTCAAATCGGTAATATCTGCAGTTCCCTCAAATTGTAAATCCTGCAAAATTTTTAAACATGTCAAATCCGAAAAGTTTTATTAATTAGCAATGGGTTCACATGATTCCTCCAAAGAAATACATAAATGCGACTGATCTAAATTAGGATTTTCAGAAAAGTCCAGAGACACCTCAGGGTCAACAGATTTGTCAAAAAAAGTCTGCAAAGTGTTAATTTTCTTACCAACCTGTTAACATTGACCAAAATATTGAAGATACTGAAATGAGAGTCTGGAGCAAATGAAAGTCCTCGACTCAAAACCGCCTCTTGTTGAACTGTAAGGGGAAAATTAGAGAGATTAACAATGTTCAATATTGTTTTCCTCTCTTGGGATGAACTTCCTGAAGTAAATATCTTTTATCCATGGTGTTTCTTGCCTCCTCTCCTTGTCTTCCTGGGTCATAATTCCCTTGTTTCCATTTGGAGTTTTTTTAAGCCATTTCCAAAAATCTCGGTCCATGGATCTGTGTTTTCCGGAGTTTTTTGGAAATGCAGGATCTGAATTCCCAGACTCCATGTACTTGGACTTTTCCTAATTGCCTGGAGTGCGTGGTCTCCGCCATATATAGACGGATTGATTGTCATAATCCTGTTTGTCCCTTAAGAATTTACGTTTCTTTTTTTCACTGATAGATTTTTCTAATATATCCAAATATTGTTTCACATCTCTGTCCAATTGCATAAAAGTAGCAGTTTTATCATATGATGACAGATCTGACTGATTTAGCTTAATCTCTTCCCGTATGTTATTCAGATTATCTTTCTTATAATCAATAATAAGCGCCATTAGTTCAAATAAATATATTGATAAAATGCTATTCCATTTATCAATAAAATTGCTATCCCCCTTAGCAAACATGGGGAATTTCTTTATCCGGAGGCCCCTGGGAATTCTAGATACCCCAATGTATTTCTCCAATGTGGCTATATCCCAACATAAAAATGCCTCCTTTGATTTTCTAGCGCTTTAAATTGGGAAGAGACAGAAATCAATGGATTTGGGAATAAATTGGCAAAATTGAACGTCCAAGCATTCTCTCTGAATGCTTTCTATACTTATTACATATTATCAAAATGAGCTGAGGTTAAAAATCATATTAAACATGATCCATATACACTGACGAAGGGGTACACCTCCGAAACGTTGTCATTGTTGAAAAGACAATAAACATGGGAGCAATCCCTTAAACATGCTACATGTGCTGGTTCTATTTCTGTTCCTAATAACCAGGGAGGGGCCATTCTCTTAAGAATCCATTCCCGTATCTAATTAATTGGAGAGGCCTGGTGTGCGTGTGCATTCTTTTGCCTATCCATATACACTGTGCCATGAGTATGTTTTTATAATAATAAAAATATATTAACTCCACCTGTCTTGCACATCCTCTTTATATTAATTTATTGGACTAAACTGGGGTCCCTTGCATAACAATGGATTCTTGTTTATGGATTGTGGCATGTGTAAAGAGTGTAATGCATGGCTTGCTTTTAAACAAATTGAATACCACTTTATTAAAGTCTGGCACAGATTGAAATGCTGTCTAATTCATCTACAGCAGCAAGAGAAAATCCACAGGACTGCTTAACTTGTGCTATAAGACATACTAACAGTTTAGCGGATGTAAGGTGCATACAAACACATGAAAGATACCCTAACAATTTAAACAAATAATCACTATTTTAAATAAACAGCATGTCTCTGTGGCTTTGTTGTATTTGTGTAGTTTCAAAGCAAAGATTGTTGCCCTGCTGTATACTGTATATTTGTACTTCATAAAATGTATCTGTAGAGGTTATGCAGACCAATTTTAACTGATGTCAGATTTCAGCTAATAGCTACACTCTTATATTAGCCTTTAAAATATTTTATTCTCTAAATTTAATATTTTCTTGGCCAATAGGCATTGATGTATAACTTATCTGATGGACTAGATTGCTGTATAGTTTGTGTAGTGAACATACTATATATAACTCCTCAATAAGTAGATTATAAGGATTTCTCCTCATTGGCAATATTATTACTTGTGCATGCAATTCTTAGCTACAGTATAAATCAAGATTGTAATTTAGGAAACAAACAAGTAGAAGCAAATACCTGGGGATATTATAGTAGAATATGTAGGGTATAATATGGAGCTTTGTAAGGGATTAGATATCCCTCAATAAACTCTATTAATTCTGATTATTGCCTGCAATGAGATTTAAAGAGATTTGTAAAAAATGTGGAATGCAATTAAACTCCATATATATTTTTGTCTGTCTTGAGCTTAGGGATTAGCACTGTAAGGTCATCAACAGAATCACAATGGTTTTCTAGTCTTCTTCGCCTTCCCTCTTAATCAGCCGTCATAATAAAATATGAAAGTGATATCCTTCATGCACACATGGGAAAACTTTAATCACACAGTATAGAAAGCTAGAAATGAAATGAGGATTCAGAAGGCAATATTGTCTAGTTATAAAGAGTACCACTTAATGATGCTGTAGGCTTGGAAACTGATTCTTTCTGACATCATGACCCTTGAAGAAGCCTTCTCACCACCCAGAATATCAATCGCTATTTATTTATGAACTGTGGGTCAGAGAATCAACACACCAACACGCCTGCTTTAATATATACCTAGAGAAGTATACTCAAGATTTATACAATTTAGTATTTCATCTTATGATGCTTTGTAAATTTGTATTCTTGTTCTTTTTGCACAAAACTTGGAAGTAATAAAAACAGGATTTTTATAAATGTAAATAAAAAACAGAAGTTATCCTGACACACTTAATGGCATGCGATTTTAATGATTGCATTGTAATACTGTCTGTAGCAGCATGTTAAATAAAACAATAAAACTGATGTACGTAGCCCAGGCGTGTTGTTTTAACAAAGCACTGCGGTATTGTAATCATACTTTACTTCTGCTGTGGGTTTCATTTTTCTAAAGTATTACTGCAATGTACTGTTTCATCCATGTGCCACCTTTCACTCAAATATGAGAAATATTAATGTACAAACAAATGGCTTCTATCACTTTTCTATGGCACCTGGAGTTTTCCAGATATATTTCCATGATTTGCATCTTCATACACTACGTGGCCTTTTTGTTTTGCTTTGTAAAAAGTGGAGTGAAGCATTACTGGTGATGTTGCTCATAACAACCAATCAGCAATTAGATTTCAACAGTTGGAAAACAAAAGCAAAGATCTGATTTTTTACGCATGATAAATAGACCCCTAAATCTACTAGAAAATCTTGTAAACATTAAATAAACCCAATTGGCTGGTTTTGCCTCCAATAAAGAATAATTTTATTTTAGTTTGGCTCAAGTACAAGGTACTGTTTTATTGTTATAGAGAAAAAGGAAATCATTTTTAATAATGTGGATTGTTTGGATAAAATGGAGTCTATGGGAAACAGCCTTTCCGTAATTCTGAGCTTTCTGTATAATGGGTTTCCAGGTAAGGAGAAGAATACAGGGAACATAAAGCTATAGACAACAGATGATTTCTCAAATTGCAATGTATAGTGTTAATTATTTTCAGTGAAAAAAGCAGGCAATGGTCACATGTGCCTCATCAATATCTGCTCTGTATGAAAACATACCAGAGATAGTACACAGTTGCACTAGTGGCTTTAATGAAATTTGTAATTTGGACATTTGTGAGCAAGACTACTCATGCAATAATTCTAGATTCATTGTGACAAGTACATTATCTGCCAACCAAGAGAGGGAAACCCTCTCTAGAGGAAGGCAAAAAACCCAACATGACACCAGTGCCAATTATGCATTTTAATACAATGCAGACTCTCACATTGATACTGTATAAAAATACAGAAACCAGAATGTAACAGAACATTCAGTAAAACATCAACAGTCAGATATAAATAGACATAAAAAAATATGCAAAATATGCAAAATGGGGAGGGTTGGTGGGATGTTTCTACCTGCTCAGATGATAAGGAAGTGAACTGCTTCTTCCTTTGACATCACATCTCCACTCTTTCTCTGCCCCTGGCATCTGCCTTAAATAATTTCTTCTAACCTAAACACGTGATTTTGCCCAGTGTAATCTAGCTGCTGGACATTTGGATCCCTTGTCATGCAACCCATTTGCTTATACGTAGCTCCAGGGATTTTTTTTTATGAGAAACAACTGGAGGTGCAGTTGTATTGTCATATGTAAACATAATCACTACAAGTCTCAGAAAGTGCCCATAATTACAAGATCACGGGAGTGGGGTTTTTAATCTAATCCAAGGGCATTTAAGATAGCCATAGATGTGCAGATTTTATTCTTTGTATTACAAATATTGATAATTGGTTACACTGTAGCATCTACAACTGATAGGTGAAATAAACAAGGAAAATTTACTTATCAGACAATGTACTGACCATTAATTGATAGACTGCAATCGCACAAAAGTTATGTTGGAAAACTAGCAGTGACAGTCACCTAATGATATCGCCAGAGTGTTAGCCCACAGAAATCTTCTAATCTCTCGATCATCTAAAGGACAAATCTCCATTTCTCAAAAATTATTATCATGACTCCACATGGCCCAAAAAGCGAATGAGTCTCCTTTTTATATGACTATATGTTTGCATCTATGGCCAAATTTAATCAAAGGTCTAGCCTATGTGTTCTTGGGTGGAACAAAACATGTAAGACTGTTTTTGTGATTATTTAAAAATCTAAAATAAACTATAATTCTTTTAAAGTAATTAGCTACTTCTACTCTTCAACTTTTCTGGTGTAAATACAGTCTCTACAGTTGAAAAGCAGCTCCATGCAACAAAGCATACCTGTACACAGAATGAAAAGAAGTGTACCCTGTAATACATTAGTTACATATAGAGTTATGATGACATTTTCCTACCCTGTATATAAGTTGGGCATATCTTCCGCAACCAAACTGCATCATTTGTACTGCATAAACCCTCTCTGTTTCCAGCGCCATCACATTTTCCTAAAACAAATAGCAGCTTTCACCTGACGGCCATTTTCCCTCTGATACATTATCATCTGAAATAAAACATGTATGCTGTAAAGTCCATGTAATGCAGAATGCAGGTTTACAAAGGCACAACATACTTTGATAAAAAAAAGTTCTGCTGGGTTTGAGCACTGTAATTATTACGCTGAGCTCAGGAGAGGTGGTTAGGAGAAAAAAATTCTGTGGGAACCAGTGATGCTCTCTCTTCATTGGCTGTTAGTCTGGAGGGTGTGTTATGTAATCTGAGCTGAGAGGAACTGAGCATGCTTACTGAGCCAAGAGCCAAAGGAAATTCCTGAGGGAGGGGGCAGAGTGGTTTAATGTAGTAGAAGGATTTGTAGCTGATTAAGGGCATACTGCAGCCTTACTGTTAACCTTTTAACAACCAGATTGGCAGTTATTTAAAGATTTCAGAGATGCTGTTCATTGATGACATTTTTGTGAAAAGGATTGACATGTCCTTTAATATAATCATTTAGAACTATTTGCATATTTAGTTAGTGCCTCACTGGTTCTACACCTAAGCTACCTTTGATTTTTAAAAATGTAGGAATTGTCATAATAAATACTCCTGATGTCTCACAGTATTTCTAACAAACTGAAACCCATTCACTGTATCATACAAAAGAAAAATATGTGGTCTAGGGAGGCTAGTGTGGGTTATACTCGTATGCAGGGAGCAACTGATGCTAATTTATAAACATTGGGCACATTTGCACTTAGGCAGTTAGCCATGGCAACAATCTGATGTTGGCTATCATTGTTCTACTTTCAGCTGAAAAACAGCAAATAACCAATTGGTTGCTAGAGACCCCTGCCCAGGTGTAAATTTGACCAGTGTTTATACATTCACACCAATGAGTCTTGTCCCATTGTGTAGCTTAGTGCTGTCATTGTGTATATGTAATGTTATTTTGGGCTAAATTGGACCAAAAGACAGTTAAAGAAAATACAATGTGACACCATACAGTGGAATTATCAGAGAGAATAAATCCAAGCCTGATTCCCTATCCATCTGTGGACACTTCACTTAGAGCCTAGGGGAGAGCTACTCCCTGCTACAAATCCTTGGAGCACAGGCTGCTAGTTATAATTAACCTCTCTGTCTCACTCTCCTAGAGAGTGTTATGAAAGAGTGAACTTGTCACTGCCTGGCCGCAGTCAGGGGGTCCCTGCTCCCCTACTTTTCACTAGAGGTACAGGTCCCTCTACGGCAGAACAGTTTTACTTGGCTATGGTGTACCCAGGCTCCCTGGAAAACATCCTGCTGGGTCAGCAACCTGAGGCCAAAGAGAAAGGTCCACCCCTAACCAAGCACTATATTAAAGTGTGACAGGAAGTGTCATAGGCAAGTAGGCCAATACTATAAATATGCAAATGATAAACTAGATACACAGGCATCTGGTCAGCAACTAGGGAGTTAAGGAAGTGTAGGAATTTAAAGCCATAGGGGCATACTAAACCTATGGGTCCCTGCATACAGAATGCCCCCACCCACCAACAAGTAACTTTAAATCGGTTGGGTCACCCATGGTGTTAGAAGCAGAAAAAGATAATTTATAGTTGTACTGTAAATCTAAGCAGGAGACTGGCCACATTTTCTACATCACAATTTTTACAAATTGGATGTTTTTCTATAACCACATTACATGACTAATAGGAAGAAAAACAAAAAAGTAGTTTATCCATTAGGTGTTTAATGAAATAATGCATCATAAAAAATATGGTTCATTGCCTTGAGGATCAGTCTAATGGCAGAAAATTGCATAATAGATGAGAGTTTTGTTATATGCGCAGTATTACTGTTTAAACAAGTGGAGATCACACATAAAATAATTCCACATTTTCTTATTATTGAACATTAAGGAAAAAGCATATTTTTCTATACAGAGAAAAATAATAGTTTTCATTATTTGTTTTATAAGCATTTCAGACATCAATTTGTCCTCATGTGATGAGCTGTGAAATTGAGTGCTACCACATTATAAAAGGCATGATTATCTGTTATTTTTCCCTGTGTTCATTTTTTAAATGTACAGTGACTCACTCATTTCATTTTTTTTTTCATTTTTGTGAAGTGGGAAAGTGCTTCAACAAAATCTACTCCATTTCTATACATAATCACTGTAACTGCCAGCCAAAACTGGCAATGACATGTCACCTTTTAATTTAAGGAAGGGTGTCTATAGAAAACATTTGCTAAATCACAGGTACATGAATTAAATTTCTATATTTGTGAGCAGTTTTCACACTGAAAAATTTTGACTATATTTACAACTGAGGCATCTTTGGATGTTCATATTTGTATTTATGGCTGTGTAATAGCTTATGCATGGCAGGAAACTTCTCAGATCATGTTTCCTTCCACAATAAAATTGATACATTCTAGTTCTAATGTAAAGGGGTTTGCAGATCTGGTAGAGAAAATGTATTGCCCTCTGAAGCAGCCTCTCTCTATATGGCTGGTGCATGCAAGACTTGACGCATGGTTTCCATGGTCTAAAGTTTTAGTTTGGAAACTCAATCTACAAATCTTGCATATGATTTGTGATGAGAGAATTTGGCCTGTTTTACTTCGCCGACAAATTAGCAAAATGGCAAAAAATTTGGGAACACATTAATGTCTATAAACAAAATTTTTTCGTCACAGCGACTTTTTACTCACTTCAATTGCATTCAACTTAGTGGGGATTTTTTTCTGAGGTTTTTTCTTACTTCAAATGTATTGTCAATGGGTGTTTTTTCCTCACTCAAAATGCATTAAAGTGAATGTGTTTTTCTCTGCAAATTTTTGTCACAGCTTCACAAAAAATCCATTGATGGCAAAATGCGGAATGATGCTGTCAATCCATGCGTGGCAAAAAATGACTACACTTTAAAGTGTGTGTTCATTATTTAGGGACATTTACAATCTAGCTAATAATTCCTGGAACTAACATTTTACTACTAAATATATTATAAAGACCTCTAGAATGCAAAACATATAAGCCTCTCAGTTTTGGCAAAACCACATGGCAATTGTAAAACAATTTTCCCAAAAAATATATTTCATTCTGATGCTGTCTCCAAAGTTAGCAACAACATACAGATCCATCTGATTCAAACAGGAGGCTTGTTGGGCAGTATGGAAACACTCATGCGGAATGTTACTGGTCAATTCCAGCCAGTAATGAATCAAATGACCAGATCATTATAAAAAAAAAAAAAAATTGTTCTATTGCTTAAATTAGGGGAACTTCCCTTCAGTTAAAAAATTAATTATACAGAAATGAGAAAAAACTGAAGGAACATTGCAAAGGTCCATAATACACTAATGAACTAGAATTAAATTACAAATGGTTCACTGTAACATTGAACATCCCTCTAATTACTAGCACAAAATATGAGGTTTAAGTATTATGTACTCAGTTACAGTAAAACAAAGAGGCACAGGTGTTGTAAAGTTTAGGATTATTTGTGAGATAAACACTTAGCATCTGTTCTTTATTATGTTTGAATAGTCTCATGGTGCATTCCAATCAATGCATGCTAAATCAAATGAACATATGTACTGACTTGTGCTATATTCTTCAGGTCTTATATCAAGACTGTTTTATGAGAAATTTGAGACAGATCAAAGGGAAAAATTAACAAAATTGAAAAATGAATGTTTCATTGATAATAATTAATGTGGAGTTTTCAATTACACATAAAAAATATTATTTAAGTCTATGTTAAGCCAATAAAAAATAATAAAATTAAGAAGTTTTTCAAACTTGAATTATAACAAGTCAAAAATAATGAGTAGAATGAGATGTTTGAAGTAAATGAGCTTGTATAAATAATCATACATTCAAGATTAGTAGTAAAGTAGGTAGTAAAGTTTCCATGATGTTGCATGGTTTTAAAACAATGCATGCAATGCCAGTATATTACCTTGACAATCATGTGAGCTTCTGCTGTGTTTCAACAATGGATTACATACACACTATTGGACTTCAATCATTCTTAAAACTTTTTGTTAAATGTCTGCAACACACAAGGCTAGAAGACTGACTTTTAATGAGGCATATACATATATACAGTGTTGGTAGTGCACCACCACATTGATCTATGTTAAATGTTAGAATTTCCCAGTGTTTTCTAATCATGGATAATGTTACCTCTAAGACAATTTTTATTATCAATTCCTCATAATGGGATTTAAATACAGTGCCACAGAATGCTAGTAAATGCATATCCCAACAACAATAACATTTTACATTTATAACCCATTTATTATACGGATGGGAAACTTTCAGTGTCATAACTTTTTTTTCTTTTTCCAACTTGTCACTATGTCCATCTTTAATATATTAGAGATTTTCTTGTGCCCTTAGGCCTAGTTATTTTTAATTGAATGTTAATAATTGCAGTTGCTAAAATTGGAATATAAAAAATTTGAAGACAGCAGGAGCAATCAAGTTATTGACTAAGGGTTGCCCTTACTAGGTACAGATGCCTGCTCTAGATTAGTTTATTTTGAAATTAAAATTTTTGCAAATATTGATCAATTTCTGCATTTACCTGCAACAAGGCTAGTTGCCTACCTCTCATTTCTAGGGATTCACCAAATCCAGGATTCAGTTCGGTATTCAGCCAGGATTTGTCTTTTTTTCAGTAGGATTCAGATTCCTTTTAGAATGAAGGGATCAAAAGTATGTACAGTACATAGGGTAGCACAATCATACTATTCAGTTTTACATGTAAAAGATGTTTCATGCTGTTTTGTTTTATTTTGTAAGTGTTAATATCTAATTAAGAACCAGCTTTCCAATAGATTAGTCAGATAAATATGCAAATACTACATGAAGCCTTTGGCCATAAAACTGAGTTCAGATACATATAATTACAATATCAGATAAACCATTAAAGAGGATAAACCATAATTACAAATTGTAGACAGCTATTTCAGACTTTATGAAATCGTGAAGCAAATTCAAAGAACAAGAAAAAGCACACTTTGTTTATAAAGCCCTCTTTGAAACTATATGATCAATAATGTCCCATATGGTATAATGTACATAGGTGAAGCTGTGCTTTTTCTTTTAAATATGTGTTTTGGAGCCAATACAATATCTCTTAATAGAATATGTTGTGTAACTAATTGCAAACAAAGGGAGAGCATTCAAACTTCCTGCAGATGTGCCATTTATCAATTGATTTTCCTTAGACTCTGAATTTATCTAGTCTGAGCACAAAATCACATAAGACTGAATACATCTACTGCTGATTGGTTGAGATTGAGTACAACACTGGTCTAAGGATTAAGGGCACTGTCACACTCTGCAAAAGTATGAATTTAATCAGTGAAATGGATGCCATGTGCAATGACAGACTGTACATGTGGCTATTTGTTAATTCTCAAGGGGGGTGGTTTGGATTGCATTGGAGAAAATGCTATGTCTGAGGGGGGGCTCCAAGAAACTAGTGCTGAAGGGAGCGCTAGCGCTATATTTTGTAAAATAGAGAGTTTTGTACTCTGATATATTATAATATACAATATGTACCAGTTGCTTCTATTGAACAGATAAAATTAGATGGAAATAAAAAAATCATAATTTTTCTTTGTAAAGATCAAATGGGAATGATATCAAGCATTTCATCTTTTTCAAGGCAGTTGCATTTGCTTTACTTATTTGAGCTTTCCTTTGAAAAACTTGAGTTGTCTTGCTCAAAATTCAAACAGGTTATTTGCTTCTTTGAAAAAAGTTTCAAAGTATGCAAAAACAAAATATGCTCAGTATGTATAACAAAATGACAAACACTGCCATCTTGCTACTACTGTCATAGTAAACTGAACTCTGGTGCCTTGCCCTTTATCCTTTATACTTTTTTAACCTATTTTGAGGGGCATTTTACTAAGGGTCGCATTTCGAATAAAAAAAATTTGACCATTGAAAAATGGACCGTTTTCGATTTTACCAGGACTTAGAAACATTTTCAGGAAAGCTTCCAGGAGATCCCCCATAGGCTACAATGGCAATTCAACAGCTTTTAAGGTGACAAACAGTCAATTTTTTTTCTATTCAAATAAAATTTTGGGCTATTCAATAGTTGAAGTAGCCCAAAATTTTTCAAATTCGAATATTATTCGAATTTTAACTTCAAACGTTATTAAATCTGCCCCTTAATATTATAATTAGTGATGAGCATATGTATTCAGCAGCCATTGATTAACAGTGAAAATCTGAATTTAGCCATGTGTGAATGTTTTGTTAAACCTGCTCCTAAGAAAAAATGCCCATTGAATAAAGCATTTGGACAAAAAAAGTCTCAATAAGAAAAAATGCCATTAGGACAAAAAAAGTTGACATGACAAAAAGCAACCATTGACTTTGGCTTTTTTGTTTATTGTTTCCTATTTTAAATTAACTTTCTTGGTAAAGAATATTTTTTTGCCAGTCAGATCTTTTTGTATTTGTTGTGTTCGTGTGGGGTGTGCTGTGATAAAATAGCTGGCCTTCCTATTTATTTTCTTAATTGATGAATGAATTGACACAAACCAACACAGTGAATGGTAGGTAGTCACTGATGGAGGCAGCAAAGGAAGCAGCTTTATCAAACTGGAATTTGATCACTACTGCAGAGGAAGGGTCTGAACAGATGCAGAGGGCATGTAGTACAAATATAACCTTTCTGTGAATTGCTGGCTTTGCCTTAAACTAAAACAGATTTTTTTCTTTCGTTTCAATTTAGCATTGGCAATACCTTATACCTTTGAAAAACGTGAGTTTACAATTAGACCAGGGATCCTCAACCTTTTGGACCTGTGAGCAACATTCAGAAGTAAAACGAGTTTGGGAGCAACACAAGCATAAAAAATGTTCTTGGGGTGCCAAATAAGTGCTGTAATTAGCCATTTGATAGCCCAATATGGACTGATCAGCCTACAGGAGGCTCTGTTTGGCAGTACACCTGGTTTTTATGCAACCAAAACTTCAAGACAAGAATTGAAAAATAAGCATGTGCTTTGAGGCCATGACTGGGAGCAACATCCATGGGGTTGGACACAAGCTACTGGTTGGGGATCACTGAATTAGACAGTCGTAAAGTAAAGATGCTAGAAGCGCATTTCAATGCCCTTCATTAATATCCACTGTATACTGTTTATTTAAAATTGTGCTGTTTAAAGCAGTTCACTTCTAAATAGTAGTTGCTATTGTTGGCTAGGTGCATGTGAAATATCGATGCCATAAATAAATCTGCTTAACTTTCCAAGTTGATTGTTTATTCTAATGGTTGTAAATGAATCACATTTATGATATGGTTAAATTCAGTCCTTTTCTCTTGGAAATAAAATTCTGAACCTAGCACACTCACTTAGGAATAATACTGGATCCAAGCAACCCAATATTGAATAAAGTCTACAGGCAGATTCCAAAGCCTGCTAATTTTCCCACCACTATTGTAGACATACCAACTGCAAAAGTTATCGCGTTTATAAAAAAAAAAACCTCTACTGTAAAACAACATATGGTTCAGGAACAATTATCCCTTGAGGACCAAAAAATGTTTAAATGAGTGTTTTTTCTTGAATGATTCAGTCTAAGTTGAATCATCCTGGAATGCATTCTATTTTTTTTCTCTTCAACCAGCCCCAACTGAGTTGTCAAATTTATGAAAAAAGACAGAAACCTTCCTCTAGATAGCAAAAACCAAATTCTTCAAGGGAGGGTTGGAATCTGAGCAAAGTGCTACTGGCCAGATTTGCAACAGATGCATACATCTGGCAATGAATCAGTATAAATGTATGTTCACTTTTACCCCATCTTTACATAAAACTTATGTTGTGAGTTTGAAAACAGGATACAAATTGAAACATTTTTCATGACTTCACTCATCAACCAAATCTTTAAAAAAGTAAAACAGAAAATGCTTAAAGTACATAACAAAAGCTATGTTTGATAGAAATTACATTTTCATATTCAGCTGATTTGGGTACCAAGAGTTAGGGAGGATCCAACTTGACACACCTTATCTAAACCATATTTACATCATCCATTCAGCAGTTGTTGCGCAACACTCATTATCATTACCAAAGTATGGCAGGTTCTCAGAAGTTTGCAAGTGAGAAAGTTATCCCAACATTTTTGAGTTTTAGGATTTTGAGTTCTATGGTATAAGGAATCAATGCCAAGGCATTTTTATATAGCATCTAATAACGTTAGTTGGGATCCATCATACGAAAGTAAAAGTGCTTTTAAATCGCAGTGGGTACACAGTAAATGTAAGTGTTTGCAATATCCAGGATACTTAAACATTAGGTTAGTTTCAATAACACTGGGCAAGATTTTAACTTGGGCAGAAACTGATTAGATTTGTTCAGCCAGCAGAAAATGTGGACAATAGAAGCAAGAATGTGGTTACTGCCCAGGTGCAGATTTACACAATGTTAATGAATATTGATGAGTGAATCTGTCCCAAAAAATGAGAAAATATTAGCAAAATGCATTGAAGTCAATAGGCATCACAATTGTTTTACAGATGGCAATTTTTTTTTCTCACTCCAAATTCATTAAAGTCAATAGGCATTTTTTGCTGAGGCAACTCTTTTGTCTTGGCAACTTTTTTTTGTCTCAGTGACTTTTCTGTCCAAATGTGTTAAAGTCAATGGGCTTTTTTTCTTATGGCAACTTCTTTGTCTGCAACAATTTTATCTTGTTTTACAGATGTGGAAGTGTGTAATTTTGCTGGTGTCTGGTGTAAAAATTCCCTCATCACTATTAATGAATGAGCTCCAGCGTTTTATCAGCAGTGGACACAGTCTGCCCCTATATTTTTTCTGTTGCCATCCAATATCTTCATGCAATTAAACTACTGCTCTCCCGCAATTCACTCACTGCCTTTGTGGTGCTAGACTTCTGCAGACCGGGCAAGGTCCCTTAGCAACGGCAATGTAGAAAAATTGGATCCGCACACACACACAGATCTGCAGTTGGGGATATCCAATATCTCAGCATACTGCTAAAACTATAATGTGCAATATTCTCTTCTGCACCATTTACTTTCAATTATATATTCAGCAGTTAGAATTTGCATTCTTTGAAATATCTGCCTGCCTCGGTCTATGGTGGGGGTACCCAACCTTATTTACTTGTGACCAACATTCACATGTACAAAGAGTTGAGGAGCAGCACAAGCATGAAAATAGTTACTGGGTGGTGCCAAATAAGGGTTGTGATTGGCTATTTGTAGCACTATGTGAATGTCAGCGGGGGCCAGCAGCACCCACAGGGGGTATTTGGGATCAAGTAGGAAGCCCCTTCCAGAGAGTCCAGGCAAAGTACAGTTCAAGGTTAAATCCAATAGAGTGGTCAAAGTCCAGGCAAGGGTTCAAGTTGGCAGGCAGCAAGGAGTCAAAGTCAGGAAAAAGGCTGGAGATCAATAACAGGAGCAAGCAGGATAAAGGAACACCCAGGAACACAATGCAAGATTGAGCTATACTCGGGCATCGAACCCGAACAGGTACGGAGCGCCGAGCGCTCGTGACAGTGAACTATCAGCATACATGATGATCTGTATGCAACCAAAATATAAAAATAATTACCCGCTTTGAGCCAATGGGTGCAACACTCAAGATCTTGATGAACATCATGTTGCTCATGAGTCAATGAGTGCAGATCACTGGTCAACGACATGGTATCTTGGCTGCCATGTTGTGCATTATAGGAGCTGTGCAATCAAGAAGCCTTTGGCCAGGGCCAGACAATGGGGGTCAGACAATGGCGGAACTCCTGGTCTGCCTGCACCCAGAAGCATTGTTCCCACTCAGGTGCAGGCAGAAGCAGTGGATTTCAGTGCTGAAACTCAACATTTTGTATTTTACAATGAAATCCGCCCACACTTGAAAAAGCAAGGGGGAGCGGCAGGGCAGCAGATTCTCCACCTGCAGAGATCTGCTGTGCTAAACATCTTCTGGTCCTAGCCTTTAAGTACCTGTTACTGGTTACCACTGAAAAAGAGTCGGAACCCCTGTTGATAGCAGATGTTGCCAGACTCTGTTCACTCCTTTCATCTCCAGTGCCATAGATATTTCTGTTTTCCTAACACTATATTCAGTTGTACTATACATATCATCTTTTATCTCTTCATGCCTGGAAATATTTTGTTTATCTCAAACTGTCTCCTGTCTATGCTACCAACTACCTGCTGTCTTGTGCCTTTTTCCTTTCTCCATAAGTGTTCTCACAAACAAACTTTTTTCCTAAAATTGTCCCTATTCATGTCTTTCAGTTACTGCCTTAAAAACATACGTATATATAGGTAAAGAAAGAAATATTTGCAAAGCAATTGACTTGTATGTTGTACCTTAAAAACCTAATAAATAAAGCATTATATCCTTTAAACAGAATGGGTGTGTTTCTGCAATAATATGCAGGCTAATAAAACTTATACCAATTCTTAGAATAATGCATAGACCTTATTTACTATAATACTCATAAGCCCTCCAAATAAAAAGTTAAAGAGCTTTTATGGAACTAAATAAAATGCCATGACTCACTGGAAAAACGGCTCGAATCTTAGTGATTATGCACTGGTAAGTGCTTTTGCAGGTCTTTCATCATATATATTCTGGTGTTGTGTGTTTCAGAAACTAAGCACACAGCAGACTCTTAAAATGGGAAAAGGCATAAAAACTATCACAACCAATTAAAGAGCAATATTGCACGCAAATAACAATGAATAGAGAACTTTAACATGCAGTGAGAAAATGTGTGTTGTGTGCTTAATTTGGTCCCTAATTTGAATGAAATAGATTTTATGAATGAAAAAGATATAAAGTAAATGTTGGCTTTGGCTCATCACAGTCTTCTCAGAGGAACTTCTGCAATAAAAATGCATCCTCTGATAGCTATTTTTTTCAGTGGGAATGACTATAGCAGATACAGTAGGTAAAGCAGGAAGCAAAGTACATGAGTATCTGCATATGTTTATACAGTGTCTGATTGTTTATGTATTCATATATTATTGTGTCAAAAAATGTTAGGTTGAGGAAGCACACTAATAAGCCATTTTTTTATGTTAAAAACTTGAACAAAACAATTATAAAACCAATTTGTGAAAGATTTGTAAGCAACACTAAAAAATGTTCTGTATGCACAAACACAGGCAAAAGTGCTACTGAGATGAATAGGACTTATAAACACTGCATATGATGAAGGTAGATTTCAGCTGCACCCAAAGGCGATAAAGGCTTCATGTCCTTTTAATATATAATGCCACTGCAAGGAAAGCTTTACAATCTTCTGAATCTAAAAGCTCTAGATTCTGTTTTGGGCATGTACAGTAAAACCGTGCAGAACTGTATGTACTGTTGCAAAGCAGCTGTTATACTGCTCAGTTGGGATGTAAGATACTAGCCCAGCCAAACAGCTGTTTAATCCCCTAGGAGGTTAAAATAATAAATTTTCCTTTAATTGCCACTTGAGTTTTTAAACTCCAGCTTTTGGTTCAGTGCGCACATTTGTGACTATTATACTTTAACATTTATCTATTTGATGGGCATGACATGCAAGAAGAGGGTGAATCTGGTTAATAAGCAAATTCTAACCAGATGTATTTTCCTAACTTAAAGGAATACCATCCCCTAAAACTCTTTCGTTTTTTTTTTTAAATGTGTAATTATTTACAAAATGATGTACAGTTTTTATGTAAAGTTGCAACCTTCTGTTAATCGCTTTCTCCCATTTTTGTTATTATGGTCTACAGCAAACCATGTAACTGCGGTCAGAACACTATAAAAACACAAAAGAAACTTCACTAAATGTACACTGTGCAGAGTTCTCATAAGGGTATAAATGTATTACAATGTGTAATACATTTGTGGACTCCTAATTCACGAAGAGATCTTTTTTGAAGAGCTTCCCTTGAGATAAAAAGAAAGAGTTACTGGCATTACACAGAAATAGACAGCATTACTAATAACCTTAAAGGAATACTATACCCCCCACACAATGTAGGTCTCTATAAAAAGATATTGCATAAAACAACTTATATGTAAAACCTTGCTT
>CM044439.1:72138817-72151104 GCA_024363595.1 Xenopus borealis
GACTAATGTGATAAAATATGATTTTGAATATTTTTTTGGGGTGAAGGGTCCACTTTAAGTATATATACCAGTTTGATAAGAAATCTGTTGCTCAAGTATTCATTTTCGGTGTATAGCTTTCCTTTAAACCAAGTTACTGTAGATTTGATCTGAGTCATGTGAAAATTATTTTTTTAAAACTTTTGCTATTATTTAGAACACAGACATACACCTTTCAGCTAATGACTAAGCCACTCGATGCATAATGAAATGTCAGCCTTGGGTGTCACTCACAACAAACTTATACACACGTACTAAAAAATAATGACAGCAGTTCACAGGTATTGTCTCGCAATCAATCTGCTTTCTAGCTGACAGGGTCAGTGACCCTAATAGCCAGATTTCATTTGAAATTCCCAGTTGGAAAGAGGCAATATAGAAGGTAAAAATTTAAGTTTTTTAGATTAAGTTTACCTGGAGCATATTATATAACAGATTGCTGTAGTTTAAATTGAAAAGAGTTCCATATAAAAAATGCAATCTAAAGTCCATATACATTTTCAATGGGGCCTTCAAATTGTCTTAATGGAAATATGTAAGTGTCTGAATACAGTACTTCACATTGTCATTTCCATTTAGCTCCTTGTCTAACAATACAATCCAGATATGCCATTGTTATCCTCTCTGTGAGATTTAAAATATAAGTGCTATTATATGATGCATCCTTTTTACATAAAAGAACATTGGTTTTTTCTAAACAAAAAAAAAAACACATTTATTTTGTACTGCCAGTAAAGTCATTATGTTCAGCCTGTTTATATTGTAATGGAAAAGTCTAGATTCAATGTCTTTTGCATTCATTGCTATGTGTTCACATTTTTGGACGTATCATGTCAAAGTAGCCACTGCTGTGTGCAGCTGGGAAGCATTCATTGTTGTTCCATTATTTTTTTTCCTTTGTGCGTGCATGTTCCAAATTATTTCTGCCAACTGTTTTCCCACACACTTGCATAGTTCAGTTCAGTCTGACACAAACAGTTTTTCTCCTCCTCTAGATAACTTCTCTGAAGAGTTAAATGTTGGCACATTCACCATTGTCCTCAGCATACAATCATGTTAAAGAACTTTCATTACTCATGCTAATATTCAGTAAAACTCCCACAACCTACTTCAGAATGGAAAACTCACTATCTAGGTTGTTTGGCCTGTCGAAGAGGGAATTGTTTGCTCTAATATAAACCAAAGCTGTTGCCATATCATATCTTGTATCTTTCTTACCAGCAATAGATTCAAGGAAGTAAGCAATTAAAAACTATTTTCCCCTACAGGGAATATCATTGTTAATACATAATAAAACATAACACAAGAAACCATGTGATGCTAAAACCTACATAACAATGAGTATGACTTGCATACACCACATTCATTAACCACAGTCTCTAGGGGCTCATACACAAACCATTTTTTCATGCATGTGACTGGTGTTTAAAATGCAAGTTGAGTGCACATTATCTAATTGATTCTATTATATTTGACCTGATTTTATTCATTAGCATTTAGAATTTTGTTTCATGCATTTATGTTTAATCTTTTTTTTAGATGCCACATGTTACATTTTCTTGTGATTAATGTGGGTTCAGAAGCCTATAGAAAAGAACACTTAAATTAAAATTGACAAAAGTGCATTTAAAAGTTGCATATAAACAGAAAATATGTACATTCATGCACTCAGCTGACATTTCTAACACTTGTTATATAGAGGTCTTCAGATTTTGGCGCCCCATCTGAAAGGCTACATTGGTCCCTTAGTCCTTTAGCCCACAACAGACACTTGTCCTTTACACTCCTATAGTTCCAATGATATCTACCAGAAGGAACAGGCTTGACATTCAAAACTGTATGGTACTTGATAGCATGTATTTGGTCATTTCTTACTGCTGACTTTCTTTTGTAAGAAACTATTCAGAGCAAATAAACGATGGCAGAGCAAATAAGCATTTTCTGAATAGTTTCTTATAAAAGCAAACATAATTCAAAGCAGCAGTATACATTAATTTCAAATGTCCTAACAAATGTAATGTCATTTTTAATTGTAATCACTATTGAAAGCAGTTTCTCTATGATTTGTTGTTATTCACTGCACTGCTGATTTTGACCACATGTAGCAATGAAAAAATGGTGTAATAGCAAACTCCACAATACCTTGCATATTCGGGGTTACTACTGCCAAGGTGAGAAGATTTAAAGATTTGCTCATTTTGTAAGGTCACATAATTAGTGAGTCTTTTCCTGATATGCCCACTTTAAGGTGGGCGATCTTGGTTTGCTTATTTGGTTCTCTGGCCAAATCAAATCACAACAATGATGCTGGCAACGCTAGATGTTAATTCGCCAGGTCAGACTGGACGAAGTTCAATACAATAGATAGGAGTTTGAAAAACTCCCAAAAAAAAGTCCCAAAAAACACTGGCGTCTTTTACCTTTTGTAGGGTGATAGTCTGAAAATTTTTAAGGGTTACCCTCATTACCCCCCTACATTTGCTAACATATGGCAACTGAACTATACAGTGGGCACATGTTTAGGGCAATAGGACAACTTTATTTTATTTATTAAAGTTTTCCTGGGCTTGTGTAGTGTAATTTAGTGGCTCTAACATACACCTCTATTTTACGCTGAAGTTTGCACCGTATGCAAATTATTCATTACTAGACTTTGCCTCGTGAAGTAATGGTAGCGCTACTTCGCTACCGTTTGACGCCCCGAGCGCAAATTCGCATCTTAGTGAGTTTGCGTAGAGCTGGCGAAAATTCGCCTGGCAAAGTGCGGCGAACGTCGGCGAAGGCAACGTTAGCGCATTTTCCCTACAGCAATGCACACTAGATTAGAGCAATTAAAAATATGACATACTGGGGACTTTAACAATTTTAATGCTTTATGCACATGTGTACACAGAAATGCACTCACACACAAAAAATTATTTTTTATTTTTAAAATTTTTTTTCATGTTTTAGAGAATGCTATACAGCTTGGTGTTATCTGTTCCTTTTTTTTTTTTTTTAGTGTCTGTCTCTCTATATCCAGCTCTTTCGAACACTGTATGATCCTCCTGTTTATCTCTATAAACAGGGTAGGTCAGAACGAGATGCTTGGGGGAATAAATGTGTATACAGACTAAAAAGCTTTTTACTTAAAAGCTCAAAATCATACATTACAATGTATATTGTAAGAAAAAAGCTTACTAAGAGACAATATCACTGCATTTTGTTATCCAGGAAATCCAGCTTTCATCTGTGTATGTGCATAAAATTAATGATATAATATGTGAATTTATCTCTTTTTGTTTCTTTTACTCATGTTTATTTAAATCAGCTCAGTTTATTCTTCCCTTTAAACACATCATTTTAAAATAGAGACCACACACAGTGTTACCCTTTAACTCTGCCCTTTAGATATTGCATTTGTTTTTAGACCCTACATACTATAGTTTGTTTTAATCAACATTTTTAGCTGCTCTTGCAAAACCTTTTCATAAGTTATAAAAGCAGCTATTTTAAAAAATACTTTTAAATACATAATAATATTGCACAGTATATCTTCAAGGCTGTACTTTTCTAAGTCTGCATGGAAAAAATGTTCTACATGCTACTGTACCATCATCTCATGAAAGGAAATAATGCAATTTATAACTGTAACAGGAAAATGTGAAAGTAAAAGACAGAGCTCCGTCCGTTGATTGACTCATGTAACCTATGTAGCATGTAAATGTGCCCTTGGTTTGTGTGTGAGACTGATATGATTCAGAACAGTATATACAGTAGTTTTCATAAAATGGATTGAATAATATTAAAAAGAGCAGACTGCTTAATGTAACATAATTTTAGAAACCTGAAATATTCATGGGGTAAAGTATCCCTTTAAATGCCAGCATAACTCTTAGGTACAAACTTTTATAAATAGGCGCACCACAGCTGTTTCTTTAAGCCAAAGTCACAGTTACATCCATAGAAAATGCATTTACTATAGTCCATTTAGTGGCCATATCTAGCCTGTGTATACTGTATACTTAGTCAATACTCTGTTATTTTACATTTGTGTCCAGTCTCACTGTACACTTTTTACATGTATGAAACTGAGATATTTGTAGAGTATATTGTTGTTAGTTTTACTTCATAATGTATATACATTGCATCATTGAGATAAAGGTCTATATATATAATGCAATCAGAGTATTGGTATAGTGTCCATGGACCATATATTGTGCATTGCCTCACTGAGACATTTGCTGTTTGTAACTAAATATGCATTGTATCACTGGGCATATGTGATCTGTCATGTCTCTCATGTCCAAGGCATAATTGTTGTTTAAATTAACTGGTGTATGCATTGTCTGTGTACAGGAACAGTAGGAAATCAGTAGGCTATATAATATAACATAGTAACTGTTGTCTAGTAACCCATCAGTTTTCAATTCTAATGTAACTAGTGTAATGAAAGCAAGTGATAGTTACGTATCTATGTTTCAAGCACACACAAAGGGGCAGATTTACTTAATTTGTGTGAATGATTCAAAATTTGATGGAATTCGAATTATTGAATAGTTTTTGTGGTTACTTCGACCATCGAATTTTAAAAATAAAAATCTATTTCATATTCATTACTTGCCCTTTAATTTTTAATTTGACTGCCTAGTTTGCCAGATTAAACCTACAAAATTGCTGTATAACTCTATGGGAAGCTCCCATAGGGTTTTTACAGCTTTTTTAGATCGAATAAAAAAAATTCGATCAAATGGTTAAAATAGTTCGAAACGATTTTATCGATCGATCAATTTTTTTTAATTCTATCATTCTATTTATCAAATTTTGTTAAAACCCTTCAAATTTGAATATCGAATTTGAAGGTTTAAAATTCGGTAAAAATTCAATGGTCGAATTCGAGGGTTTTTTAAACATCATATTCGACCCTTAGTAAATCTGCCCCAAAGTGTGTAGTGCACAGTACACAGAATATTTTGAAGACAGGCCCACTCATATTTCTGAACTAGATTAGAACTACCTGACCGGTTGTTCTAAAAGCATGCAAACTATATTTTTGTACAGTCTATAACAACAAAAAAGTCAATGGTTGCAAACTTTGGGACTGGTTCTACAGTAGGTGGTATTAGATGCTCCTAATGGAGATATTTTGGGATACAATTATTTGCTCTCTGAGTTATTCAAGAATGTCTTCTTGAAGGTTCCTTAGAATGACATTTGGGGTGAACATTGTTTTTGTGTCATATGTGTTCATGGTAGATGAATTAGAGTGAACTCTGACTTGTCTATGTATACACTAATAGATTTCTACAGAATATCAACATTTGTACTTAGCTTACAGTCTGTGCATAATTTCAATAATAAAAACACTAAGGGGCAGATTTATTAAGGGTTGAATTGAAACTCGAAGTTTAAATATTTTTTTATTGTCAAAACTCTTGAAATTCAAATAGTGAATTATGCAAACTCGATTTGAGTTTTAATTCAAATTCAAATTTTGAGATTTATCAAACCCTGGCCCTTTAAAAATTCGAATTAGACTATTCGCCATCTAAAACCTGCCGAGTTCATGTATTAGTCAATGGGAGGGATCCAGGGTCCACTTTGAACATGTTACTAACCTTCCTGAAATTCGAGTTTTTGGAGAAAAAACTCAAAACAAGTTTGATATTTAATTTTTTTTATTAAATAACCTCTCAATAGAATGTTGAGTATATTAAATTTATTAGAGTTAATAAAAATTCACATGAATTTGAAATTCGACCTTTGATAAATGTGACTTTAGTTAACAGGAAGTCATATATTGTCATGTGAATAACCTGTCTCATGTTGAAAAAGTTGTAGGCCCTCTTCTAATACAGTATTACTTGAGGCAATATTAGAAGGAATTTTAGAAGGAAAACGCCTCACTGAACACAGTGAAAGAAATGCATTCTGGGGCATTCTGCTCATTCTCCATAATAAGTCTTACAATGCCTAAACTTCATAACAAGTCAATAATTGTCATAAAATCTTAGCAATGATTGCCCAACTGGCAGCATATTATGTATCTCCAAATCACCTGTCTAAGAGAACATTCAACACCACAGCAGGCTACGACCATAATTGCAAAGAACAGTTTCCTTCTACTTATGGGTCAATGGACTGTATAGATTGGTAAAAACAACAATTGCTCTTGCATCTAAACAGGCTTGTATTGAGAATACACGTCATTTTTAATAGGCACCATTCTGTTGCATATCCTACTGAGATTATACTGTATAAATGAAGAACAAAATTTTTTAATTGTACACAATACATCTGTATAAAATGATTAACACTGATGATTCTGATAATAATATTACATTAATTCTCCCCTTTTTCTTTCCACCATCTCCCCCCTCAAACATTTACTCACATGCAGTGCTGATTTAAAGGGCCTAATTTAGGAAACATTAATTGGCTTATTAATTGACAATTTTAGAAAATGACATCATTATGTTATTACAATTAATAGGGGAAAATATCATAGGTATATATCATTGCACAGTTAAACTGATCTTTATAAACTATGATCTGCACTTAGGTAATATTCCACCAAAGTAACTGACAACCATTTTGCTTTTAAATTTATACATATAAGCTTAGAGTCTGGGGTAGTGGTCTCAATGAAGGGAACCTCTCAATGAGCATTAGCTGTAGGAGGGCCTGATCATTTAGATGGTTAGATTTAGAGGTTAGATAGAGTTATCTAGCCAACAGTTTTGAGTTTAAAGTAGAATTGCAGTGAGTGAGTTTCTTTGAGAGGCTTTGCCAGTGTAGATATCGTGTAACGGTGCTATGTGAGCCTTAAAGGAACAGTTCAGGGTAAAAATAAAAACTGGGTAAATAGATAGGCTGTGCAAAATAAAAAATGTTTCTAATATAGTTAGTTAGCCAGAAATGTAATATATAAAAGCTGGAGTGAGTGGATGTCTCATATAACAGAATACAACACAACATCCTGCTTTTCAGCTCTCTAAATCTGAGTAAGTCAGCGACTTGAGGGGGGGCCACATGGGACAAAACTGTTCAGTGAGTTTGCCATTGATCCTCAGCATTCAGCTCAGATTCAAAAGCAACAGTTATGACCCATGTGGCCCTCCCTCAAGTCATTGATTGGTTACTGCCTGGTAACCAGGGTAACCAGTCAGTGTAAACAAAAGAGAGCTGAAAAGCTAGGTTAGACTTACAGTCACCCCAGTCTTTATACATTACATTTTTGCCTAACTAACTATATTGAAAACATGTTTTATTTTGCACAGCCTATCTGTTTACCCAGTTTTTACTTTTATACTGAACAATTCCTTTAACCCAAACATGAGCCAGGGAGCTCTGGTTATCTGTGGAAGAAATAATTTTCAAATGTTTAATGGTTATGTAAGATGTAGATATTTCCTTTTATTTCAGAAGAAAGAGACATCCAACGCATGAGTATAGGCATATGTGTTGATATGTTTTCTGTAAACATTTATACACAAATAATTGGATAGAAACCAGTTTTGCAAAGGATTTTTTTTTAAATTACAGCCAAAATGCTAACAATGTGTTGTGAGTTTTTTTTGTCAATATTAGGTAGCTGCTATCATATGATATTCTAGAACACAAAAAACTGACCGTTCTAGTGTAGAGGATTCTATTTTAGAATTAGCATCATACGAAAGGTAAGTCAAACAGTATATCAAAGGCTGCATTAGCATAGAGGAGAAGAATAAAGGTCATAACTACAAGAAGACCAGATATATAAATATATAACTTGCTGCTTGTGATGACCTTTCAAATATGTCTGTCTAGATAACAGCCTATAAAAGCATTCTGCATTCCTAATTGCCTAAAATAATTCAACTATTTTTTGTTGAAGGTCAGTTAACAATACAGTTTTGAGAGAGGTCAAATACCAATCCAACAGCATTATATAAGGATATGCACAACTTCAGGTTACAAATATATAATTGCAGTTAACTCTTTTAGGAACAAATATTTTGAAGGTTACAGCTATGTATGGTGTCTGAATTGACACTGCCTATATACTGTAAATATGCTTAAAATGGCATATTACCATATATCAGTTCAAGTGATTAATACATGAAATGAACAGGTGCACATATTCAATTTGATGCCTTCAGACATTTTGCTATCAGGAACATTTTATTGCAATCTTGTGTTACAATTGCTACATTTATCAAAGAAGATATGTGTCATTTCATAAACAGCAGCACTGAGTTCTAACAGCCTTCTAAATCTTAATCTCTAATGCAAATTGCACACATCCATTAACATTTTTTCTCTATTGGACAGTGATAAATCAGCCCCTATATTTTGCTGAAAATATTTGCTTTTCTATATATACTCTCTCCAACCTAAAATTTAAAAAGTTTGCTTAATTTGTTATTCCAAACTTCTCATGCTTTCTCTCCTAATAATAATAATAATATTTAATAAAAATTGCATAGCACTCAAAGTGCTTATTAAAGACTAATTGCTGAGATGCTTCTTATTGTACTCAAAAAGCCTGGGTTAACAGATATGTTTAAAAAGATCCACAGAAGATGCTCAGTCTGAGGATTGCATATTATGTGATCTACAGTATACAAAGTATGAGTATGCACTGGAGAGGTATCAAAAAATTAAGAAAATCTATACTTGGGGTTCAATTTGTCTGCAATATATACATACAGTCTGTAAATTGTGTTGCCAACCTAAATAACCCTTATATATTCTGTCACATTTAATGTTATTGTTATTTAACACAGGGCTGCAAGCTAAAAAATTTTAATTTAGAAAATCCAGTGGAAAAAAACAAAGATGTACTGTAACTGCATTAACAGTTGTTTTGGTCTTCTTTTCTTCTGTTTTAGGATTGTTTCCAGCAGTTCTCAATTTGGCCACAAATGCCAGAATTACAACAAATGCTACATGTGGTGAAACAGGACTGGAGACCTTTTGCAAGCTGGTAGAGCATGTTCCAGGGCAACCTCTGAGATATTCTCAGTGTCGCACTTGTGACCAGAAAAGCTCCAATCCTAACTGTAAGCTTCTCTTTCTTCAACTAACAATATATAGTATACCCATTACAAACATGAGACAGATTTACTAGCCATTTAAACTGTATTGTCTTATTACAATTATTGCCTCTACATACCTGTACAATAACAGTTTGGTATTCCGTTTTATAACTCTCCAAAAGTGCCTTTATGAACAACCCACAACATGAAAATAGCCCTTCCAGTTCAAAACATGCCTGGTGGTGGTGAATAAAGGCACTTTTTACAGAAGTATCCCTGCACCTCGTGGTATCAATACCCATACCTTTCATTTTATGAATGAATGCCCAGGGTGGGAACAAGGGACAGGATTGATTTTTTTTTAGGAAAGGCTTAATATACCAGTTCCGTTTCTTGTCCTCTTCCCCATTCTAAATTATGGAGTTTTTCTTTTTTTAAATTAGGCACAATAGGGATACCAAAACATGAACGAAGTTCTACCCGTGGTTTGTCATTTAAAACTGAACTTAAATGTCTTATTTTCAGTATGATGGCAAATTTACATAAATGCATACCACAAAGTTTCTCTTGCAATCTGACAATATATAGAAAAGGTTTTTTTTTATGTTTTAGCAGGTTGACAGGATTTGATTAGTGATAGATATTTTATGGAATTATGAGAGACATGATGATAGATATGAAACTGTGTTTGAAACATGAAAATCGAACACCTTTGTGGTCAAAATTTATTTTGTTGTGAATTGAGAAACTAAATACATTTCTTTATAAATTTTCTCTTTATCTGAAAACAAACTGTCTCTATACAATCCTTGTTTCAGACATTATATTTTCTTAATCCACCTATATTTCAACTTTATGTTCTTTTCTGAACAGAGGTAGCTTAATGGACGTTCTGCTTATTTAGCCTGCAAAAAGGCTAAATGGAATTTAAAATAAAAAAGGAGAAACAATTAAAACTGCCTATATGGTAATATTACAGACAGTGTATTTGGTTATGAATATATTGTGTATATAGCTAATCCAAATAGTCCATCCTGATTTTACATATTTGAGTCTACAAGCTTTTGTACACGTTGAACAGAAATATGTAGTGCTCACAATTCACATGTGGCTTAACAACTTTTAAAGAATGTGTTACTTTTAACAAAACTCAATTACATTTTTTATTATGCAGAAATAGAAACACTGCCTTACTACATAACAAACAAAGAAATATATGCAGTACATTTTCAAGCAAACTGGTTTCTGTTTATTGAAAAATGCCTAATTAGCTAGAAACAGAATGACTACAAAAAGGAGCATGGCATTGATATTTAAATGCACTATTGAAATTTAGTCTATGTAAAACAACAGGAATAAAATTTTACACTTATATGTTTGGCCATGTCATGCATAACAGTGTTATCTACAAAAAAACTATATACCAGTGAATAAATAGAAACATACTTTTATTAAAAAAGACTTCTGAGACAGATAATTGAAGTGTTTTTTTATGTTTCTAAATCAAATATAGAACTTGATTCATCCACATAGAATATTTTTGGATGCTAGATACTAGAATTAACTTTTGATGGGCGAATCTACCGTGATTCACTTCGCCGAAAAATTCTCGAATTTCCAGAGAAATTCGCGAATCTGCGAAAAATTCGCGAAACGACGCTGGACGCTTTTGACGCACGTCGATGCGCGACTCGCGGATTTATTCGCCAGTGGCGAATCGCGGGAATTTGCCGCGAATTCGGCCCTGGCGAATAAATTCGAACATCACTAGCATTAACTTAATAAAGTTCCATAAACTAAAACCACAGTGCATTTATAATAATTATTTCCTCAGCAACAGTGTGACAGAGCAGTATGGCCTTGCTACCCTTTACTCTAATAAAGGGTACTGTGATACCCAACCAATGACTCACGCACAACATGTTGAACAGTGAAACCCAACTAGTGGCTCATGAGCAACATGTTGTTAACTCAACTCCTTAGAGGTTACTCCCAGTGGGCTAAAAGCAGGTGCTTCTTTTTGAATTCCAGGCTTAGAGACAAGGTTTGGTTCCAAAAAAATCAGGTATACTGCCAAAAAGAGCCCGCTTTATGCTGCCAGCTCAACAAATGGTCAATCACTGCACTTATCCTTCAAAACCCAGGAACATTGTTTAAACTTCAGATAATTAAGATATAGTACACCTGGGACAAATTCCTTATTTTGAAGGCTGAATGGCAAAAGAAATATTTGTCTACAGTCTGTAAATAATATAAAGAAAGAACCCTACAGCAATAAGTCTTACCCATGCTGTAGTGTTGAGCAGCAGTTTTAAAAAAAAAGATCTTGTGTATAGGCTACAGTTTAGTTACATTTACATAAATTTGACAATGTGTTTCACACGTTGCAACAATATTGGTGCAAAATGCTTTCAAAACCATAAAAAACTGATTGCATAGACTACACTTTGTACATTATAAGCGCGGTGCGCCTCTGTTGCTAGGAAATTACTCAGAACTATAAACATTTGTGGAAACATTCCAAAATCCTAGTTACTAAATTTGAACTAGATTTAGTAATAGTTTAGATGAACAATTTTATAGGTCACATTTTTGTTGGCTGAACACAAAAAAAACTTTTATTTCATTCAGTTATTTTGCATAGAACTTATATTTTGAAATAATTAAAATTATTTATGCCCTGAATTAATCAGTTATACTAAAGTGTTCACCAACTCTCCAAATTATTAACTTAAAAATGTTGAATAAATCAGCACTGATTTACAATTTATACTCAAAATGATTTTGCATTACATTAGATGTATTAAATCATAACTCTGTACAAACATAGTGTATCTTAACTTAGCAGTGTAATCAAAAGACTTTCATTATAGATACATTTTTGCAAATTTGAAATAGACTTTGCACATTTGAAAATTCTACTAATATATTTCTTTATATAACTGTTTTGCTCATCCAGTGCAACCTCAAATACTGGAAAAGCCTATAAATGCAAGGCTCTTCATTATAATGTTGGCATTATAACTGCATTTTTTACAATTGACTTTGCCTTATTCATATTTTTATTTTTTTCTAGTGCGTCATCCAATTAGCCATGCTATTAATGGCAAAAACTCCTGGTGGCAAAGTCCAAGCATCCAGAATGGTATGCAGTATCAATATGTGACCATTACATTGGATCTTCAGCAGGTTTGTATACTTATGTATTTTATATAGTATACAATATTTGTGTGTGTATGTGTATATATA
>CM044439.1:72151344-72163567 GCA_024363595.1 Xenopus borealis
TTTGTTTACCATGTAAACAAAAAAAGTGCCCAACTGGTGGAAATTCCAAACTTTCCTACCATACTTGAACATAGATGTGTGCAATTCACCAGTAAAGGATTAAAGAGTGCAAAGGTGCGTATCATATGGGCACATGTATGGGCACAATTGTGAATTGTGTCAATATGGTTTAAATATTATGTCCACTCTAGTGATCCATGTTTCTAAACAAGACCTATATAAAAAAAACTGTTAAGCAAAACTATATTCAGCTTCTTCATTTCTCATTTTTTTAATTCTTAGCAAAATATTCTGAAAACGTATCTGCTTTTGATCATACTTTGATCATACATACCATTAAATTGCTTCTGACATGCTCGCCACTTTTAATACATTTTCAAATGAATATTTTTGTATATATTTCTGTAAAAGTACACATTGTTGAATGTGCTACAATACCCCCTCAAATAAATCAAATTATATTGGTTATTAAAAAACAAACACTTTTATTTACATACCACAACATTCTTGTGAATAAACTACATTCCATTTCAGCAGCTGTTTTGGCACCAGCCTACAGAATTTTAGGAGCTTGTGGAATGTATTGTTGCAAACAATATTGAATTGTTCATTCAATTGTTCAGTTCATATGCAGTCTTTCTTGCCAAAGCCGATAAATATGTTCCTCAAAATGTATCACAAAAATATGATGCAAAATACAGATGAAATATGATTATTGTATTATTGATGTAATATTGTAGAGGAAAATTGTAGAGGTTTGTGGTTTTTATTATTTTTATGCCTTTCCATTTGCTAACTAGTAGTTAGGCAGGTTTCTCAAAAATATACAGGCCGAGAGCAGCAGGGGCTTCAGCTCCTTGTATCCATAGTCTTAATCTGAAAAATAAAATAGAACTGAGATCTTTATATGGTCCTTATAGAAACATGTTAGTGTGCAAAAACATTTATGAACTACTCTAATGTCTGATCATTGGCATTATTTTCAATGAATATTCCAGCCCTTACTTACTTAGATTCACATAGAAATGCTGAATGTACAGTGTGCTGTTACACAAAGGAGTACTATTGAATAAATTCCAAAAACGATATCATTACTCTGCAACTATTCAGATCTACCTAGTAAGTTTTCCTTAGCCATTACTTCTGCTGAACTTGTCCCTTAGTGAATATTTTGCTAAATCTAATTTTAGAACTATGGTGTGGAGTGTTTATCTAGTTATTCGGTCTTACTAGAGCATGGAAATGATTCTGTTCTTATTGGTTTGACCAAACATCCTTCTTGAAATTAAAACTGCAGAACCAAACCATATTGCTCTTTAGGGGAAATTCGTGAAAGAAATAAGCCTTTCAAAGAAAGTAGGCATGGGACTCTTAGAAAGATTAAAGTAACAAGACAGCTGAGGACAACAGTAAGGAGGGTACACAGGGAATAAGTAAACATATTTTACTTACAAATGCATTTAAGGGTAGATCACCTTAAAATTAGGTTTTAGCTTTATTCATACAGCAGATTTTTGACCATTTTGTAACAGTTTTCTTTTTGTGGTTACTGGTTAGTCCTGCAATTTCATTCTTTGGAATTTCTGGTTTATAGTGTTCAACTCCTCTAATATAAATGCAATAATGTGGAGTTAGAGTGGAAGACAAATAAAAGAACCATATTGTTTACAGTGAGAAGGGCCCTTCAAAATGATAGACAGGCAAATACACCATATTCACATGTATTATACTAAACACATAGCCCTGTCTTAAAACCAAAAATTAGAGGTGTTCACCTTTACTTATGTAAATATAGGTGGAAACATCCAAATCACTCCTTAATGTCTCTGTGGCCAGCCATGCATCCAGAACTGCTGGTTTAACAGCACAGATAGAGCCTAATAGTTGAGAGGCATGTATCCGTTCTGATCTCCTTAGATCTCATTTGAGCAAGCTATTTTTATATGGTTTCTGAGAGGGTTTAAAAAACAAATAATAAATAAGAATAACCATATACATTGAACCTTACTCTCTATTATTGCTGAGGTCACAGGCATAATATAAAGGCAAAAAGCAAGATACTCTGGAGAACCGATGTCTTCAAAAAAAGTGCTTTTTTATTTCCTGCACAACATGTTTCAGATCACACAGATCCTTCCTCAGGTGCTAGTGTTCACTAGCACCTGAGGAAGGATCTGTGTGAACACTAGCACCTGAGGAAGGATCTGTGTGATCCGAAACATGTTGTGCAAGAAATAAAAAAGCACTTTTTTTGAAGACATCGGTTCTCCAGAGTATCTTGCTTTCGTCTATGAAGAATTAAGAAGCATTGTCGGCTTCTCACTCTGTTTGCAGAACTGAATAATAGTAATAACGGAAGGAGGTTATACCCATCAATATTTTACATAATATAAAGGCACAGGTATGGGACCTGTTATGCAGGATGCTCTGGACCTTGGGTTTGCCAGATAAGGGATCTGTAACAGTACCTGGTGGTCTAATGGGGTGTGTCCCCGCAGCCACCCTAAGATTTGGGGCACGTGTCCATTCACGCACACATCATGTTGGTTTTGACGTGCATAATTTTTTGGAGCCTTGCTTCTGACTTCACATCTCTTGTCCATGTTACCTTGCCCAAAATAGGTCTATTGTTAGATAGTTCCCAGGTATGATTCTGAATTGATTTCCTGCTCCCAGACCCTTGCGTGTCCTTGATCATTCCTGTCTGCTTCCTGAACCAACCGTTGCCTGACTGCTCTTCTGGACTCTGATTCTGTACTGCCCTGTCTGACTGGTTATTGATCCCAGTCTGTTTCCTCGACTATGCTTTACTCTAACACCATTACTCCGTCTGTTCTGGAGTTTGGGATACTGAACATGACAGGATATTTCTGTAATTTGGATCTCCATACAGTCCTAAAAAGCATGTAAACATTAAATAAACCCAATTAGTGATGGGCTGCCAGCGAATACATTTGCAAAACTTCAGTGAAAATTCGCCTGCCGAAAATTTGCTGGCGGCAAAAAAAAGAGTTGCGCACCAAAAATGGCGCGATGTGCGGCAAAAATTACAAAACGTGTCAGAGACGACGCAACACACGTCAAACACGTGCCGCGACTCATTTCGCAAATTTTTCGACTAAAATTTTCCAGCTAAATTCGCAAATTTTTCGGCGAAGGTAAACGAGATAGATTCGCCCATCACTAAACCCAATAGCATTGTTGGAATTAGGATCAATTATTCCTTAGTTAGGATAATGTACACTGTACTGTTTTACTATTACAGAGAAAAAGGAAATCATTTTTAAAACATTTACTTATATATTATATAACGGAGTCAATTGGAGATGGTCTTTCCCATAATTTGGAGCTTTTTGGAGAGGTTTTCACATAACTGATCCCATACCTGTCATAAATAAATATGCAAAAAAAACAATGAAACCCATTGCAAAGCTACTTAGAATAGGACAACATTGCAATGCTAGCCATACATGTAAATATCTACTTACAAGGCAAAGTAGCCAAATGCACAGTTTGGCCACCCAAGTGCTGGCCCAAATCAAGCTACTTTGATCTTTTGGCAGATGAGTCAACAATGATGCAGGTCTACTCAGTCCTTATAACATCTCATGAATATTCAGGCCATCAGACAAGCCCCATTGCAATCTCGAGGACGCACGTTAGAGGATAGCGTGGCACATTATGGAAGCAAAAGGCTGTGACAAACAAGGTACACATGAGAAATTTATTTATTCTGCTGTAACCTCTGAAAACAGATTTTAGAAATTGCTCAGCAAAATTGATATAGGGGTCATGGGAACCAAATGCTGCAGAAAAAAACAGAACAAAACTGGAGATACAGAAAAGTACAACATTAACATTTTATGCTGGAGGAAAGAGGACAACCCTGTGTGCCTTTAAAAATAAAGCACAAATAGTAAAGTATTTTTTTTACAGCTGCATGTACAAGCTCCCTGTATTATATTTATCATTATTCTGTATTTTCAAATTTAGAAATAAACATTTTAGTTTACTTGCCACAGAGATGCTGCTGCTTGTACTATATTTGTTCTTTAACAAATCTCAGACATTTCCAAATGAGATGTTTACAACAATGCAATGTAGGAACAATATATTAATTATAATGTTGAGGTAAGTTATTATACATCATAGTAGTATTCCCCCCTGTCAGTTTTGTAATTCACAAACTTCCAGCTTTTTGTCTGCCCCAACCATTTTTATAACAATAATGTTGGGCCAAATATTCCGGAAATGTCAATTCTGTAAACAAAATTCATGTGTATGCTATTATAGGTTTAGATAAACAACCTTTAATGAAAGTGCAGATCAGAAAAATAAACTTAATTATAACCAAACTCTGTATCATTCCCAGAGGGCATGGAAAAGGCACACTGTGTCAAAGGAAAGTGGAAAAGAAATTCATAACCGAGGACTGCATAGCACAATTTTGTAACTAAATGATATAAAAACTAAAATAATAAGGTCACAGTCTGGTTTGATTGTAGCGTGTTGTTTCACGCATCTAAAAGAGATCAATGCCTTCAAATAAACTGAACTATAAAAATAAAATGTTCATGCACCATGGGATAACAACTTTAGTTCAGGCAGTAGGGGCACAATAAGATTGCTTTGGAAATAGATATTTTCTTTGGGTTGGAGTAATAAACTATTTAGCTCAGGTTTGGTTTGTGCATTTTAATAACAGACCTTGCAAAAAAGTTACATGGTTTATCTTAAAAAATACACAATTGCCAACTGATTTTTCTTTTTATTATTTTAATATTGGTTAGCTAAGATTTTGTTTTTGTGTTTGTATCATTATGGTCACCATACATAATAGGAATTTCCACCTAAAAATGAATAATGAAAGAGTACATTATGCCAAATTTCACCACACGCAATTGTTAAATGATGTAAGAATTGTTAATGTAAGTGCGATTTTTTAAAGTTTCTGTCTTCTCTTTCCCCCTGACTATTCATACCATTGAAACACTGGTTGGATCAGCAGTCAGCTCTTTTCCAATCCTACAGTGCTTTGTGTGTTCTGTGATTATCCTACTTTCAACAGCAATTTATTTACAAATAACTTAAAATCATTTTTCATTGAGAATTTTCTAATTAATGAAAATAAGTAAATTTTACATGGTTTTTTAATTAAAAACTTTATGCTTAAATATAACTTTATGGATACTGGCATTGCTGTAATTTGCATTGGGTTTTCAAATATCAAATACTATATTTGTATTTTCTTTTTATATAATTATGAATATAATGTTTACAGAGCTTTGCTGGCAAGAAGCTATTGAGAAAAGTGCAATTAATCAGCCAGACAGCTTGTACTATTGTGTAAAACAAAGATTTTACAATTATCTTTTTCTTATGCTTTAAAGGATTTCGCTAGAGATTTTGTCTGCTTGTAAAATGTGTACACTGCTACGAATTTAATTAATTTAGTTTTAATATCTGCTGGTTTCCGTCTACATGTATGGGATCAGATATTCAGAAACCCAGAAAGCTCTAAATTACAGGAAGGCCTTCTCCCCTAGACTGCATTTTGTTCACATAATACACATTATTTAAAAATGTACTTGATCACAACTAAGATATAATTAATCATTACTGGAGGCAAACCAATCCTATTGGGTTTATTTAAAGTTTAAATTAAATTTTAGCAGATGATATGGAGATCCAAATTACATAAAGGTCCCTTATCCAGAAAACAATGAACATTCTGGATAATACGTTCCCATACCTGTATTTGCTAAAAACTTTGCTGGTGAATTACTTTTGCTTAACTCCACCCCAAAGCAACTGTCCTGCTATTACTGAACCTTTGTCCTTCTTTTTTCTCTTTTTAAATCTCCCTCCAAATCAATTATCACCTTACGCTGAAAAACACAGTTTAAACTATATTTTCCTACAAATCATGTTCAGTAAATAACACATTTCAATATTATTGGTTTACAAAAGTTGTCAGCTTTTATAAGTTACTTTAGATATTGATGTCTTCTAATATTAGGAAGTTTAAATAAAAGTAGAAGGTGAAACCATATGTCCTTATGCCCTTACAGCGTTGCCAGCACAGCAGTAAAATTCTATTGAAAACATCCAATTAAACTAAAAGTACAAAGGCAGATAGGTCACCATCCAACAGGCATATTCTGAACACATTTGCTGGAACCTGAAGTTATTTGTTATATTATGTTCCAGATTGCATTTAATCATGATTCTTAAACAATGAACTGATAGAAAGTGGATTGGAAAAGCAGATACATTTTGGTCCATGGTTATTTCATCAACTAACAAACCTCTATTAAAGATAAGATAAAGGATTAAAGATGTTTCAGTTTGTTTTAAATCTTAGTTTGTATAACTAAATGGATGCATTATACAATACTATTTTTTAAACAAAAAAAGCCTCAAGTGAGGGCCTACCACCAGAAGGGAGTGCAGATGGCCATGTTGGGGCATACGCATGCCTATAATGATAACTCCATCCCCTATTGATATGCTAGGTGCAGTTGACATAGTGCTCGTAAGGGGAAATTTCTGTCAAAAACAGCATTGTTTCTCCCACTGAACAAATAGAGCCTGCTTTCCACTCTGCACTCTATTTTTGCCACAAAACATGCTTCTAGCATGCACTTCATATCAGTAGGGAGTGTATTCCACAAGGTTGGTGCTCACATATTCACATGATGTTCAAGAACCCCAGCTCACTGCTTAAGCACCTGTGCATGACAGAATTGATTGCAAAGGAAGCTCTGAGGCAGAAGGAAATGGCAGGGCTGCCTTGTACTGAATCTGAACACTAGACTCTAAAGGGGGAACTTGCAGCACTGAGGGCGGCAGTAATGTGCAGGAGGACAGGAGACTTGAAGAGCACCCACTGGCAGGGGCCGGTGTAGTGGGGGGGGGTGGAGAAGGGGCAGTGGAGGCTAATGAGGGAGACAGGTATGTTACAGTTAAGAGGAGGAGTAGGGGATGAAAGGGAATGGTGGGCTGGTCCACTAGTCCAAAGCAACAGATTCACCATTTTGGGTAAAGATTCTGGGGAGGACAGCTCTGAATTGGCATGTGTGGAGCAGGCTAATTCTCAGAGCACCCTGGGATACAGTGGCTCTAATATAAGTGTGAGGAAGTAAAGGCAGGTTTTAGTTATAGGGAATTCAGTTATTAGAAATATGGATAGGGTAATCTGTTGAAAGGACCCTGCATGCTAAACAGCCTGCTGCTTTCCTGCAAGTGGTGGAACTAGTGGACATAAAAACTAGGTGAAAATTTGAGGGAGAGGACTTCCAAGGTAATATTCTTAGAGATATTACCTGTGCCACAAGCAATGTTTAGAAGACCATGGTAGCTTACGGAGATGCATGTGTGGCTAAAAGATTGGTGTAGGGAGGAGGGTTTGGTATTTTTGGAGAAGTGGGCTGATTTCTCAATCGGCAACAGGCTGTTTGGTAGGGATGGGCTGCACCTCGATGTTGGGAAGAATATGGCTAGAGAATTGGAGGAGATTTTAAACTAGGGGGAAGATTTACTAAGGGTCGAATTCTGAATTAAAAAAATTCTAAATTCGACCTTTGATTTTTTTTTTTGTGAATTTCTAATATTTTACTTTTTCGTTGTAAAAGGTCCGTTTTCGATCAAATAAAAATCGTTCGAATGCATCATTCAATTTGAATGATTTTGGGCAAAAAAACACTCCTTAAAGGTTCCAGATGGTCCCTCAAGGCTAAAATAGCAAATCGGCACTTTTAAGCTGTCGAAGTGTCGAATTCAAATTTTTTAAAGAAAGTGCTTCAATTTTCGAATGGTCAAATTTTAAAATCCAATTTGAATTTTTTACAATTTTTTTTACAATCGCATTTTGCCCGATGTATCGAAGTAGCCAAAAATTACTTCGGAATTACATTTTTTTTTATTTGACTTTTCACTTTGACCCTTAGTAAATGTGCCCTTAGATGTGGGGGTGGGGGGGAGGGCGAGTAAGGGATTCATAGGTTAGAAGAGATAGAGGGCATAGTAAGGGAAAATGGGGGAGGAGTTTTGGTTCAAATTTAAGTTTGGATTTTTCCCAATTTAAATTTGAGTTTTGACCAAAAATCTATCACAAAAATTGAAATTCAAATTTACAATTTGAACCTTATTAAATGTGCCCCTTAATGTATGTGACTGGAGGGGAAATATGATGTTATTGGTGTTGCCGAAACATAGCTGAATGAGTGGCATGACTGGGCAGTAAATATCAGTGGATATATTTTTTTCCCGAGGGACAGAGGCAATAGAAAAGGAGGAGGGTTATGTCTGTTTTTAGGCAGGATTTAAAAGCTAATATAAAGGAGGATGTGATATTAGAAAATGAGGGAGCTGAAGCCTTATGGGTGGAGCTCTTCACTGATTGTAAAGAGTCCAGCAAATGAATTGTAGGAGTGTGCTATAGACCCCTAATGTAAGTGAAGAGGAGGAGGCGAATCTCTTGATGCAAATAGAAAAGGCTTCTAGTTTGGGGAAAGTAATGATAATGGGGAATTTTAAATACCCAGAAATTGACTGGAGCAGTACTGCAGGACAGTTAATGGGAACAAGTTTATACACTTGTTGCATGACAATTTTATGGCACTGGTTGTTGAAGAGCCAACCAGAAACCATGCTATACTGGATCTAGTGACCTCTAATAACCTAGAACATATAGCAAATGTCCAAGTAATTGAGTTCCTGGGTAAAAGTGACCATAATGTGATGTTTAGTGTGTGCTGCAAAAACACATTGAGGCAAAACAAACCCTGCATTTCAGAAAAATCGAATTGCATTAAAAGTGGGATTTAATTTGATTAATTAACCCTCGAAATTCGACCCTTAGTAAATCTGCCCTTAATGTACATTCATATGTTAAAATTTATTTTTCTTTTTACAAAAAGAGCAAGAAAAAGTTGGGCCACAAAACACAGTATATACAAGCTGAAACAGAAGACTGAACATTCATATATATATATATATATATATATATATATATATATATCATAACTTAGCCTTTATTATACAGTATGAAAAACCTATTACCATCTTATCAATATTATATAGCCAGGATGGATGACTGGCATACTATATTAAATGGGGTTGTTCACCTTTGTGTTAACTTTTAATATGATGACAAGAGTGATATTCTGAGACAATCTGCAACTGGTTTTAATTTTTTTTTAATTGTGGTGAATTATTTAGCTTTTTTTAGCAGCTCTCTAGTTTGCAATTCGAGCATCCAAATTACCTTAGCAATCATGCATTGATTTGAAATAGAGACTGGAATTTTAATGGGAGAGAGCCTTAACAGAAAGGTCCTTTATCTATAACTGATTGGCCATGCACCTTAAATAAGTCCCCAGTGTAAAGCATGCCAAGCAATAAGCAGCCAATATATTGTGATCTGGCCAGTGGGGAAGATTTTAAAGGGAGATATATTTCACCCAGTTGTTATCTTGCTCCTCTCTTATACAATGGTCCAGAAAGGGTTAATTTCCCTGATTATTCTCACCTTTGCTATTCTGTCAATCCTTTTTTCTGTCCGCTTGTAGACAGTTCTTCCATGTTATTTCTACAGAAACATATTCCATTAGCAGCTGCTGCAAGCCTAATTCAGAGTCCAAAATTCTATATGGGAGAGATGATTCACAGGTTAGGATGTGAGCTACATGGAGCACTTCTTGTTTCCAGAAAAGAAATGGGAACAGTGATCTTTTGAAGTTGTATTTTTTTCCAACAATGCATTCCATTCGTTTATGGGTCCTAATGGGGGACAAAGCAAGGATTTTAGTTTTGCCTTGTTTATTCCTCTAAAGATCCTCGAGTGACTGTAACTTCATATGCTAAAAGTAGACACTTTCTTTTATTCTAAAAAACTCTCTGTCCATCTAATCCCTAATATATTCTGCCCATGTGTGTGTAGCTCAGAGGAAACTTCATATAGATACTTTCAGGATGTCATTTGAAATTATGACTTAATTAGGAGAATAATTCTTTCCATCCTGATTTTTGAAACATATTCCCCCTTGATTGTGTTCTTTTCAATATAAAACATTTCTTTCCTTTTTTTTAGTACTTGACTTTTTTTTACATTCCATGCTGATTTTTTTTCCCCTGACCAAGTGCTTAAAGCTGTCAGAAAATACTAAAAATTATTCCAGCTAAACAGTTGTATGAATTCCATTAGAGTCTATTTCTGCTGAGAAAAATTAGCACCTTAGGTCACTAAAACCACATGTATCTGTAGCAGATACGGTATTTATAAGTGGTTCTGTCCTGCTGACTAAAATAAATTGCTATAAAGCCTCTTAACTGACTTATTTTGAAGTGTAGTAGGTTGAACAGTTGGGAGTTACTTACAAGGACATATTTCTGCTCTATTGGCTAACCTTTCTGCAAATTAATAATTTACTATAGATCAATTGAAATAATATTATCTTTCTCTGTGGGAAACAATGCTTTACCTCACAGGAGTCATTCATGGGACTGCAGCTGGTTCCATAAATTGTAAGTGCTATGGTGACATGTTTAAATGCCTCTTTGGACTTGCTCTTTTGTCTTGCAGTATCTCTTGTGTAGTAATAGCTAATTATGCACCCATGGCAAAAAAGCTGTATAGTACCCTGACTCACAAAAAAAGAATTAGTGCTAATGAGTAATTAAAAAACATTCACTGCTTGTCTTATCATTTTTCTGACTTTACTTTTTGTCTAATTAGTCCTTGTTTAAACTGCAAAAGATTTACATTGATAAAAAAACACTAGACTTCATTCTATTTCATCTGTCTATTTTACTGTCAGGTCTGCTGATAGACTTATAAAGTCTATTCAGTATACAAAGTTTTATAATTCCAGAAACATTATTATATTCTGCTTGAAAGGCTTTCTGCATTGATGTTTTAGAACAATTTCTTGTGTATAGTTATAGTGCCAGTTGTGTTTGGTTCAGTTACAGGTTAGAAGCGGAAGGATAGGGTCACTTTTGCATAATCAATTTTGCCTACCACACCCTCATAGTAATAGGTTATCATATAAATGATACCAGGTATAAGTCAATACAACCAGGAGCAAATATCATTGAACTTTATGCTTTGGCAAGTTGTGCAATGGTGTGCTATATGCACCATGTAAGGTATAGCATTTCTCTCCTTGGCTCACAGGCACTGCTTAGTTTAAATTATAGCTGATGTAGTGGTGGAGGTATTCTAACACTTGAAAAGGCAGCTGAGACTTTCAGTCGGAGTTGTTTAGCTTCCTCCACTGGTATATAATTGTTCTTGATGGAAGATTCCGAGTCTGTGATGAGTTCAACCACTAGGATGTGTTTTGGTGTCACTGTGTAGTTTAAACCCTTGGCTAGCACATTCTTTTTTGGCTGAGTATGTAATTTTTACCCTCATATCTTGGTGTCACCCTCATATCTTGGTGTCATTGGATGTGAAATTTCAAACTAGAGAGAGGCTGAATAAAAAAGTTAAATTAAAAAAAGAAATCAATCGCAAACCATCTCAGAATAGACTATCACTCTCTGCATCATACTAAGGGCCCTTACATTTGGGCGTTTGTACCCATGTGTGGAATTGAAAGCGTCTAGGCCTGTTCTCCCTGCGGCTGAACAGAACAAAGCGGAACACAGGGGAGCACAGGTACAAACGCCAATGTGTAAGGGCCCTAAAAGTTAATTTAAAGATGGAAAACCAGTCGTGGATTAGGCCTTGGATTCCCATAGGCAGAAGGGTCCTAGCGATCAATGCCCTCTCAAGTGCACCCTCTCATGTCCACATGTGCCAGAGCACTGGGAGTCATTGGGCTGTCATTAGGGGGGTACAAGGGATACTGCTGTGCTGGGCCTTAAGGTGGCCTGGGTGTGCTGCACTTTTCATAATAGCTAGGCCCCCCTTGACAGCGACAAAGCCATGCCAGTTGCCAAGTCTTCTGCAGTCCCGAATAGCCAAAGTACTAAAGACCCAAAAGTCATGAAAATAGCTGGAGTTGAAGTTGTGAAGCAGTGGCAAGACCCAAAGTCACGAAAGGAGCCAAACTTGAAATCCTGAAGCCACGACGAGTTCAGTTCTACTGGACACCAATGGGTTTTTTTATTTTTTAAACCTCTGGCCACCAATGTATTACTTTATTATTCTATAGGCCCCTGCAATGGGGCCCCAGTGTTTCTTTTTAGCTTGTAAGGGGGGCCCTGGTGCCAA
>CM044439.1:72205461-72218885 GCA_024363595.1 Xenopus borealis
TATATATATATTGCAATTAAACAGTTACTGCGTGTGTTATTGTGAAATGAAATTTAACTGTGTATGTTGCTTGTTTTGCATTCTTGTCAATGTAGATAAGAAACCTCAATAAATCCATTCACTTTTCAGCTGGGAAAAACAGATGGAGTCATTTTTAAAAGTTTACAAAAATAAAGTAGAAAGCTATTGCAATTTGTCATTTCAGAATAACATTGGAACAGGAAGGTGACACAGGCAAGCAAAGTAATAATGTTGAACAGTGGTCCCATTAAGAACTCAGCTGAAGGGTATAGTTGTCAACGACACAACAATATTTGCTAAACAGTTCATTAGGCTGACATTTCCTTAAATTCTTTGGGGAACAACAGAGTTAGTAAAAGTGTGACAAGCACAGCCCATGACATTTCACCAGAAATTTAAAACATGGCATTTAAAGCAGATCAGTCCTCATTAATGCTTCCCAAGAAACAGGCTCCTGTTGTTGCCTTTAATTTACTGAGCCAGTGAGGCATCTATTAGATGTGTTGTTATATGAGATTCTGGCACAAGAAGAATTATGCACTTGCCTTTCTATTTGAAACATTTTTGGAACCAGCAAAGTTCTGCAGATTATTATTCTTTGTAGTATATGAATGCTTAAATAATGTCTTGTAGTGCTAACTGCAGGCTACCTGCTGTTGCAGAGAATTTAAGGAAACTGAGCAAATATACAATTGATTACCTTAAAAAAGCCATTCCTGTTGCTTCCTAATGTTATTTTTATACCTCTACTGCTATTGACAAATTATAGTGTCTGCAAATTTTAAAGGTGATTATTTGGGATGATCTGGAGGATGCTGGAAAGCATATATATATATATACACAAACAAGTCCAAAGGAAGCACTCACAGCATAGTCCATTAACTGTGTAGCAAAGTGTATTTATTCATACATGGTGCATCAACGACGGCTCCATGTGAGCCGAAACACATTGATGTACCATGTATGAATAAATACACTTTGCTACACAGTTAATGGATTATGCTGTGAGTGCTTCCTTTGGACTTGTATGGATAATGTTGGTTAGCACCCAGCGCAAAATCTACTGAATGGTGAGTGCCATTATTGCTATATACAGTATATAGTTTCTGAACATTACTTTCAAATAGACAAATGGCGATCAGAAAGTATTGAGCATAGGCAGTAATATGTTTCCTGAGAAAAGTATCACAGGGCAATTATGAAAAAACTGAAAAGCTTTATTTAGTTTAAATTTAAAATCATAAATAGGGAATATGTTTAGAAGTACTGGGATCTGTGTGATGATTTCTAAATTGATAATACATAACACATTATAAGGCTGACCTTACATAGACTATAGCCGTTGCTATGTAAAAATTGTGTGTATGCTTCAATTCACCTTAGAATTATCATGTACTTTAACTTTTTGTCCCATATCTGACCAGTTTGCCCCATAGTCAGTGTCCTCAAAACAGGTGCTCATTTTTTAAAAAAAAAATCTTGGCTTGGATGTAAGTTTTGGAAGCATAACAATGCAAATTTACTGTGAAAGAGAGCCTAATGCAGGCTTTGTGGCTCATTGAGACTTTTTTACATTCAAATGTGAATCACAGGTAAAAAGTTTGAGGACCCCTGATTAATGATAACTGCGTTTTGGTTGCCAGGGTCCATTGCTTAAGGGGCTGATCAAACAGTTTTTCGAATTCTCATTCTGCCACAATTTGCATAAATCAATATCAAAACACTGTGACTGTGATATTTTTCTTAATTGTGTCTTTTTACTTGATTGCAGTTCTTTAAAATAAAAAAATAAATAATATCTTGCCACCTACCTCAACTAAAGCCTGCCAAGATGCTGAATTTAGTTCAGGCCTGAATGTATGTGCTGTAAATTATTATCTAGGGGGCAGATTTACTAAGAGTCTAATTCGAGGGTTAAAAAACCCTCAAATTCGTCCATGGGAATACTTGGGAATAGTTTGGGAAGTAATTTGATATTCGAACGATTTTAACCATTCGATCAAATATTTTTATTCAATCAAAAATAATGAAACCCAATTCGGTAGCTTTGATCTGGCGAACTAGGCAGTGGAATAAAAATTTAAAAGGGAAGTAATTCGACTATCAAATAGTGGAATATTCAAATAGATTTTATTCAAATTATTCTAATCATTTGATTCAATCGAATTTTCAAAATTCACTGGTCGAAGTGGTCTTCAAAAACATTAGAAAATTCGAATCTTTTTGAAAATTTGATTGAAATTCGAAACCTTCATGTAAATTTAGTAAATCTGCCCCTAGGTGTCTAGGCACCAAAATATGCCAGTCATGGGATATATGAAACTATGGCCCTTCACTCCTTACGCTAGTAAGATACTTAGGATATTCTTAAAAGGCATTATCAGTGAAGCACCCTAATCTGCCTCTACTGTTGATGGGCAGTTTTTGTTAGAACAATGACAGATGTCACAGACTATTTGAGTATTAGAGAATACATTTTTGGGTGGATTAATAAATGTAAAGTTTTTGTAAAAAAAATTTTTTCTCGAGGTTTGATATATATCGAATTCAAATATACTCCAGCTAAAACCAGTCAAGGTCATGTAGAATTCACTGGCAGAGATCCCTTTAACTATTTAAAGATGTTAATAGACTTTATGATCAAGTTTTTATTCATGGGTTGCACTCGATCAATTCAAATTATTCACATTTTCAGATTGTTGACCTTAAATTCACTGATTCCAGTTTTCTACATTCAAGTTTTTTTTTTTTTAAATCAGAAATAATTTGCTTTGCAAAGGTATAAAAAAAAATCAAAAAGCTCTAAAATTCGACCTTTGAGAAATAACCACCTTAATGTACCATAAGCCTTAGGGAAACACTGCTAGGAGTCATCTCAAACCTACATCTCAAACCACTTCACATTATAGTTAACAGAAGCAGTGGATTTACAGTAAATGGCAATGTCCAAAGGCAAACTTATCAAAGGTAGAAAGGCAATTTTAGTATAATCTCTATGAAAAATTAAATTGCCTCTCAAATTTAGAGAATTTCAAATATTTATTAGTTTTTATTTTTAGTATTTATTAGTCTTCCCATCTTGATTTTCACAAGAAAAATGTTCAAAATCTTAAACATGCAATGTGGTTTTAAATAAATGTCAATTTAGACCTTCACTTTCTCAGAAATGTTCATGTTTCTTTTTCCATATAAAATTATTGGAAATGTTTACAAAATAAAAAAAATGATCAAGTGTTTTCACACCCAACTGAGAATGAAAACATTTGCGATATAATTATGGATTTTTCTCTAGTGCAAGATATGGAAAGAAAATTTTTTATGCATTTTCAAATTTTGATTTTACTATTGATTAATACTTGCTATGTGTCTAAACACAGACTGTGGCAGTATTTGTAGGTTTCTTGTTCTTTCAGTGATCTTGAAACTCTGTAACAGTGATATGATGTTTTGCGTCAATACTTTGCACTTATCAATGCTATAAAAAACTAATAGCAGACCCTGTGACTTGGACCAAGACCCATGTGTAAATTTCATGTGTGTAAAATTCCCACTAATTTAATTTGTTTGCAGGGGGTTACAAAAATTGGATTCTTGCCAGAATCATAACTGGTATTTTCAAGGTTATCATTGTATAATTCTTAGCTTTATTTGAAATTAAGTTCCCAAAGTACATAAAAATGTGCTCATCAATGCAAATATGTATGCTGGCCATGTCAATGACTACATTTTGTGTTCTTGCTGGGAGCTGAAGCTCTGCAACATTTCTTAAAAGTGGCTAAAATGTATTTATTTATAAAAATATATACTTATGTTTGTTTGCATATCATTATTCTTGGCCACCAAGGCCCAACCAGGACACTTGTGTTAGTTACAACTAAATCAGCAAACAATCAGTATCCTGTAGAGTAATATTACAAGCCTTAGTGTAATATTGTATTTGGCGACATGAAGAACTATTTTAAGATTGCAGAATTTCTTGATTTTTGTATTTCTAGATATTTACTTCTCTTATTACTGGAAGACCAAGTGCCGAAGATCCATCTCCAGCACTCCTTGAATTTACATCAGCTCGCTACATTCGACTAAGGTTACAGCGTATTCGGACTCTAAATGCTGATTTGATGATGTTATCCCAGAGCAGTTACAGAGACATAGACCCCATTGTTACAAGAAGGGTAAGTATAATGGAATATTGAAATGTTCCTATATAAAATTGCAAAGACATTTAATTCATTTTGTTATATGATTTATTTATCCATAAAGACCTAGGTATTATTAAACCAAATATAGATCACAACCAATCACCAAGGAGTATAATTATTCATCAAATGCACTGGAAATCAGAATCTCAGACTCCCTGTATGAATCAATGACCAGCTCAAAGATCTTTGATAGATATGGACTATTCCAGAAACAATCACATTGCTAGGAAATCTGCTCCAATATGTTTAGCTCTTTGTGATTAAGGGGCAGATATATCAAAATGGGAAATTAGAGCTCATCACAGAAAACTCACCCACTTTCTATTTACTCCTGTGGGATTCTTAGAAACAACAGTAACATTTCAGAAGACATTTGACAGAGTTGGGCATAGTACAGACAGCTTCTTGTTAAATGATGCCATATTTGAGCAAATTTTTTAATACATGTTTATGCCTTTCATCCTCTTTATACAGTATTTCTATTCCATAAAAGATATCTCTGTTGGTGGAATGTGCATCTGCTATGGCCATGCAAGATCCTGCCCATTTAATCCAGCCACCAAAGTAAGTATACCAAATAAATGAAATATTGTAATGCTTTGCACTTGCCAAAACAGATATTTTTATGTTATCATTAAACTATAAATCGTCAAAAAAGACATGACAATGTGCTTATTATATTTCTGCTGAACATGGAAAATACAAGCCTACGCAATGTTATTTAAAAAACATCATCAGGTACACATGTATTTCAGGAATGTATTACATGTTTCTTTCAGTTTTCATTAGTTTGATGAGCATACTTTAGATATAAATATATAAATAGAGGATATCTTCTTTATTAAAATAGAGTTTGTCAAAATAGAAATAGCATAATTTGCTGAGTTTCACTTTTGCCCTTCTCTTCATATTGCAGTGCTGTGTCAGGGATATCTGAACATATTCTACAGGGCTTTTCAGTGTCAGATTGGGGTGTCTAGGGCCCACCTCGGGACCTCCCACCTCAGTCGTGACCTACAGCATCATCTTCTCCAAACAGGACCCTGTCCCCTTGCTTCTACCCTCTGGACTTGATTACTTGATTTTTACACAGACTTTAAAAGATGTTAAACCTTATTTAAAGATATATGTATATACAGTATGTACATACAGATGCAGCCACTTGGATTTGTGAGTTAAATGCGTCATGACTCAGGACTAATTGAAGAAACTGTGTTATCTAAAGTTATCTTAACTCATTTAATGCATTTAACCTTTTCATTAGCATACCAAAACCCCATTGTTCACAATGATGAACACTTAAATTAGATGGGATGCTGTGACACAATTTTCTGTGTTAAGTATGTCAAGTGTGTAGTCTGAGTTAAGTTATTCTGTGTCAAACACACATTCCAAAGTGGCTTCATCTGTATATACAGTTTCTGTATATATTCATTAGAGGAGAGGGAAATTCTTCACTTTTACAAACCCTGGCAAGATCCTGTCTATAATTCACACTCTTGCCTCTTCTACATCCATAAAACTACAAAAAGTACAAAAAATACAAATTAAACAAAAATATCCTCCATTTATAGCTGCATATCTCTTTACCCCTAAATTCACATACAGTCGAACCCCAATTTTAAATATTTTTCCTATCTACCACTTTGAAGAAACTCCATCTTATATGATTTCTTTTACTGACCCCAAAGGGGATTAAAGGAAATCTATACCCCCCTAACAGTGTAAGTCTCTATAAAAATATATTGCATAAAACAGTTTGCATGTAAAACATGGCTTCATCTAAACCATTGCCATAAAATATAGTAGCATGTGCCACTGGATAATCCTAAATACAAAATTGCCATTTTAAATTCTAAGGGCCACCCCCTGGGACCATAAGATATACAGTGCACACACTTAATATGATATAAACTGTTGGTATTCATCATGGGGGTATAGTTTTCCTTTAATTTAGTTGATCTTTTGGTCAATCAAACATTTCCCACACACACACACATACAGTATGTTAGGGCAAAGGTGAAGGGACAGCCCATACAGTTGTTTCTATAGCTATAGTTTCCAGTGGTGTAACAAGAGTATGCAGCCCCGCCTACCATAAAAAAGGGGCCTGGCCCACATAGCTGCTCCCGCCTAATTTGAATGATATAATGTAAACCAACACCACAGTCTGTGATTCTGGGTCTGCTTCCTCCATAGTTACATCACTGATAGTTGCCTTTAGGATTTCAGTTCCCTCCATTATCAGGTTCTCATTGGTACAATATATTCTCCTTTCGAGAAGACACATACACACACAAAAGGTGGATGCAATCTCTATAAGCACTTATGTCAGACCTCTGAAACAAATGACATTACTTACCTGCTAGTATATTGTACACCTTCCTTTGTCTTATTATGTTTCTTTTCCATCTCCTTTTCTTTACCATTTTCCATCATATACTTTAATCTTAATAAAAATCTATTAAAATAGCAGCAGGAAATTCATACTGTATCTATTATCCATGCTTTTTGACTTGGAGGAATGCCTTTTGAACAATGCTACTATTTCAGTGGATATAATTGTACCTGCACCTAGACATCTCAACATGCATGACATAAATTGTTTAACTTTAAATTCTTATTCACAGATGGTTCTGGCTTTCTAAAAATAGGAAAAAGTGGCCTTTCAGTTTACAAATTTAAAGTTTACAAACTAGCTGCAAACTGTTTTGCCTGCTCCAGGGCTATGGTTCACTAAGTTACAAAAACCTTAAATAACTAGCACTTTCCATTAACGTCTTTAGGAAGTTTGCTGCAATGGAAGATCAATTTGGGTATCTCAAGAAAATATGGAGATTCCTCATGTTTTCTGCAGTAAGAAATGGTTATGCCAAAACAATACCTATATAAAAATATAGAAACGTTTATGTGACTTACAAAAGAAAAACTGCATGTATAATTTTATAGTGTTTTTGATACATTGTATATTAGGTAAATGTGATAAACTGTACGATTCCAAATAAATAAGCAGCTGATTTATTGTTTCCTACTTACATATGCCTTTTTTCATAAATTTTTGTAGAAATCATCTTGTGAATGTGAACACAATACCTGTGGAGATAGTTGTGACCGATGCTGTCCTGGATTCAACCAAAAACCTTGGAAGGCTGGAACATTCATTCTGAAACATGAGTGCGAACGTAAGTCACTCATGGTATTCAGCTATTAATCTTTAACAAAAAAAGGGGTTATTTGTCAATGCACAGCAGTCTGAGTAAAATAAGTCTGACATTTTGTTCTAAAATTCACTGTTCTATAATGCTCTTTGTGGTATTCGTTGTAATGAGCTTTATTATTTACATAATAAGAGATTTGTTAAGTAAAAAAAAAAAACTGCAAAAAAAAAATTGGTTCATATCTAAAAATCTATGAATTTGGCACATCCCTGTTGTATATCAGATCTAGTAGGTGCCCCTGTATAGACAAAACAACTTCTGCTTGATTGTTTATTTATACATATTTGCATTGCTACAGCCTGCAACTGCCATTGGAAGAGTGAAGAATGTTATTATGATCAGCAAGTAGCAGACAAGCGCCTCAGTTTGGACATTCATGGAAACTACTCTGGTGGTGGAGTGTGCATTAACTGCACAAGTAATACAGCTGGAATTAACTGTGAGACATGTATAGACCGCTTCTACCGGCCAAAAGGGGTATATTATGCTTTACATTATGTTAGCCAATTCAATTTAAAACTCTCTAGGAGAGAAAGGCCCCAACGTGGGCCGAAACGTTGGATATGCATTGTTTAATAAAACACATTTGAGTTCACAACAACGATTTTGAGTGCGGGTCCTTTTGAAAATATGGATGAATGAATTTTGACCAACACACCATCTAGAGAAGCAAGTCCGGAAGGAGTGCGTCCACTTAAATTGTACTAGTATATATAGTGCTCATAAGTTTACATACCCAGGCAGAATTTATGATTTCTTAACCAAAAAATCCTTAATCAGATCCCTACCTCTGCTAATGCAAACCAGCTTCTACTTCCTAAGCCCCCTTCTGCACATCTTATTTCCTTCCCTCTGGTAACAATATCTGAAGTTTCTCTTGTCCTACCCATTCACAACTTGTCATCTTGACCATATGCCTTCTTTTCTGCTCAAACACTGTGTTGCAGAACTTATGCCACCACTTACTCAAATTTCTTCTCTAGCTTCTTGAACAAGCTTCAAACAGGCCTGTGTAAAGCATATTCTTAAACAGGCTATGCTTGACCCATCCTGTCTGTTGAATTACTGTCCTGTCTCACTTTTACCGATGGCGTCTAAACTCCTACAACGTATTATGTTCTCACTTATTACTAACTTTCTGCACACACATGCTTATGGTTTATGGTCTGGTCACTCTACTCAGCTTTGTGCAGAGTTACTTCTCCATCCTTATCCTCCTTGACCTATCCTCTGCATTTGATACGGCTGACACTTGCTCCTGTAGAGTCTGTATTTGCTTGGCATCCATAACCAGGCTGCATCTTGGCTTTCTTCTTACCTTTATAGCCCATCATTCACTGTCTCCTATTCTAACAAAACCTCATCTCCAGTTCCACTTAATGTATGGGTGTCACAGGACTCTATACGTGGTCCATTGTTGTTCTCCCTGTATACTCTATCTTTGGGAGATATCATCTGCTCATTTGGCTTTAATTATCATCTGTATGCAGATGATACCCACATATATGTATCCACCCCTTCAGCTGAAACAGAGGTTCAAATCTCTAACTGCCTCCTAGACATATCCAACTGGATGACCCAGTGCCACCTCAAATCCACCTAACAAAAACTTAACTAATCATCTTTCCACCTAAGCCTGATCCTACTCCTCTATTTACTATCTCTATTGAGGGCATGCTCATCAGCCCTGTCAACACACTGAGTTTTCTTCTCTGATTATATTAACACCACTGTCGAAACTTGTCACTTTTTCTCAAAGATCCTTTACACTATGCTACAACTTCACATGATTCATAGAAAAAAGGCTTCCATGTTGCCAATATTTTTCAAAGCTTGGACAGCTCCTTAGATTGATAGGGAGGTTGTTTTAGAAGGCAAGGGTCAGATGCTAATGAAATCTACAATTTTTGCCCAGTAGACTGCTTTTTTCCAGTAAAATTCTAGTATGGATTCGAGAAAAGTTTTACCACTGGTGAATCCTTGAATTTAATTGTGAAACCATTGCACCAAAATTCATCCCTAATGGAAAACAAACACACTCAGCTTTTAATATGTATTAGATAAATCCACAGAAAAAAATTAAAACATAATACAATTTCCCACTTTGTTTAATTTGCCCCTTAAGATACTCCATTAAAACATTAATATTTTCTATGCTTACTGTAAAAATAATCCTTAAAAAATGCCTGATAATGTACTCCATATACAATATATGCAATACAGTATATATTTATGCAAGAGCTGTCTTTATAGTCCTTTCATTTAAACTAAATGATTGAATGGGTTATAATGAAACAAAGCTTAGAAAAATTAACTACTGGTCTTATGTTTTTAAGGTTTTGCCAATGCAACCCTATCCATGCCAACCATGTATCTGTGATTTCATTGGCTCTTTACATGATATCTGTATCAAGGATGAAAAACAAGCTCCACGGGGTAAGAGTATGTTTGAGACTATAGATAGATATGTTTAATTTAAAAAAGTGTGGTCAATTAAAAATAATGAATACTCTGATATAGATGAATAACTTCAATGCAGTGAAGCACATATAGGAAGGATTGCTTAACAGAGCTTTGACAGATTTACTTCATAAGCAACCTACTAGTGAATTAAACTATGTACATGAGTTGAATAAGTTACTCACAATTTTAAACACACAAAGCTAACGGACACTGAAAACAGTTTTCCAATGCCAGTTTCCGTACATGGTTTAATGGCTTTGAGTTTTATTTCAAGAGATGGGAGAACTTAGTGACCTTTTTAACACATAATGCTAACTATAAAAAAAGACAGCCTTATCATAGGTTGTGAAGGATCATTAACACTGTCTGAATGCTAAAGGAAATCATTTTATTTCAAAATAATTAGAAAAGAAATTTATCTAAGTGAACTTATCTGTCATTTGCTGTCACAGCTTTTGAAGCCATGTAATTAAACTGGCTAAATATAACTATTTAACTGGCACATTTGTAATTAGCACAAGGTTAAATACTGTGTTGTTTGACTAGCTTTTAATCACTCAAAAATGAAAAACTTATTGGGTCCATCTACCATGTTCATAGGGTGCCATATGATGCATACCAAATCCTAATGAAACTTATTAACAACACTGTACACAGTACTGTGAAATATGTTGGTGCTATAAACATACATGTTAATAATAATAATGAATACATTTGGTCCTGGGCAGTAACCCATATCAACCAGTCAATTAGTACATTTTTTAGCTACAGCTAAAATTAAAGCAAAACTTTGATTGGCTTCCATGGACTACTGCCCATGTGCAGAGAAAAAGGAAATAGTTAAAAGCACCTGAAGTAAAGAACATACAGTGTAGACAATGTAGAAAACTATATGATGACATTATCTAGTAAACCTGTCATGAATATGTTTTTGACAGACTGTAACTGTTGTTCTGAATGAAAATGGTATATCCACGCTGAAAGAAATCTAACTATAAAATAACCTGTTACATGGTTAAATGTTCATTAGTGCAGATGCATACTGTGAAGCAACATGAACATCATTACTACAGATCCACACCATATATATTTTATATTTAGTTTTTTTTAAGGAAGTAAAGAAAAAATTAATCAGTGAACAGCCTGTTTAAAATCTGCAGCATCCACTTAACTACTTACTTTGGCTGTTGGCTAATGAACCTGATCAGTTCTTCTCAACTCAGATTGCTCAACATATCCTTTCAGATAAGCTATTGTATCTCTTAGTCAAAGTAACTGGAGTATTCACAGTGGGACTTAAGGTGGCCATACATGGAGAGATCCGCTTGTTTGGCGATGTCGCCAAACGAGATCTATCTCTCCGATATGCCCACCTTGAGGTGGGCAATATCGGGCTAATCCGATCATGGGCCCTAGGGCCCAACGATTGTATCAGAACAGTGCAGATACAGGCGGTCGGGACCGCATCAATGAACAGATGCGGCTGCGATCCGGCAGGATTTTGAATCCTGCCCGATCGACATCTGGCCGATTTTCGGGCAGATATTGATCGGGGGAATCCTGTCGGAGGGCCCTACTCACAGGCTGATAAACTGACGACTCTGTCTGTCGGCAGCTTTTATTGGCCCATGTATGGCCACCTTTACATGTTTACTATTGAATGCTCTTCTCATATCTACCAGGGGGCTGTTACTGGGCTGTTGATGTGCTGCTCGGGTGGGGGTTGGGTTAAAGGGAAGGGGGTGATATCACTCCCACTAGAAGTACAGCAATACAGAGTGACTGAAGTCTATCTAAGCACAATTCACATAACTGAGGACAACTGGGAAACTAACATGTCTAGAGCCATGTCCGATTTCAACATTAAATATAAAAAAAACCTGTCTGCAGTAGCAGCACTATTATCATAACAGCTCACAATCCAAGCAGTATCTCTTTTTTTATCAAATTAAGTTCTGCCTCCTAGCATGTATATAAGCTGGGAAGATGCTCCCTGCTTATATACATGCTAGGAAAATGTAGGGTTTGCATGTCATTTAAGGGAGTAAAAATGCTTAGAAAAAACTTTGTTACTCATCATCCAATGAATAACGAAATAACACAATTTACAGATTCACCATTACACATTCTCCAGATACTTTGAACTACACCCCCAGGTGTGTTGCCTACGCTTTTGGAAATTAGATCTTAAAGCATCTGAAACCTCAATGCTCAAAATTTTGGATAATGCCTGTTGCATATATATACTCATAACTGTTCTAGGCACTCCATGAAAGAGCATCTTTCTTTATGATTGCCAATACAGTTCCTGTACATAAAGAATTGTTTATGCAAATCTGACTCTTTCCTTAGAATTAAAAACCTATTTCCCTTCCCTCAGAGACGAAATTATATTGCTTGGAAATTGATAACTGTATCACCTTGCCAATAGCTAAAATGATTTGCTTCCACAGCCCAATTATATGGAGATACTTTATAAGAAGGCTAAGGATATTTGCATTTGTATTTTTTCTCATCTGTATGATACAGTAATTTGCCTTAAAAGGACAACCTATTGTTATGCTCATTCTCAGTGGATTTCATTAGGTGTACCTAGGAATAAAAGCTTATAGGGCAACGCAGTATCATAAAATGTGCTACATAAACTGCCATTTAAAACCCCTTTTATAGAATATGCATTTCAATGGAGATTTCATAACATAATTTTATAATATGCATCGAAAAGGTCATTTTCTTTATATATTTGTGAAGTGCAATAAATAAAATCCTTTCCGAGCAAATGTGCGAGGAAAATGATCACTCAAGCAGTAATCTACTGTAAAGTTCCAAATGGAAAGCAATATATATCATACACATTATGATAAAGTATGCATTCTCTGTGTGCATGTTATGAGGAAAAAAATGTTCATTTGTTGGAAAATGAAAGTCTGCTAGATGTCTGAGCCAAGCACTTAAAAGGGTTATAGCCCATCTAGGTATATCTAATGCAAAAAAGAAAGTGTATGAGAAAGAAGAGAAATGAAAAGCTGATTGCTGGCTAGAAGGCTACTTTGTACATATTGTTGCATATTTAATTCATGCATGTTACTCCTGTATTATAAGAATCATGTTAATGGGAGGGTTTGGGGCTGCATATATAAACTAAATGTGCTTTAGTCCAAAGCAGAAATACATTTCAGCACTTTTTCAGTAAGGTGAACTAAACCAGACAAAGTTCATTCTGCTTTGGCACATCAGCCACATCAATATATATTTAAATTTTTTAACCCACTCCTTATCATTTGAATTGTGTCTTTATAAAATAAGTATTATCTATGTCCTTCATGAAAGTGACTTAGCCCTGGAAGTTCAGCATGTGAGGGGCACTAATCAAACCCTCTTAGCATAAATGTTTAGTTAGACAGAAATGATGATTCCAGCAGGGGGCTTTTGTTTTTTTGGGAAAAAAATCTTAAAATAAGACTTACTTCACACTTGCACGTTAAAGTATAAAATAAGAAAGTAACTTTTCCTAATATAT
>CM044439.1:72218923-72229626 GCA_024363595.1 Xenopus borealis
ATATGTATGTCTCCTTGATTTAGGAATGCTACCTGGTGCCTGCCATTGCAAGCCTGGCTATGCAGGAGAGCGATGTGATAAATGTGCTGTGGGTTACACTGGTTATCCTGAGTGCGCGAGGTGCAACTGCAGTTTAATTGGCAGCTCAAATAAAGATCCGTGCATTGATCCATGCATCTGCAAGGTCAGAAAGTTCTTCTTGCTGCTAATAAATGTATTTCATATTTACTGTATGAGACACACCAATAACTAAGCATGATTAGTTTTTTAAGACTAAACAATGAAAGCAACAAAATGATATATTATAATGAGGCATTTTACTTGATGGTTCAGTCAAAATTGCTGTGCTGTATTATTAATTGTACAAGTAGCTAAGAAATGTTCACCTTTGAAAAACTTTCTGCAAGATGCCATGGCATGTTTCAATCTCCCCATCTGTAATGTTTCTGACTTCAGGGGAATCTCATACATTAGGGTGCAGATTTACTAAAGGTCAAATTGAAAATTTTAATTTAAAAAAAAATGTTTTATGGTCAAAACTCTCAAATTCAATTTGTGAATTATTCAAACTCAATTCGAGTTTCAAATTCAAATTCAAATTTGGAGATTTAGCACACTTGGACAATTTAAGAATTAAAATTTTACTATTTGGCACCTAAAAGCCGAGTTCATGTATAAGTCAATGGGAGAGGTCCAGGGGCCAATTTAAAGTTCTTAAAGTTATCTGTTTCAGCCTGTATGACTGATTCAGGGATAGAATTCCACATCTTCACAGTTCTCACTGTAAAATACCCCTTCTGAATATTTAGGCGGAACCTCTTTTTTTGTAATTGAAATGGGAAACCTTGTGTCAGCTACAAAGACCTAATGGTAAATAAAGCATTAGAGAGATTATTATATAATCCCTTTATATATTTATACATAGTTATCATATCACCCCTTAAGCGCCTTTCTTCAGAGTGAACATCCCCAATTTGGCCAGTCCTCATGTCAGGGGGCCTATCGGCTCCTTGGGGGAGTTGTCAGGACCACGGAGTAAGCTGTAGGGTTAAGGTCCAGAAACGAGGTACAGACAAGGGTTCAGACAATATCGAGGTCAAAGTCCAGGCTAGGGTTCACAAGGCAGGCAGATTGGGTTCAAGGTCAAAGTTTAGGCAAGGGTTCAAGAATCAATAGTTTAGAGTTAGAGCACCCAGGAATGTTAACAAACAAAAACCTATACTTGGACACCATTTTGGCATCCTATGCCCCCTTTTAAATAGAATTTGGTTCCAAAAACCAGCACAGGCATTGCGACGGATGTGCATCCGTTGTGGTGCAGTGACGTCATGTGCAGCTTAGTTGCCCTTCTCTAATACAATAATGTCCTGTTTGAGTGATGGAGACCAAAACTGTATGGTATAGTCTAGATGGGGACTTACAAGTGCTCTATAAAGTGGAAGAATGAACCCTTCCTGCCGTGAATCAATGCCCCTATTAATATAGCTCAATACCTTATTTGCCCTTGATGCTGCTGACTGGCATTGCTTGCTACAGCCAAGTTTCTCATTTACAAGGACTCCAAGGTCCTTTTCCATAATGACTTTGCCTACTGCAGTCCCATTAAGGTTATAAGTGGCTTGGATATTTTTGCATCCCAGGTGCATGACTTTAAATTTATCAACATTGAATCTCATTTGTCACTTAGCTGCCCAGATTGCCAGTTTGTCAAGATACTGTTGCAAGGATGCCACATCCTGGATGGAATTCATTTAACTGGAAAGTTTTGTGTCATCTTCAAACACTGATCCATTACATACAATACCCTCCCAATAGTCATTAATGAACAAGTTAAATAAAAGACCCCTAGGGACCCCACTAAGAACCTTACTCCAAGTAGACCACCCTAACAACCACCCTCTGTACCCGATTCTGTAGCCAGTTTCCTATCCATGTGCAAACGACTTCATTAAGCCCAACAGACCTTAGTTTAGAAAGCAGTCACTAATAACTAACCCCCCAATCGAATTTCGAGTCTATTCAAATTTAATAGAGTTAAATAAAATCAAATTAACTCGAAATTCGTACCTCTAGGTAAAGTGCTTTCTTGTGAACAAGTCAGCAATTAGGTTGAGTCAGTGCAGAAGAAACACCAGGGTAGCGTACATCTATGATATACAGTATTCATGCGTAGACACTTCTACCTCATATGTTAAACTATAGATGAAAATATATTATGGCAACATTAAGCTACTTATTAAAGGAGAACTAAACCTATAAAGGAAACCCCACCCTCTCCTGTGTAAACCACCCTCCCCTGTGTAGACCTACAGGTTTGGTTCTCCTTTAATACTTTTTTTCACACATCCAACTCAATATCTAACTCTGTGGTACACAGACATACAATAGCCCATCAGTCCCATGTTTATCTGTCTCATATAACTGTATAAACAATAATAACCTATGCTCACGGCTAAAAAATGTTGCTTGTAGAATAACGTTGAAGGACAAAACTGTGACCAGTGCAAGCTTGGCTACTTCAACCTCCGGAAGGATAATCCCCAAGGGTGTGATCAGTGCTTTTGTTCTGGAGTTTCCAATATCTGCAAGGAATCTCACTTTGTTTACACTAAGGTGAGCAGATTCAGGATAAAGCTTCTTCTGTTTTTCCTACTTTATTTTTTCACCTTCCTTTTTCACCATTATTTTATCATATGGCATGAGTCTGCTAGTATAGTCGATCAAGATAAAGATGGATCTCTACTTGCTGTGGAGTAATTTAGCAGAATGCAAGTCTACATGAAACTCATGTACCTCAAAAAATGTTTTAATGTTATCAGGAATTAACAACTAGGAAAAAACATCTGTCATTATGATAGAAGCAAGTGAAACAAGATCACCACTCTTAATGAGCTTGTATAGGGTTTTTAGAGGCGTATTTATTAACAGTTGAGAGACAATCATGTTTTTCTCTCACCCTTTGATAAATATTCCCTCATGTATCCAATACAAGACTTTTCAAAATGGATACTTTTCTCACTGAGGAACTCTGTTTCACTGTCTATATCTGTGATCCCCAAACAGTGGCTCTTGAGCAACATGTTGCCCACCAACCCCTCTCTGTGGCCTCAAAGCAAGTGCTTATCTTTGAATTCCTGGTTTTGAGGCAAGTTTTGGTTTCATAAAAACCAAGTGCACTGCCAAATAGAAGCCTCTGTAGACTGCCAGTCTATAGTACATGGGCCTACCAAATACCCAATCCCAGCCTATATTTGATACCCCCCCAGAAAGTTTTTGCATGCTTGTGTTGCTATGCAACTTTTTTAATGTTTGAATTTGGCTCATGGATATAAAACGGTTGCTCCTGGCTGGTAGCGAAATTGTAAAATTTCTAATTGATTAGGCTATAGGTCAAATAATTTGGTATTACAAATATGAATATAATTCCTGCTATTCTGAGACTTGGGGCAGATTTACTAAATTCACATGAAGGATTCGAAGTTTGATCGAATTTTCAAAAATATTTTAATTCGAATTTTCAAATGTTTTTGAAGACCACTTCAACCAGTGAATTTTGAAAATTCGATTGAATCGAATGATTCGAATAATTCGAATGAAAATCTATTTGAATATTCGACTATTCGACAGTCAAATTACTTCCCCTTTAAATTTTTATTTGACTGCCTAGTTCACCAGATCAAAGCTACAGAATTGGGTTTCATTATTTTTGATCGAATAAAAAAATTCGATTGAATGGCTAATATTTTCTATTCGATCGTTCAATCGAATTGCGGTAAAATCCTTCTAATTTGATGTTCAAATTTTTTTTCTTCTAACTTCAGCAGTTAACATATTAAATCTATTGGATGACATAGGGGGGAATTCACAAAAGTGTCGCGAAGGAAAAAATTTCTTTAAAATGCCGTAGAAAATATTGTAGTAACAGCCGACAAATTCACAGAGCATTTCCCCTCCAATTTTCCGACACAGTTTTGAAATAGTGTTGTGAAAAGTGGGTGTGTTTTTTTGGCGCCATGTTCCCCGACATTTTCATGAATTACTCGTGAACTGATTTTTCTTTTGCAGACAATTTTTCCGAAACATTTGGCTCTCCAAAATGAAATTGTCGGTCAAATTGTCTTTTAAAAAACATTTATAATATCATATGTTGTCTTGGACTAAAGGATTATTTTGATGGCCATCTTTCTGTAATTCATTAGCTAATGCAGGCTAATCAGTTAAACGTAATGTATATGTTGCTTTTTCAGATCACTGATATGAATGGCTGGTATGTTACGGATTTATCTGGCTACACCAGAGTTGCACCAGCTAAAGATGGCTTTGATGGTCCACTTCAGTTAAGCATTAGAAACCAGGATGCTAGGGTTCAAGGCCTTCAGGAAGTATACTACTGGTCGGCTCCTCCTACGTATTTGCGTAGTAAAGTAAGTGCTATGAATAAGATTTTATTTTTCACTGGGGTGTAAGATGCATTACTCCTTTATTTCATATATAAGAACTGAATTTTTTTACATAGGTTCTACTAAATGCAGGTGTTTAACACTTCTTGTATTTACTACTTAATAAATTCTTGAGGTTGACAATGTTACCTTTCAGCTGCAGAACTAGATGTTTTTAATTTCATAAAATGAAATCCGCCATTGGCAAAAGCCTGCATGTCATTTTCTGGGGTTAGTCAGTTCCTTCCGTTTTTTATACACTTATCTCACCTTGGTATTTGAGCCTTACCTAATCATGGCATTGTTAAAGTATCACATTAACAAGCCAAAAAAACACTTTAAAATCAAGGCAAATTCTTGTAACTGGAATATAATTATTAATTCTTTCCTTACTATTCTTCAGAAAAATGCTTTGAAAAAATAAATATTCAGAGCATTCTGGATAACAGGTTTCCAGATAACGGATCCATGCCAGTACTGTGCCAGTAATGTGCCATTTGTACTTTTGTAAAAAAAAAAAAAGGCTTATTTCAGCATTATTCATGAAAAAGCTTCTTTTAAAATATCTTCAACTAGGACTATTCCTAGTGGCATATCTAGAATATGTTGGGGCCCCCTGTGGGGGGGGGGCATTGTGCAAAGTGCCTCTTGAAGGCACTAGATTTGGCAGGCAGGCAGTGAAGTTTAAAACAAGAGGGAGGATGAGGAGGCAGGACTACAATATAGCTGAACCGACTGTCTGGGCCCCCATGTCGCCCAGCCCCCCATCCAATAACCGAGGGTCTGCTTTATTTTAGTTACATGACTGCCTTTTGCCAAGGCTTAGGATAAAGTTTTTTTCTTCGTTATAGGATGGAGTGATATGATTCCTATGACCTTGCTTAGGTGCAGAAATTAACCAGGAATGTAGGGACATCTTGGCAGCATGGCGGTCACTGTATCTTTTATTGGTGTATGCACAGATGTGACTAAAAAAATACACTTTAATATGTGTTGCCATGAGTACAGCACTATACAAGTCTGTTTTTAGAAATATGGGAATATGTGAACGGCTAAGTCGGTAACATTGAAATAGAACACTAAAAAAGTAACTACAGTTATCTAGCTGTTAGCAATTTTAAATAATGGAAATCTCAAATGTTTTAGTTAGAGAAATGTAAAGTAAGGCAATTATGTGGTAACATAATAAAGTACATCCTATCCAGAAGTATGCTTATAACAATAATAACGGCAGACGTGGTTGACTGCTGTGAGTTAATTGATTGGGGCAAAAAGTGCTCATGTTACTGTATAAGCAATGCAGAGGGTGGGGTGAAAGCCTTTAAATGTATTATATTTTCTTATACATGCATGAAAGGTATGCGATTCAACATAATCGCCTTATAGTTTATATTCTTAATTGCTTCAGTTTTCGCTGTATTAAAATGTCTTTAAGTGTAAAACTTGAAGTCATTTAAATGAACCATAATGCAATTTTTTAGGTCAATGCATTTTCTGTATGAGGCCTCTTTATTTTGATGCTGAGCGGAAGACAAAGTAAAATTCATGCCATGCTTCCTAGTGTTCTGTTCCAACCATAGTTCAGAAATTCCTGGGCACTGCTTTTCATTGCTTACAGAGGTGTAGCATATTCTGGGCAAAATATTTATCATCTCAACTTTTTATGTCCCTGTCTCTATTCACTGAATGGAATAATAGCAATATTCTGGGCAAATATCTTTTACATATTTTCAATGCAATTTGGCGGTCAAAAATGTCCATAGACTATGATGTTTAATAAATTGGTTTCATAAAATATTTTTAATAGTTTTTGAGATATAAAAAGTTCATTACTGTGCTCCCACTAGCTAACATTTATTTTCTGCTGCAAATAAATCAAATTATGCTACTAGCAACTCAAAATACAAATCATTGCACCATGTGAGGGTAAATGGTAGCTGGAATCAGTTATCCAATCAGACTATAAGGGTTTGCTGTGGATTAAAATGGGCAAGAATTTTCAGACTATTTTTTTCACTTTCTGGCACCAGTGAGTAAAAATTTTGTGAGCTCTTATGCATAGTCGTATCTGTCAATTCATCTAACATTTGGATAAAAACATAATCTGTAAATCAAGCAAAACTTTGTATGTGGTAATGGAAAAAAAATGTAATAGCCATTTTATTACAGTCATTTATTTTCCAGCTAGAGTTTGCTGGATTGTGCTCAAAGTTTCAGTTAGTGTGCCAGTTCCTGTGACCATATTCAGCATACATTTTGACAAAAGAAATGCCTCCTGTGTGATAAATTTCTCATTTTGACATCAGTACAAAATGTGTTCAATATTTCTATGCCGAGTATCATGTTTTTCCAACATTATTCTCTGCAAAAGTTTGCACTGCATTGTCTGAGAAAATGTGGCTGTAATTTCAGGATCATATAATCCCACATCTCTTCATTTAAAGTTTATGTTTAACCCCATGTTAAAATATGTGTCATAAAATATTCAAATGCTTAATATGTATTGAAGCTAGATTATCTTTATTTCAACTTTACATCTAATGCATGCCCAGTGGTATTTTGGTGGGCAATTTATCATGCACTGAAACTGTCAACCCCATCCCATGTAATCACTGTTTATACCAACTCTTCTAAACTAGATATTAATTTGCCCATCTTATCCATGTCCAGCTTTAGGGCTCTTAAACATGGGTGTTTTTTAATGAGTTTACAAATGCATGCTGAGTTAAAAAAAACACTTACATTACATTAAGATGGGTTTCATTAAATGCACCTACATTTTTGTCAGTTCCAAATGCAACCCTCTCTCCTATTGTTTGAACATGTGTCTAAACATGCATCAAGTGCAAAAATGTCAAAAAAATCAATAAAACATGGATTGAATAAAGCAAAACTGTGACACTGTAAATACAACCAGGCAGAATACAATGATATAAATTCGCCGATGCGTTTAGGTGCGCTAAAAACTGCATTTCAAATACATATCAAATGCATTAAGAAATGCTTGAGCATAAGAATCCATGCTGTGTATCCAAATTGAAAAACAAGCAAATCTTTTGGGCCAGGTGGATGATATAAAATGGCAGACAGGAGACGAACCCGCGTCAGATATTTCCAGTCAAAGTTGGTGGCACATATATTCTGTGGTCAATCACTACTTACTAAGTCAGTAAGTAAGGGGCAGGAAAAATGCACTTTCTTTTCTTCAGCATATGGTGCTCTGTCTGGGAAATAATGCAGAGTTTAGCTCAGAAAATCAGTGTATGTGTACATTTGTATTCATTAATAGTATGAATTTATTTCTCTATTCAGGGCTGGTTTAAGGCCTTTGTGGGCCCTGGGCAAAGAGCTAAGTGGTGGGCCCCTGGGGCACATCAGCACATCAATCAATAAGTAAATTAATCAGTTATTTCGGTATATAATAAATAAGCCAATCAATTAATTAAAATGCATGTGCTGAATAATGAAATATTAAAAAGTGAGTTCATTAACTTAAAAATTAAGAGGCCAGAAATTCATTAGTTTAAGATTGAAAAGGAAAATAGTATAAAGGTGGTGTCGTCCCAAAGATTCCTATCTGTTGATATTTTCTACCTAGGCCCTGGGACACCAGACCACACAAGGAACATGGATGTAAATATTAATTTAAGGGTCTCTGTGGATGTTTGTGCCTCTGTGGATAGTTAGCAGTACTGTGTGACTGAGCTGAGCATGATAGGCAGAGTGACTGACAAGAATATATCAAGCAGAATTGGGCTTGACATCTTAAATGAAGTCTGTGGCAAAAATCTTAAGTGAAGTCTGTGGCAGCAGGGACTGTCCCAGGAGGAGATTGTCCACTTACCTCTCAAATCAGGAATGGATAGCTATATGGAAATGCATTGTGTCTATCTGGGCCTGGCTCTCTCAGCTTGCTGGGACTGGGACTAGGAACATATCACCAACTCCCTTGTTTCCTAACCCTCAGCGGGAACCTATGCAGTTGGGGCTACACGCTTGTCCCCTGAGGAAAGGGCCCGAAGGCATATATTGTGGGGATAAGGGGCATTTCCTTAAAAATTGTCCCAAGAGGCCAGGAAGTCCTCAAAACCTCAAAAGTGGAGACGGGAAGCTCCTTTTGGGTGGAGAGATTTCTTCTCCCCAATTCACCTCAAAAACCCTAGTACCTGTAGTTTTGTCCTGGCCTGGGGGTTTAGTTAAAGTTTCAGCCTTGGTGGATTCTGGGGCTAGGGGGAATTTCTTGCTGCTTTCGCAGAAAGGTATAATATTACCCTTATTCCCATTATACCTCCTATGAGGATTTCTGCCATTGATAAAAGCCCACTGGGGTCAAGTTTGGTAACCCAAAAATGCAAGGCAATATCCATGTGTGTGAACAAGCTGCATTGTGAAAAATTAGCTTTTCACGTTCTTGATGGTTCCTTGTCCCTGTTAATTCTGGGGTTACCTTGGCTACAGGTACACAACCCCCACATTTATTGGGTAACTGGGGAGGTTCTAAGTCTCATTCTGGGTACGTAGTTCCCTATCGGCAGTTACATCCGATCAGAAAAGAGCAGCCGATAAGCCCCGTAGGGAGGTACCCAAATATCAGGTTGGGGACTTGATTTGGCTATCCACAGGGAATATCAAGCTTAAAATCCCATTCCTAAAGTGGGGACCTAGATTTATTGGTCCAGTTACATCCGATCAGAAAAGAGCAGCCGATAAGCCCCGTAGGGAGGTACCCAAATATCAGGTTGGGGACTTGGTTTGGCTATCCACAGGGAATATCAAGCTTAAAATCCCATTCCTAAAGTGGGGACCTAGATTTATTGGTCCATACCTTATAGTGGAAATTGTTAACCCAACCTCTGTCCGTCTTAAGTTACCTGAGATGTTTATGTTATCTAACATATTTCATGTTTCTATGTTAAAACCAGCCATACAGGTCTGCCAGCAAGTTTGTTCCCATCCTGTGTTGGTGAAAAGTCTTGTCCTCTCTCAAATAACACCTGGTGGCATCCAATTACCCAAGGGCTCCTCCTGAGGTGAAAGGCGGGCAGTTATAGGCAGAAGTAAGACCAGGGAGCTTAGCTTTGCTTCTGAATTTAGGGTGCTGTTCATGACATAAGGCTGGTCACCAGGTCATAAGTGAGGCAGTGACTTTGATTGCTGGTGTCTGTGTGACAGGCTCAGCCAGATACTAGTGCTGCAAAAATCAGATCAGGAGGATTTGGATTTGTAATTGGAGCAGGTGGGGCAGCAGACCCTGAGCACAGGCCAGCCCTGTGCTGCATGTGATGCACCAGTGCAATGCTGCTGCAATGATTGGTTCCTCCTCTGAAACTGGGCTTCCGCTCTGCAGACTGTGCCAGACAGGGTTCCTCTCTGCCTATTTATTTTTTATGTGTTTTTCGTGCTAACCTGGCCACTTCCACTATACTGGGGTGGGTGGTGGCCCGGTGGTGTGAAATGTTATTGGCTTGGGCGGGGGAGGGAGGCAACCGAGACACGTACCAGCACCAGAGGTACCTATTAAAAAAAAAAGTCAGATGCCCACTTTGCCCATTTATTAAAGTTGCCCTGCCTCTATTATGATAAAATAAAATTCACATGCCAGTGAAAGAATACTTTTTGATGTCCATTTGATAAAATACGTTTGACCATGTTTACAGATAAAGATTTGAGAATTGCATCTCTAAGCTATGGTTGTCCAGTAAAAAAAGCAACACAAAGACAATTATTTACACCATACTATCAACATTCTATGCCTTAACAAGTTAGAGGCCTTTCCTTTATAGTAGACCACCTGACTTTTTGACAGAACAGGGATTTAATCTTAGGAGGAATATTTAGACCAATCATTCAGAAGATAGCTTGTAGTCCCAACAAGCCTTGATAAAATAAATTGCAGATAAATTGTAAAGTACAAGGTACATGTAGATTTCCCTCTGATCTGCTGGGGTGGCACATTGAGGTGCTTAGAGGTTTTCAGATACAGTTAGGGGCAAGGTGGAAAAAATAGAAAGATATTTCACTGAATTGAAGCAGGTTCTTATCAGCGCATCTAATATAAACCCTGGTCCAGACAGGTCAGTGTTAGAAATAATTTAAAGAAAATCTCTTGATCTGCATTATTATTATTATTATTATTATTAATATTATTATTATTATTATTAATAATAATAACGCATTTATAAATTGTAAACATATTCTTCAACAATATATTGGTACATTCATGGAATATGCAGAATACACAAAAGAAGAAAAATAGATTATTAA
>CM044439.1:72269654-72287756 GCA_024363595.1 Xenopus borealis
TTATAATAGGCTTGGAGTGCCTGTGCTCACTGATTCTTACTATATAATATATTCTTGTACATACAGTATACCCACTTTGTTTTATTGTATATTGTGCTTGGCCTGCCAGTATTCTCTATCTTACTACTCATGGTGCCATTGTCCATTGCTCTCTATGTATGCATTTGGTGTGCCAGTGTACTCTGCTTCTTACTATATAATGTTTTATAGTGCTTGTGGTGGCTTCTCTATATTATGTTATGGGAGATCAGTACCTACTGCTCCTTTGTATGTCTTTTCTCTGCATGTAATATACTTTAGATGCCAGAATCTTTCCCCCCTTTTCCCATAATGTGCTTGTAGTGTAGTATTCACAGCTCAGTTGAAATTGTACATGTGGTGTTAAAACCCCCGTCCTGCAGTGCCAGTTGTTAATCATATTTTGCCCCCAATGCTATAGTTTCCTGAAACTTCTGAGAAAGCACCCTGGAAAATGGGTGGAGTCCAAAGGGAGTGGCCAAAGGGGGCATGGCCAAATTGATTGATCACTTTGTGCTTTCTTAATTTAGTTCCTACTTTCTTTATCTGATTTTATTTTTCTTGCTAATATTAACCACTTGCACTCTTCTTCAATGTCTTTCTGTTGCTCTTTTTTTCTTACTCTAGAAGACAGATCAAGCTTATGCTCCTCTAAGTCTTTTACCTACAAGTGGTACCAAGGTTAGTTGGAGAGTATGGCATGCATTTCAATTGTTCTGACTAGTAAAATATGTACCTGTATTCTTGCCCCATGCCTTACTGAGGTACTTGTTAGAAAAAACTTAACATTTTATTAAAGCATGCTGGGTTTTCACAGTATTTTGTGAAATTGAAGAAAGGCCTAAGATTACTATTATTACTAATCTGCAGTTATTATGAAGGTGTGATTTATGTATTGTTTTTTTACACACTATTGTTTTTTCAGTCCTGCTTACCAGGTAATAGACGAGTTAATGGGACTCTCTTTGGTGGAAGCTGTGAACCATGCCGATGCTATGGCCATACTGATAGGTGCCATGATGTCACAGGAGACTGTTTGGTAAGTAACCAAATAAAATGCTGTTATAAAGGGTTAATTCAGGTAATGGACCAGATTTATTTTGAAATTATTTCATGCATTATCACATCTTTTGTCTGTGGGGAATTCTGGAATTATGTTTTGTTGAATTGAACTGTAATGTCCATTTGAATTGAATTGAATAGACACATTAGAAATAGGCCCTATGCCTTTGTTTCCTTAAGATAGAGGTTTAACCATATGTTACACCTAGTTTCCTCAAAATTGATATCATCAAAGTTATTTGACACAGTACCAACCTTATCCAAAAGATCAAAATACAAACAACAGTCAGCAAATGTCAATGTTTGAAAATATGAATTCATTATTGTTCTGTTTTATGGTAGATATAGATTGAAACTGCTTGATAAAAGTGCAGATACAGAAATAAACTTTTCAACTATTCTTTTATAGTGGCACATTTGCATCATTCAGAATTCCAGACCCAAGTCAGGGTGTTCACGTCTAATATATTATTAACATTTTTTTCTATGTGACTAACCTTAGGATGCAGAATTTATAAGATAGTAACTAATGGACGTCTAAGATCGTAACTAAAACAGAATTATCTAGAAAAAGGTAGAATGCAACTAGAAGCAATGTAATTGGCAACAAACAGAGAGCACAAAATAGACTCCTCTGAATTCACTGTCTATAATACATTTTCTGATATTGCATTTGCAGTACCATTTTCATCTTACAGCAGAACTAACTACTTTTGTAATCAAACGACAGAAAACTTTGAAGTGCTAAAATAAAAGCATCTTCCTTCAGGAAATGAATAAAGGAAATTTTGCCTTAAAAGGCTCTTTTAGGCATTATCACAGTCTCTGTACAAAAATCATATAGAAGATTACAGAGTATAATCAGCTACTTTTATAAGAGACAATACATACTGTACCAGTGCAGGAAGGGGATGCTGCTTTGTGTGTGTGCTTGCGTGTTCGTGTATGCACATGTACAAAAAAGGCAAGCAGTGCAAATACTGTATACGTACTTCTTATTTACTTTTTGAATCCACTCCATAAAAATACATTCTTTACCACTCAAAACTCTTCTTGAATTTGCAGTTAACCAGTAATTTCTAGGACATTATTCTGATGTTTTTTTTTACATATAGTAGTAACAATTATAACAAAGTTTCCCGTCTTGTTAATTTATTTTTATATTTTTGACACATTCTTAATGTTGAATGGGAATTAAATCAATTACACAAGTCAATTACACAATAGATGGAATGATTTGTAAAGCTAGAGAGGTAATAAAAATGTGACTGTAAAAGAAAAGGACCATCATTTTAAAACACTGAAATCAGTTTTTATTAGTAAAATAGTAAAGCAACATAGAAACATATTTCAAATCAAAAAGATATTAGCAAAATGCTATACAGTGTTGTTTTGCAGATCAAGAGTAAAAGGGGTCATGACCTGGTTTTTAGTTTTTCCAGGCTGCCCTCTTGGATCACATATGTGAGTGGGTAGACTGCAGACACTGAGCTGTGGTTATGTTTCCAAGATTAGTGGGGGGAGTTGTGGGTCTTGTCCCTTCAGTGATGTCCAATGCCAACAATTTTATCTATGGAGAGTCCCTGCAGTTGACCAGAAGATGGTCTGTCAAACTGCTTCCTATATATCAGCCTTATATCAGGTTAATACTAGACAATCTACAGTAGGTCAAGATTAGGCAAACAAAATACCACCTTCCACTGTATGTTTACAGATTGATCTATTATGGTAATGCATACATATTTTGTCTCTTTTTTTTGTATGACATACAAAATACGACTACATACATTTTGCAAAATGGTCTGGTAATTTTTATTCTTTATATTTTGCAGGCTTAGGAAATATAAATCCTAAATTAAATAATTATTCAAGTTTTTTTTAGCCATTTAAAATTAGTCATCCTCCTAACTAAGTAGAGGTCTACCATCATTTTGCAATAGTCTAAGGCTTATTCATTACTCATTAAAAAAATTCCCAAGCTGAATTATTCACCAAACCAAGGCCAGGTCTCCTGTAACAATTACATACCAAGGGTAACCAAATTAATGGCTATAACTGGCTTATGCCCATGCCATATAAAAGCCTAATAATCATCCCACAAAAGGAAAATACCTACTTACCTACTTAGCCATACCTACTTATGAATATCTTTTTCAAAGTGTGATGCATTTTAATAACATGTATATATTTTTAAAATTTTCAAATGTACTGGAGGGTATGAAACGAGTAAGGTCCATACAGGGTCATTATGTACTGATTTTAATATGAAACTTTAATAAACATTTTGTATTTTTACTATATTTTTAAGATTGGGATATGTAACTTTGATATATATGTTTTTTCTGATTATGGCTGTCTTTGGAACCGGAGCAAATACCCTTGGCTCACTTGGGATCTACATGAATTAGTTTATGGACTCCCTAACAGAAACAGAGAATAATTTATATAAAAGTTACTTTCCACATATTTTTTTATAGTTCATTTTGTGTTCACTGTCGGTATGATTCCTGGAAAACCAGTTTCCAAACTTGAAGTCTTGTTAGGGGTACTTGGAGAGAATGCTTATTTGCTTCCCTAGATACACCAGGAATCCTAGCTTGAATGTCAGTGTGAGATTTGGCAAATTCTTAAGGTGGCCATACACAGGCTGATAAAAGCTGCTGACAGACTGAGGCCCTCTGACAGGCTTCCCCAATTGATATCTGGCCAAAAATCGGCTAGATGTCAATCGAGAAGGATTAAAAATCCTGTTGGATCCAACCAGACGTATCCCAGTCATTCTTATCCGATCGTTGGGCCCTAGGGCCCACGATCAGATCAGCCCGATATTGCCCACCTCAAGGTGGGCATATTGGAGAGAGATCCGTTCGTTTGGCGGCATCGTCAAACGAGCAGATCTCTACGTGTATTTGCACCATATTTTGCTGTGCTACATATTCTTGAGTTATGGCCAGGGTCCAACTGGTCCGGCGAAACACCAGAAAAAATCTTGATGGGCCCAGGCTCTTTTGGGTTCGGCCAACCCAGACCCGCTCCTACACTCCCTCTTCTATCCATTGGATCGCCAAAAAAACTTACGAGTATTATCGACTACAAATAGTTTGCGGCTGGGGGACCTGAGGGACAGTGTGGGTGGCTCCTGAGGCTGCAGTGGTTATGGCTGAATGGATGATACACAAAAGTTTTGCTCTATTTGTAATCTTGTTATAAACCAAGTTGGGCCTCTATAAGGGGCCTGCATTGCAATGTTGGGTCAACACGACTAGGAAATACCCGAAGGCGCGAAAATAAAATTTCAGCTACAGCTGTGATAGGGAACTGGACTAGGGGATAGGAGAGGCAGAGAAGGTGCGTGCCTGGTGCCCCCCAGCTTTGCACCCTAGGCACTTGCCTGATCTGCCTACCCATAGTTCCGGCCCTGCTGCATTGACAAGTATAGTGGCAAACATTTATAAATGTTTTCAGAATTTGTTACTTTCAGATTGAAGTTATCAGATATGTTACATCACCATATTATTACAAAGAAGAATGCAAAGCAAACCAGTCAAGAGCCCAATCTTAGTAATAGTATTAATAACCACAATTATCACAAATACCAATTGCTTGTTTTAAAAACATACTGTATAGTTAAATGAAGAATGTAAATTATATTTTTAGAACAAGTGTAAATATTGCAGTGCTGTTGTAGATCTGGTCTTGACCTCTCCACATTAAAATTCCACAGAATTATAAGCAGCCTGGCTTGCAGGTTAACAAGCTCAGTAAATGCCCTGGTGGAATACAGTATCATATGTAAAATTTGCCCTGCGGCTTGTTTTGCTTCGAGTGACAAAAAAAAAGACAAGTGATAATCGCATCGTCATTTTATCCTTCCCCTCTTCTTCCACATCAACCAAAAGGATCTGAGCCATCCCACTGCCTATGTAAAGACATGCACATTATAATATATCATTAATGTTTTTAAGAAATTTGAAACATGGGAGCCTCTTTTTCTGTTGAAAAAGCAGTTATATTGAATATAAAGTTATCTAACAATGTAGGACATGTGTGTAGAAAAAAATTGCATATGATTTTGCCCTCCTACAGGAGAAACACAATGCCACGTACAAAACACCAATAGTCTGTAATGTAGTCTGTAACAAAAATGACAAAATAAATTGTTGCATGACAATATATGTTCGACAGTTTTGTGGATTTTTTGTGAAGCAAAACTGGACATATTTGCTCATCAATAGTGCTCATTCTACTAAGTTGTGGTGATTTGTTTATGGATGTTATAATATGCTGCAGTTCTCTAGCAGCCTGACCTTTGGGATGTAATTTTTCTATGTGGCACCTTCACTGTAACTAACTCTGAACATTATATAGAATACATTTTGACTAATGCTGAAAATCAAGATTCCTCATACCAGCAAATTCTTTTCATAAAACTAATTTTCAAGGTGCATGCTATTAGAACTTGACAGTGTCATTTGATCCTTATAGTTGCTTCAAGTGAAGAATTTTGTCTTAATGACTTTTATTAAAATATCATTTTATGGTATGTTATTATTAGTATGTGACAAAATACCTTATTTCAGACCCAGACTGGCAACATATGGATTCTGGTAAATGTTAGAAGGCTTTTGTTGTGTTTGGTAGCCGAGGATACCAGGGCTGATTTTGAATCTAGGCCTGACCTATTTACTATTTGCCATCATGGAAATATAATGCATGAAAAATAAATTTGTGCTTAGGGTTCACCATACTTTTAGTATGTTATAGAATGACTAATTTTAAGTAACTTTTCAATTGGTCTTCATTATTTATTTTTGTTATATTTTTTAATTATTTGCCCTTTTAAATGAGTGTCACTGACCCCATCTAAAAAACAAATGCTTTTAAAGCTAAACATTTATTAATATTGCTACTTTTTATTGCTTATCTTTCTGTTCAGACCATGTCCTATTCATTAGTAATGGGCGAATTTATTTGCCTGTGGCAAATTCGCAAAACTCCAGCGAAATTTCGCCTGGAGAAAATTTGCCGGCAATGGACGCCAGTGTCCGTTTTTTGGATGCCAGCAATGGGCACTGGCATCCAAAAAACGGACAACGGATGCCCATGTCCATAACAAGACACAGCAGTGTTTTGTGAATTTTTCGCTGTTTTGTGAATTTCTCTAGAAATTCACAAAAAATTTGGCGCAGCAAAATGCAGCCGATTCGCCCATCACTACTACTCGCGTTCCAGCCTCTTATTCAAATCAATGCATGATTGCTAGGGTAATTTGGACCTTGCACACTGGAGAGCTGCTGAATAAAATGCTAAATAACTCAAAAACCACAAGTAATACAAAATGAAAACCAACTGCAAAATGTCTCAGAATCACACTCTATGCAGCAAATTCACTAAGCAGTGAAAATGGGCTAGCGACGGCTTCGCCACAATTTGCTGCACTTCGCCAGGCGAATTTTCATCAACCACCGCAAATTCACTAAACTGCGAATTTGTGCTCAGGGAGGCGAAAAGTAGCAAAATTGTGCTGCCATTACTTCGTCATGGAAGCAACCAGCGATGCCTAATTTGCATATGGCGCGAAGTTGAAAGTATAATAGAAGTATATGTTACTGCCACTACATTACACTACCCAAGCCCAGGAAACCTTTAATAAATAAAATAAAGTTGTCCTATTGCCCTAAATATGTGCCCCCTATATAGTTGAGTTGCCATATGTTGGGAAATGTAGGGGGGAAGGAGGGTAACCCCCCAACAAATTATGTTATGTGTTAATAAAAATAATGCCACTGAGTGTCCCCTATAAGGCGATGACACGTTGGTGTATTATTGCATGAAAAAGATACATCATGAAAAAAAGCACATCATGAAAAACCTTCTCATCACATAAACATTTTTAAAATGTAAAGCCATGTACAGCTTTTCATGTTTTTCTCTGCAAATAAATGTAATGCATATTTGCCTTTTATTCAGGACTGCAAGCATAATACCTATGGCAGATACTGTGATTATTGTCTGCCAGGTTTCTATGGCAATCCCACTGAGGGCACTGCTGAAGATTGTAAGCCATGTGCCTGTCCTTTGACCATAGCTTCTAATAAGTAAGTACTGATAGCAAATGCAATCTTACATTGGCCTTAAAGATTTATAAATGTATAAATACATTGTATATTACATATTAAGAAAAAACTGGAAATTAATACAGAAGTCAAATCACAGAGTGAGTCTCTGAACAGAAACTCAATAAATTAAAATCCACCAAAAAGTAGTGAAAAGTTAAACAATCTGATTCACCAATGTACTATTTTTATGAGAAATGTGTGGTTCTCATGCTGAAAGACTGTGAGTAATTGTAATTCCATACTAATTCATAATTATTTTGGGTGAAGAGATTTGTGTCTGTTGTTGTTCTAACATGTTCAGGAAAACACTCCAAAGAGATACAGGGAAGGTTAATTAGCGCCTGATAAAAATTACCACAATGTGTATGAGAGAGAAGCCCTAAAATGTTAGCTCTACTGGAGGAGCGGCTGCTATAAATGAGCCACAATGTCAGAGCTACTGTTCAGTACAGTATATACATCAAGGATGACACTTGTGCCTGTAAAAATGCAACTGACAGGCAAGAGTTTGCAGTTTCATTTGCTTCTCTATAACAACATTTTGCAGGAAAATCTGGATGTGTATATTAGGTATAAAGCACAGAGTTCAATTATGCAAGACATCTCTGAAATGAAGCGTTTACTTAAATAGGTATTATTTTAGGGCTTATTTTGTATATACTGCACCTACACACACAACTTAATTACAGTCTAGGCCAGGGGTGTCCAACCTTTTGGCTTCGCTGGGCCACATTGGAAAAACAAACTGTCTGGAACCAAACATAAAATACACAAACATTTTTGATTTGTAAAAGTAAGGAAAATACACAAAAATCAACTACAATACCAGTTGGATAACCAGATGGAGCTATAAACTGGAATTTGGGACACCTGGATATTAAATAGACTTATTATTATATTATTATTACTAACTGGGCAATGGGCAGAGCCCCCACTCCTCCTATATCCCCCTATATCCTTAGGAAACAAGTGTTTCAAACTGAGCCGCATTCATATCCATCCTGGGCCGCATGTAGCCATCGGGCCACAGGTTGGACTCCCCTGCTCTAGGCATCATTTACAAATGGAAGCACACAAATAAAGAGCTAAAATGGTTAAATGGCAGGCTTGGATTTACAGCGAAACTCTGTTTTTCATGAACCTCAAATATTTTTGAGAAAATGAGGCAAATCCCCGAAAACCCCATATAAAATGAGTCACCATTGACTCCAATGTATTTTGCACAAAAAAGTTGCAGCATTTCGTGTGGAAAAAGTTTGGTAGAGTGAATTTGAGAGATATATATATTTTAGAAAAGGTTCCAGGAAGCAACCTGGGACAGGTTTTATATGTAATAGTCATTTGTGCCCATACACCAACTGATGAGGCAGAAAGAAGGTAAAAGATGTTATCTGCACTCAATTGGACAGAATACTGCAATGCTCCAAGACATGAATTCAAAATAATTCTTGGAAACATGAATACAAAAATTGTAAGGGAAGAACCACTAAGACCAATGATCATAGAACATGATGTGCATCAAGAAAGCAAGGGTAATAATTTAAGGCTGACTTTGTGAAAGCCATGGAATGAAAAGCAACAGTACATGTTTACACCACATACATAACATAGATATTGCCAGATGACAAGACTGAAAAGCAAATAGACCATGACATTCGTTTACAAATGTGCGAAAATGACCTGTGCCAAAAAAAAGCCAGAAAAAAGTCCAAGTACTTTTGTTATTGTAAAAGCCAGAAACTGTACAGTGAGAGAGATGTAAGTCCATAAGCAGTGAAAATTAGTGATTGCACATGGGGAAGAATGGTACTTAAAAATGCATTTGCATTAATTAATTACCCATGAGCACATTTGACAATACATTCGTTAATTGCTAATAAGTACTATTTTATATCAGCTACTTATTTGTAGTAAATCCACAATATTTAAAACATATTGTGCAGTTATTTAAATGAGCACCAAAAAAACTAAAAATGCTCCATAACTAATGGGGAAACTAACTGTTTTGCTCCAAAATGGTGTCAAAGGCCCACAATGCAGGGACAGAGGAAGGCAGACATTTGGGATGGTTTTTGGACTTTTCACAGTGCCTTCTCTGAAATAAATGCCCCCGTATGCTGTATAAAATGGAAACTGCAGTGCTCAATGTATAGGCTAAGAAACACAAAGGCTATTTTATAATGAATTCTGGTGTTATATACAAAGTTTAAAATCACACCAGCGCACCCACAGCAACCACTAATTTTTTATTTGTATTAGCTTTTTAAAGCTAAGGGCTGGCTGCTTGCTATTACAGCAAGCCATCTTTGATTGTTTTTTTATGTTATTCCATTGTCATTTAATGCTAGAACACCAGGAGTTAAAAATTGGCAACCTTTCCATTAAGACTTGTTTTACAGCAGGCACCACAAAACACACTTTGAGGAGTAATGAGTGAAAAACATGTTTGATTTGTTTTTGTAGCTAATGATTTTTCCAAATTCACTTACCCGAATAAAATGACTAAACTAGCAGATTATGAATAATAAATGGTGCAGGAAATGTTACCCAGAAAGAGCAAACATTTATTTTTCATTATTGCTCCTGTCAAACATAAACGGATGAATTTGAATTCTAGACACTACTGAATGGGTGCACTGACCTCCTTAATAAGCAAAAACGACAGTGGGCAAGATTTCTGCCGCAAAAGAAACAAACCATATTGATAACCTTAACTATTATTTGAGCCAAGAGTCTATGTAATCTGTGTCCACAAAGCACATAATTACAAAGCAGGCCCTTAATAGATGCTTCTCACTTCTGCTTATGATCTGTGTTTAGATCAGTGATGAGCACATAAATCATTGGAGTGGAATCAAATAATGGGCAGAGAACGCATTATTAGAAATAAAAACTTTTCTAAAAAATCATTTTCTATTACATTGTTTTAAAGTATATCAATATTATGATTTTAATAAATAAGTTGCTGTTGCAAGACCCAGCGTCCCATTATGAAGGAGTACAACACATGGTACTAGAAGTGGTTCCACTCAGCGGGCAGAGCCTGACCCATGTCTACATCCACATGCTCCAGTTATGTTTGTGGGAAATGTTGGGGAAGCATGGAAAATCTTTAACACTGACCAGTGCACAGAAAGTTGCCCTTTGCTAACAATAGCTTGGGAAGAAGCTTTGCAAATATTTAATTAATTTCGTCTTGATGAAAATTACAGTGATAATTTTTAAGTGGTTATGGGAACATTTGATGATTACTGCACCCCTAAGGTGAATGAGACATACGAGAGATTTATCTTTAACTCCAGAGTGCAGTCTCCTATTGAAAGCATAGAGGAATAATTAACAGACCTCAATCTAAAAAGCAGAAAGTGCCACATTCTCAGTCACACCAAGGGCTTACACAAGTACAGTAAATGTGATTTGAAGAAAGGCAAAGGGAAAATCAATGCAAGATTTATCAAATACAAAGTCTGTACTAATTGTGGCAATACCCATTCATTTAACAACTGCCCAGCTTTTGGTAACCAATGCAAGATGTGTGGCAATCACTTTGCCAAGCAGTGTTACAGTAAGAGCAAACTAAATGCAGTGATGGACAGCAGCAGTGAGTAGAGTCAGGAGGAGATATGTGTGAGTGATGTCAGTAAAAGGAATAGAAATGAAAAAAGATACATATATACATTGATAAAAATGTTTCTCTGATTAAGTATAAAGTGGACACAGGGGTAGAAACAAACATTATCACCATCATAACTAGTTGAACAGTGTTAAAGTGACACGGCCAGTTGTTACATTGAATAATTATAGCTAATCACCTGTACTAAGTTACAACTATTAATGGTTTGTTGTAATAGCACCATTGATGTTAAAGGAAAACTATACCCCCCCGAACAATGTAGGTCTCTATAAAAAGATATTGCATAAAACAACTTATATGTAAAACCTTGCTTCATGTAAATAAACCTTTTTCATAATTATACACTTTTTTAGTAGCATGTGCCATTGGGTAATCTTAAATAGAAAATTGCCATTTTAAAAAATGACAGCCTCCTGGGATCGTATGATTCAACGGTGCACACAAACATACCAAACAAACTATAAAGTTAGGTCACATGAGTCAATTAACAGACAGAGTTGTGTCTTCTGCTTCCACACTTCTTCCGTTACAGTTAGAGCTATATTATTTCTGGTCAGGTGATCTCTGAGGCAGCACACAGACCATCACGAAATGGCGGTTCAAGGCCAGAGATGTAAAAGAGCAATATTTACTTAAATATAGATTCCAGTTTGATTCTTTAATATGTCACTTAATTTGATATAAAATTTCTGTTGCTCAAGTATTCATTTTTGGGGTATATTTTTCCTTTAAATTGTTTAAAAAAGGGAAGACTGTGTTGATAATTGTTGTTAATAAAGTTTGTTATAGAAAAAGAAGCACATAGGTGGGGCCAGCTCTATGAGCAGAGGAGACTGAGCTGTAGAGTCAGAGAGCCATGCTTCTTTAATGCACTGTATTTAAATAAATAATCTGCTGTTGCAAAACCCAGAATCCCATTATTAAGGAGTACAACACAGGTGCCCTCTTTTTTTTCTTTGAAAGAAAGGAGAGAGCTCACATCCCTGAGTAAATACTGTACCTTTTGTGGTATCAGGTGCTATACTGGGAGGCCCACACCTGCCTCATTGATCAAAGGTGTGAGGTTTATTTAACCCCAAAACAAACAGAAAAAGGTCAACGTTTCAGTCCACACAGGCTCTTTAGCAAACCTAGTTTTACACTGCCCCAACACCCATATAAAGTGTCCGGAAGAGGAGTGGAAAAGGACTCCACCTCTTCCCATCAGTGAAATCACAGACAAAGATTTATATAATAAAAAAAATCCATAAAAGTCAAGTATTTGGTAATTTGTTATTTAACCAGTCCAAATATTTATCATATTCCATAACGATCATTATAAAATAACATAGTGATAATGAAAAAATATTTATATTGAAATAACAAATCTTGCACATCATAATTATTACCTGAGATGCCTAAAGGAGCCATTCCACATGCACTTTCCTGAGGCACATGATGATATGCAGCAAATGATGGCACTCAGGTTGTCTCTTTGATTCTAGCAACGCAAACATATACATGGCTATTTTTTTTCAGCAAAACTTTCTTGGGTTTTGTATATTCCAGGTTTTAGTTTAGGTACAGATGATGAATGTGTTACAACTAGGGCTGTCACTCAGTGGGTATGCAGCCAAGACCATGGTGGGCATTACATACTTACTGGCAATATACTTTATAGTAAATTTGTATTACCCCCTTGTTCCACTCTGTTCTGCCACTGATCCACCCCAATCCACTCAAATGTCTGCTAATATTTTACCAATCTTTCCTATCCTTCTGAATCCGCCCTGAAAAATGCCCACTGATTTCATCACTCTTCCCACATAAACGTCATAGACCCGCCCATTTATGTCACTAACCTGCCTTTTTAGCCCACCCACCATAAAGCCACAGCTGGTATTTTAACCCAATTTTAAAGGTGGCAACCCTAGTTATAATGCAAACTAGCAAAGCTTATTACATTATCTAAACAAGCTACAAGTCATTGCATTGCTAAAAAGAAATATTTTCCAGGCAATAGCAGTCACCTGACAAACAACATTAATGTAGCCATTTTTATAACTACTGCCTTTAGAATCATGCAATATGAAAATAACTGCTATACCTCTCAAATAAGCTATCCTTAGTGTGTGGCTGAGTATTAATCACAATTGTATTAAAATGGTTTTATTTTATATACATTCAAGCATATGTAAAGCAGATTATCAAGTTTTTTGCATGTTTGTTCGGAAGCCACCTCATCATTAGAAATCATTAGTAAACACAATGTAAAAGATAGCTCTTTGTGGATAATTATTGTCTTTTTTTCTATACAGTGCTTGGTGCCAGAGAACAGGGAGGTTACGAAAAGTATCAGTGTTGAAACCAGGTCTAGAAGTTTGTTTAATTGGTTGTCAGGATTGTTAACTATACCAGTTGGTGTTTTTTTTATCTATTCTCCCAACAAATAAATCTTTTTTTATTCTCCCTTGAACCAAGTCAGTGATGTCCAGCTTTTTCCATTCTTTTTATATATATATATAGAGCTAAGAAATTCAACATTGCTTCAGAATCAACATCACTTTACAGAGATTATGCATTATTGATGGCAGTCCCTGTTCCAGTGGTGCTTACAACCTAAGGGTCCTAACACTTTCAAACACACTTTGGTCAATTTTTTAGGGCATCAGAGTACCAAGAGCAAACCCATACAAACTTTATTTAGATGTTCTGGCTCTATTCAAAACTAGAACCCCAATCCTGAAAGGAAACAGCACTGCACCATTGTGTCACCCCATTGCTAATAGGCCAATTATCCAATGCAGTATATAGTCAGGAGCTTTATTTAATAATAATCATGGGGTAATATGAATTAATGCTGCTCTTAGACAGACTGAACACTATAAAGTACATATCTGACCTAAAGGCTTTCAGTGAACCAGGCTTGTATTAAGCCATTCCTCTTCCCTAATCAAGGAAGCAGCATAATTCCTACAGTTTTTACTAGCCTAAACTAAAACAACTCCACCAAAAGGAAATGGAACAGGAATATATTGCTTATAGACTAGTTCTGTTTTGTGCATTTAATTTTTAAAGCTATGATTTAATGACTGTTTGCCTACTTAAACTGCTATATACTTTTTGCTGGAATTTAAGTATTTTTAATGTAGTATACAAAGATAGCAATGTCAGTAAATTAGAATTAGAATCATAATGAGAGCGAGATTTTAAGCATACTTACAGTACCAGCTGCATATTTGTTCTCTAAAACATGAATAAATGAGGAACTCTTTCACTGCAAGCAATAAAGATTTCATTTGCAGATAATGCAGCTGACAGATTATAAAATGTGGTTCAGACAAATTCAGATGGCTAAAACTGTTTTTAATTTCCTTATTTGTACTTGGTATTCAGACTACTCTTCTAAATACATCATAGAGCACTCGTTTGTGGTGTGTGGTAAACCAACATCGCTATACAGATTTGGTCAGTACACAGACACACACACTTGGACACAGTAAGGTTAGAAACAGTAAAGTTTCCTAAAGAGTAAATAAACATTTACAGTGAAATCTCGCCCTATATTGCTAACTATATATGGCTTGTGTAAAGTACAGATTGTAAATCAACCATAAAATTATTTTTAATTGGTTTGCTTTGGGATTTGCAGTGCAGCTTGTGTGTGTGTGTTTAAAACACAGATTGTATAGGACAGATATTCAGAAATGTGCGAATGCAATGCTCCTACTCTAAACAGTAATATCAAGTCTGTTTTTAATTCTAAAAAAGGAATTATGTTTTTTCTTAATAATGTTTTTGTACAAAATGTTGTTCCTGATAGGGGGGTGGAGAGTCCCATGTGAGAAATTCTAGTTTAAGGAACAGTTCAGTGTAAATATAAAAATAGGGTAAATAGGCTGTACAGAAGAAAAAATATTTTCTTGTATAGTTAGTTAGCCAAAAATGTAATCTGTAAAGACTGAAGTGAGCGGATGTCTAACATAACAGAACCAACCTTACTGCTTTGCAACTCTCTAAATCTGAGTTTTTCAGTGGCTTTAAGGGGGGCCACATGAGACATAACTGTTCAGTGAGTTTGCAATTGATCCACAACATGTAGCTCAGAATCATGACCCATGTGCCCCCCCCCAAGCCACTGATTGGTTACAGACTAGTAAACAATCAGAGGAAACCAAGGGGCAGATTTATTAAGGGCAAGGTTGTTAATGTTAGCATCAATTCGCTAGTGTTACTAGCTGCAGGGCGCCAATTTACTAGCGTATTCACTCCGCATTTTAGTGAAATAGTGTAGTCCGAGTGAATTTTTGCCTTAGTGCGAAGTGGACTCTGGCAAATTTTTGCCACTTAGTAAATCTTCCCCCAAGAGAACTGCAAAGTAGGACGTTGTATTCTGTTATGTCAGACATACAGTCTATTTATTTAATTTATTTTTTTATACTGAACAATTCGTTTAATACATGGGATGAGAAAACTTTTTTTGCCTGGTACAGTTTTGTGGTGAAATTTGTGTTTTTGACAGTGGTGAAAACTTTGAAGAATCTGCACTAAAATGTAATGGAAAAAAACCCCAACAACCCCAACATCATTCTTATGCATTCCTTGCCATCAACCAAACAGAACAGAGCCCTCTCCCTCCCCTGTACGGTGCTGTTAGCAACATGGTCGACTTCTTTTTCTATGCAGAACTGTTGTAATATAGTGGAGATGAGCTTCTCTAAGAATTCAGGCAAATGTATATGCTATTGCAGAGCTAAGAAACATATTATCTGCAATGTTATTTCAGCTACCCATTGACTCTTTTGCATTTAGCTTAATTTTGACAAAATTTAATTTTGCAGATATTTGTGCAGTTTTGCAACTTTTTCAAAGAAGCGAAACATGACAGTTTCACTCACCACTAGTTGTTACATTTGTTGAAAGCAATAATATTTTTTATTCTGTCACTATGAGTATAATTGAGTTGCTTTATTTTCTGTAACATAAGCTAGTTTCCAGATTCTAACTTGTGAAATATGGAATAGATTGCAAAATATGTACAAGAAGGGGCAGTTCCTGCTGGATGATATTGATATTACCGTGAACACTACATATTTATTCACCAATCCAGCCCTCAAATATGAAGAAGACAAATGGTGCAACTTTTCTAAATCACGAACGTGAATAAAATAATCCATGCTATTTTCAATTTAAAGCTGGAATAAAACTAATCTGATATATAATAAGATCACCACTGCAGTACTAATAATGATCCTGTATAGAGGCTTAACTATGAAAATTCCTATAACAATTAACAGTTTGGAACTGAAAGTATTTTTAAAAATGGTTAATATATATTTAAACCAATAGCCATGATCACAACATATTAAATTAGATTATATTTATAGACTCATCAAGTACTTGGGTCATGAGGCATCTCGTAAATATCTTCATGAAACAGTAAATGCACTGTTGTGATTAATGTGTTCAGTTAACAAAGATTGATGGTAATTCAGCTGTCATTTCTTTGCTGTACTCCCGAATTCCTAAATTCCAGTCTTTATAAAAGTAGTCTGTACAGCCGCTTTTTTTAACAGATGTTTTCACACCTAAAATCATTTGGGAGTATTGTGCACCCCAGTTCACTGGTATTTCTTCTCATTGCCACATGGGTTATTTTAATCCACTGTGTTCTGGTGATGGCCCTTAGGGCACAGACAAGCAGCTGTACATTCCTGCCTATTCCGTGCTCTACAGGATCTGTGACGGTCTAAAGTAAGCCCTATCATAACATGCCATTGGGATCTTGCCATCCACTGTACTATATCCAGTGTCTGCAGAAATAGTAGAGCTATTCCTATGACTATTGGCTGGAGCCATAGCTAAAAATGTGTGTAAGACTCAGAGGAGAGTTTGCTTCCCCTTGTAGCCAGTGTAATGTTTGGGAGAGGAACAGACAACTATGCTGCTAACAATTATTTTCTTTCTTCTTTCCTTTAATCTGATCTACTCTCATCAACAAAGCTTCAGCCCTACATGCCATTTGGACCAATCTCGAGGATTGATTTGTGATTCATGCCGTCCTGGATATGCAGGAGAGCGCTGTGAGAGGTAGGATATGTTGAACTGCATTGATGGATAGATAGCATACAAATTCATTCATTGGAACAGTATATACAGTTGATTTGTTTAACTGATAGAGTTATGTTTTTAGCTCATTGTTTATACAACTTCTAACACTAAAATTCTTATGACTTTATGAAACTGTTAGGAAAGAAACATACCAAAAGTGCTATTAACTTGATCATAACTGAACATACAACAAATACAGTAATTATAGGGGGTATTAGGGATCTAATGGGTTGGCTTGTCACTTACAGTTTCTTAACTTGCAATTACTGTAAAAAGTGTAAATTTGAGTACAGATAGGGGACGCGTTATACAGAACACTTGGAACCAGTAGTTTACCAGATAAGGGGTCTTTCTGTAATTTGAATCTCTGAACCTTCAGTCTGCTAAAATTAAACATATTATAAGATACTGTTTTGTTTTCACAGATAAAAAGGAAATATGTTTGAAAATGTTGAATTATTTGATTAAAATTGAGTCTATGGGAGACGACCTTTACTTAATTTACTAATTTACTTAATTTTGGTATAATAGGTTTCCAGATAACAGATCCAATACTTGTATATATGAGTAAAAAATTGTGGCCTGCAATAAAATACATTTTAATAGGAGCTTATGTGCATGTTGTTGCCTTCTGGCAGGTGAAAAATCAGTGTCCTCAGTTAAAGTCTCTTCAGAAGAATGTGCAAATGTTGCACCAACTGGTGTCTTTTCATCTAAGCCATATGGCCATTGAGGCCAAAATAGTCTAAAGTCACACATGGGCACATGTATGGTGTTAACATGAATTCAGATTATATTAAGTAAGTAAGTTAGTTAGTAGATTGATAAAAGACACTTGTCTGTCAAGTACAAACTTTTAAGTCTGTGTATATAACCTGCATAACTGCTAGTTGATCCTTTTTGAAGCCTCTCCAATTTGCCTCAGATGGGGAAAAATGCCTTCTTTACTCCAAGATGGCAATGGGACTAGTCCAACTTGTACTATGAGCTATCATCCATAACCCTATTCCCTCCATTGCTAAAAAGCCATCCAACCCCTTCTTAAAGCTATCTAATGTATCAGCCTGTAAAAATGATTAAGGGAGAGGATTCCACATCTTCACTGTTCTCACTGTAAAAAAACCCCTTCTGAATATTTAGCCCAAACCTCCTTTCTTCTATTTAGACTGGATGATTTTG
>CM044439.1:72297723-72318626 GCA_024363595.1 Xenopus borealis
GTTGGAATCCTACCTGATAATGCTTTCTCCGTAAACCAGAAAGCTACCATTAAAATCTATTTTAGTGAGTTATGAAGGATGAAAATTAAAATTCATACCTTGTCTGACAGTTTTTAAAGGGATACTGTCATGGGAAAAAAATTTTTCAAAACGCATCAGTTAATAGTGATGCTCCAGTAGACTTCTGTACTAAAATCCATTTCTCAAAAGAGCAAACAGATTTTTTTATATTCAGTTTTTAAATCTGACATGGGGCTAGACATTTTGTCAATTTCCCAGCTGCCCCTGGTCATGTGACTTGTGCCAGCACTTTAGGAGGGAACTGCTTTCTGGCAGGTTGTTGTTTTTCCTTCTCAATGTAACTGAATAGAACGCAGTGGGACATGGGTTTTTACTATTGAGTACTGTTCTTAGATCTACCAGGCAGATGCTATGTGTTAGGGAGCTGTTATCTGGTTTCCTTCATTGTTCTGTTGTTAGGCTGCTGGTGGGGAAAAAGGGAGGGGTGATATCACTCCAACTTGCAGTACAGCAGTAAAGACTGATTGAAGTTTATCAGAGCACGTCACATGACTTGGGGCAGCTGGGAAATTGACAATATGTCTAGCCCCATGCCAGATTTCAAAATGAAATATAAAAAAATCTGTTTGCTCTTTTGAGAAATGGATTTCAATGCAGAATTCTTTTGGAACAGCACTATTAACTGATGCATTTTGGAAAAAAAAAATGAAATACAATTTCCCATGATGGTGTGTTTAAACAAAGTATTATTTACTGTGACTGATTTGACCTAGCACAGCTTTGATACATGTTTAGGATCAATTTTTATGGTGTTTGCCAAAGAATCCTCTTCTACAGAACCTTAAGCCAAGCAGGATGGCATGCCTCTGCAAAATCTGAGGGCTTATGACAACAAGCATCAGAAAAGACAAAATAGTCTCCTATGTAAATTTCCACCCTTGTGTTTTTTACAATTGTCTAAACCCCTTCTATTACAAAAATGATCAAACTCCAACCATGAATTTTATATTCTGATTAATCTGTGAACATTGAAATTTTAGTATTGTTTGGCTGATGCTTAACATTTGCATTTTTTGTTGTGTGAAGAGGTGGTTTGGAAACTGCTACTCTCTCATGGAGGCTTTTAGTTTGCCAATCATATTTGGATGTGTTCTAACTATGTGGTATGGACTGTCTCAGATTATGATTGTCTTCAAAAATTGTGATCACTTTAGGTCTGTCTGGCCTTGCCTTGGACTTAGTCTATACTGTAGCTTGTATCCCCCGTACAGTTTGAGTGTAACTGCAAGTTGATGCTGAGTAGATTCCCAGTGCAATGTGGCCTTGAACTACTTAACTAAGATTATCTGATTATTCTCATAGACCTGCTTATGAGTGCTTTGTCATGAAACGCATAAGGCTGTTATGTATTCTACTGGTGTTCCCATATAGATCTATTTTTGATCAGTTATACTGTACAGTACAATAAAATTGGGCATTTAAAAACATGTATTCAACTTTTCAGTGGTCTGTTGTTTCTCCAAAGAAGAGAGGAGCAAAAGCTAAGCCATATAAAAGTGTCTTCCCCATTCAATCAAATCTGGAAAAGGGTATTCATAAGCATTAATAGGAACAACTATTGCTATTCTTACAGGTGTGCAGAAGGTTATTATGGACAACCGTCAGAACCAGGTGGATCATGCAAACCCTGCAAATGCAATGACAACCTTGACCTTTCTACTCCTGGATGTTGTGACAGTCAAACTGGAGCTTGCCTTATCTGCAAGCCGGGAATAACAGGGCAGTACTGCAATAAATGTGCAGAAGGATATTTTGGCAATGCCCTTGAAGCAAAAGGCTGTCTGTGTGAGTATACACCTTGTGTTGGTCTGCCTTCTTAGTTACTATTTGTTTTTATACTGTTGAATACATTCTATATTCTAATATGTAAGTGCAAGAAAGAATCTTCTTGTCTGTGTGTGTGTATGTGTATGTGTGTATATATATACAGGTGCTAAAAAAAGTTGTTTATAAGGAAAGGGGTGCAGTGCTTGGAAGCCAGTTGGTGTTGTGGGGCCACCATCTCAGGTTCAGTGCTCAACCATCCCAGCCATGTCCCCCAACCCTCTTCACATATCCCTCCTACCCCTGACTCCCACCTCTGCCCCAGTCCCAGGCAGGATGTGGTACTGGGCCAGTGTGGCCACTGGGTTTTCTCCTTTCACCTGCCAGCCCAGCTTAATGCTTTTGTGAGTAGTGTAATGAAGGTCAAGAAATTGGTCCCTAGAGGGTTAATTAACTAGCTGTTAAAATCAATGAGGCCTGTTAATTACCCGCTGTCTAAACTAGGCATAAACTAATATAGTGTAGGTGTTTCATTTGCCCTGAGGTTGAACTTGACTTATTTGAAATCTTTGTCTTTGTGAAAGTTACATAAAGTATTTGCACAATGCTTTTACATTACTTGCCTGGTGCCCCATGTTCCTGTATGAGAGATCTGCGATCTGCAGCAGTAGTCTGTTAGCATTAGCAACGCTGACAGGTTAATAAGGGACAGCCTGGTTGGCAAATCAATCAGGTGTAGGAACTTCAAGTAACAATTACTTACAAAAACTGACCTCTCTGCAAAAATTTATCAACATGACCTATAGGTACAGTAACTTTTAGTGTACATTCATATTTTTAAAAAGTATTTTTTAATGTCAGTATCACTTTAACTTAATCAAATGTGCAGTGATACACGTTAAGTACATAGTTTGCTTGGTTAGGAACTATTTACAGTATTTGGAGGAGCTGCTGAATTCTTTTACAGCATGTTAACAAGAATATTTTTTATTTTGATTAATGTTGTCTGCATATATATATATATATATATTTATATTTATTTATTTATTTATATATATATATATATATATAAATAATATATACATTTCTGTATATTCTGTATATACTTTTTTAGAAGCAATTCAGAGGAAACTGTTTGTTTGCTTTGCCTTTCATTATCAGACTACATGCTAAATAAATTTTTTTTTACATTATTTGTTTTTTTGTTTTTAGCCTGCAACTGTCATATCAATGGTTCTGTGTCCACATCTTGCAACATTGAAACAGGACAGTGTGAGTGCAGGAACAATGTTATTGGCCGCCAGTGTGATGAGTGTTTGGTAAGTTTATGTTTGTCTTATTACTAGAGTTATTTAATAGTTTTTGGAATTCAAGAAAAGTGGCTATAAAATAAAACATTTTTTTCATTGGCTTAGCAACACAGCCTACCTGGCATATCTGTACAGCAGAATGTATTTTACATTACAGATTAATGTAAATGCCATTGGAAAGATTCTGAGCTTTGCTGAGCTAAGAGTCCATTTTAATGGATGAGAGCATTATTAAACCATTGGGGTAAGGTAAGGCATGAATGTAAGTTTGCTATTTGTCTAGTAACCCATAGCGAGCAATCAGCAGGTAGGGCTTATTGGTCAGCTGTTTGAAAACAAACATCTGATTGGTTCCTATGGGTTACTAGAGGTATGCAAGATTTCTTGTTATATTGCCCTGTAAGTTCTTTATATATATGATACAAAGTCACATGGTCTAGCCAGTGGACATTGAGGGTTTTATCAGTGTTGATTACATATTTTGGTCCAATTATGATTACCTATACATACAGGCAAAGACAGTTTGGTCCATTCTCTAAAGTGTGTTTTTACAGCAAGAAGTATTGGATAACCACAGGGTTCCATAGGATTGCTTAAGGTAACCCTATGGGGCAAATTCACCAAAGAGTGCAAATTTGCCAGCGACAGCTTTACTGCCATTGCAAGATTTCGCCACGCAAAAATTCGCTCAGACAACGCTAATTCACTAATGTGTGAAGTTGTGTCCAGGGTGTTGAATGCTGGCAAATTTTCTCTAGGGTTACTTCGGCAGAGCAGCAAATCAGAGCAAAGCTGCACTAGTGTTCAATTCTGCCTAGTGCAACTTTGCTTGAATTCTTGCACTCAGGCTAATTTGCACTTTAATTTGCATTTAAAGTGGAATGGAGCTATTTATGTTACATGGTGCCTCCAATACATTACATTTACAATGATATAAAAAACTAGATATACCAAGGGAACCTTAATAAAGTCAATAGAGTTGCCTTTTGCAGCCTAACACCCTAAAAAATGAAAAAAAAACACAAACATTGTATGTAGCAGACAGGTGGTGTCAAAGGTCCCTGACTCAGGGATGGATTCTCCACCTTGACATGAATCGCTTCTTTCACACCTCTTTCAAAGCAGCAGTCTTCTTTATCTTGTTCTCACATCTGTACTCCAGCAGTTTCAGAACACTTCACAGATCCATTCATGCAACTCTCACAAGTAACACCTGTGTCTAGGACAGGGATCCCCAACCTTTTGAGGTTGTGAGCAACATTCAGAAGAAAAAGGAGTTGGGGAGCAACACTAGCATGAATATTGTCCTTGGGGTGCCAAATAAGTGCTGTAATTGGTCATTTGGTAGTCAATATGTGGATTGGCAACCTGTATTGAGGCTCTGTTTAGCAGTACACCTGGTTCTTATACAACCAAAACCTTCCTCCAAGCCTGGAATTCAAAAATAAACTCTTGCTTTGAGGCCACTGGGAGCAACATACAAGGGGTTGGAGAGCAACATGTTGCTCACAAGCTACTGGTTGGGGATCACTTGTCTAGGATTTGCATGACATATTAGTAATCCTATCACAAACCCTACACAGAATCAACACCTCTGGGAATTTCTGCTGTCACCTCTGTGAAAGGTTAGTTGAGCCAGTGCCGGATTTAAATAGCCCTAGGCCCACTGCCGTCAGTCACTCCCATACTCTGCCCTTTTTTTGCAAATTTCCAGAACGGGAGCAATGGGGATTGTTGCATGGGAAATGTTAAAAACTATTGTATCTCCTGTGTATCCCCAGTATTTCTGAACCAATGTGGGTGTGGTTGGGCAGCATGCCACCCCCCTAAAATCCTGTCACCCTAGGCCTGGGCCTAGGTGGCCTTTCCACAAATCTGGGCCTGAGTTGAGCTGAAAAAGCTGCTCAGATAAGCAGTGAAATGTCTTCATTAAATTTTTTCAGCAAGTTGTTTTTTAATTATTTATATTAGATAACATACTGTATGGTTACAGCTAGTAGAACATGGGCTTACACTCAACAAAATATCTAGCAAACAGGCCAGAAATGAAAAGTGCAAAATAAAAAAGCTTCAAAAGGAGCTCTGGCACTTTTACATCAGCACTGTTCCACCCTCCATAGACTTGACACTATTTGGTTCAGCTCCAGTAAGTGTCATTCTGATATTTTCAAGCTATTTTTCTTGGACAGGGAAAATCTATCTTGTGAGTTTACTAGAACATTTTACAGTTGAAACCTATTGCTTTTGTGCTTTAGCTATTGTACAAGCAAAAGTTAAACTAAAGAAGTAACTAGAAATGCTGTACATTATCTTTTGTCTGTACCACATAACAATAAAAAAATACAGATAATTACAACATGTCAGCACAGAAACAAGTGCAACTAGCATCATACTGTAATTTAAAAATCAACTTTGTGGCATCAGCTTATATTACAAACCAACATCATTTTCTGACTGGATAATTTGTGACAACCCCTAAGCTTAGCTTCTCAATAGCTGCTCAGAGCCCACTGAGCAGGATGACCCCCTGTGACAATTTTGAAGTCCTGGATCATTGATGCTATTGACAAGCTGAAACTTTAGGCTGGTGAAATATGTTCAGTATATAAAACATGGCATTTTTAGCCACATTCATCTTTAGGGTTTAGATCTTCTTTAAGTTCCTTGGCTAAATGAGTGTATTCTAAGCTCATTTAATTGATAAGGGGCCCATTTACTAGCAATCGAATTTCAAGTTATTCAATAAATCTCTACAAATTTGTGGTTTTCTATTTTTTTTTAAAAAAAAAAGCTCAAAAAATTTGAGATTTATGAAGAGTAAAAACCTTGGAAAACTACTAATACAAAACTTTGCTGGGTAAAAGATGTCACGGTCCTATAGTAGTCAGTGGGAGCTGCGCTGATCCTATTAAATCAATTCTGACTTTAAGAGGTTTTCTTGTTTTTTAACTAGGAATTGTCACATTTTTAGAGGTTTTTGAGGAATTATATAATGTAATTCATATGTAATTTTCTGTTTGTACATTTTTTATTCAGATTTTTTTAATAAATCTCACAACATTCATAGTTTTAGAATTTGTGAGTTTAGTCATGTTTAAAAAACTACTAAAACCACTAAAATCCAGACTTTAATATATAGGCCCTTTAGTGTGCTATTTAATGGCTTTCTAAAAAATGGTTTAATTGCAGCCCTGCAGACCCATTGTTCTTTTACCAGCATATGTATTTTTTATTTGTGGACTCCATTTGGCAAGCATTTCATGGGTACAAATGTGAATTAGTCCTTAAATGCATGTATTTTTAATAATTATGTATACATATCTTAATGTGGTTACTCTTTAAAATGTGTAGTACAAATGTGTGGTTACTCTTTAAAATGATTAGTACAAAAAGGAACAGGTGTGCTTTCATTGGAAAAAAATGTACAAAGATTTTCTGTTGTTGCAGTAGTTATACTTTATGTTGTTTACATCTGAATATCTGTTTCATATATTATCTCTAGTTTTTGTAGAAAGTTGTGCTGCTTGACAAAAGAAGGAAAGAATGTATGAAATAGCTTTTTTTCCTATTTCTCTGTATTTCCATAAAAGAAGATTCTGTGTCATCAAACTATGCTCAGAGTCATCCATCATTTAATTACAAATATCATTTGTTATGTGCTGTTTGCCATGAGCCATATGAGAAATGCAGAAGTTGTTGTCACCCTGTATATCTCTCTGAAATACATTATGTTCTGCCTTGTAATATTACGATGCAGAGATATAAAATCTGAGTAGCATGACAATCAATCCTACATTGATCCTCTTTCTTTTTCTTTCTGTCTTTATGAGTATTTTCTTTTTCCTTTTATTTCAAAAGCCCAACTGTTGGTGGGATTCTGAGAAGCAGATATGCTTGCCTTGTGGCTGCAGTTTAAGTGGTTCAATGTCACTGCGATGTGATATAACAGGGAGGTGTATCTGTAAACCAGAATACTTTGGAAAGAAATGTGAGATGAGAAGACAGGTATATGAAAGGAAAGCTCACACTCGGATTACACAGAACATCCAAGCTCCACCCAGAAGGTGGACTCCCCCCAGCACAAGAGGTTGCCCCCGTGGTGCTTACAAACCAACTGTTTTGGTAAATGCCTGTGCAGGCAGTCACTGCATGGTTTGAGATGGATGCATGTAAAAGCAAACTTTATGCACAGTGGTATTTGGTGCAAGTACTTAATCACTACCGGAAAATAATTTAACAAGAGGACCTAAACCCTTGAGAAAACAGCTTTATTGTGGCAGAAATGCTATATTCACATTATTTTGGAGGAGGGCTTTCACATATTAGTGTGGAAAGCAATACCTAACCTTTATTGGTTACAGTCAGATACAGTGAAAGCACATCATATATATATACGTATATATATATATATATATATATATATATATATAAACTATATCCAGTGTATGCACTTACCGGGCTTCAGTGAATGTGGGTGCGTGGGTCAATATCTTAGATACATTTACAAAAGGACTCGCACTCCAAATTCTTGTGAATAATCATGGTATTTATTCTTCAATGCATATGGATAACACGATTATTCACAAGAATTTGGAGTGTGAGTCTTTTTGCAAATATATATATATATATTTACATATATATATATATATATATATATTTATACTGTAGATATTTCTTACATGGATACACTTCTAACCAGTAGATATTTTTAAACTTCACAACCTGGGAATTGCTCTACCATACTTTGCTTTTGGTTTTTTAACCTGTTCTAATGTTTATAATAACTTAAACTTATTGTGCTACTTGATTGTACCCATAATACACATAGCATATAAAAGTAGCCCTTGTAGATCTATCTACAAATTCAGGAAGCTCCCTACTCTGAATACTCTGCATTGGTTTTCACTCCAGTCAGTAATGAGGGGAATTACAGAACTACAGTACCCGAATCTTTTTAATAGTATTTTAGTGCTCTTACATTTACCTTACGAGAAAAAAAACTTTTTTGTACATTTGCAATTATAATATATATATTTTAAATATATGGATTTTTGTAGATAAAATTTTGTTTGCATGTGCTTGATTTAATTTGATTGTATTCAACCTGTGTGGACTATTATGCTCCTGTGTTAATTTTCTTAACAATAACAATTTGTTAAAATGTGAAGCTTAAAAAAACGCCACCACTACTAATAAAATGCTGCAATGGAATGTTGGAGAAAGGAGAGAAAGAACATACTGGGGCTCATTTGTCAACACTGGGCAAATTTTCTATAGCAACCAATCACTGATTAGCTCTTTATAGCCAGCTGCAAGTAGAAAAATGAATGCAGCAATTTGATTGGTTGCCATGGGTCACTGCCCATGAACAAAATTGCCCAGTGTTGATAAATGACCTCCACTGTGTACTTATTTTCCCCTATGTTTACAAATAACTACATTGAAAATGTTTAATTTGTGTGTATTGGAAAGTTTATTAGAATTACATTTTATTTTGTGATGCAATTTTGTTGGCATCCCCTTTAAAGCAATACACATATTAATGAGGGAGTATTTACAGAATATTTGATATATAGATCATTTAAAAAGTGATGTACATTGGGTGGGTAGAAGTTTTTTAGCTAAATGGACATGCAAAAAAGTGAAAGGATAATATAAAGCATTTCGAAAAGTGGGAATTACAGAAATTCAGCCCTGCAGAATGCTGTAGTGATAAAAACATTTAAACATGTGCTAGATCTATAATTATGATGAAAGTAAAAGACAATCAGTGTAGTTTGTATAATTGTAAAATGATTGCAATAAATTGCTCCTTTCCATCTCTTGGAAAGGTTCAAAAGAAATGCCACCCTCAGGCATGCTGTGCTAGAATGAACTGCTTTTAATTACCTTACTTAGTGTTAGACTTGTCGGACAAGTGGGATAGTCAAATTGGAAATGGATGTTCACTGTAGCACCTCCTTGATATAAGGGATGCAATCATTAAAACAATATAGAATTTCCTATCAATGTTTTTTAAGTACAGTGTATAATATTGTAAGTAATGCATTGCATAAATAAATATTTGGAGAAATAATATTAATTTATGTTTCCATCTTCAGCAACATACAATTCAATTAAGCATACAAAGTAAAACTTTTGTATTTATATTAAAAAATTTTCATTTCCAGAGGAGCCCAAACAGCCTAGCTCACACCTACACAGCTGTTTTCTGTTTCAAGTATGATGAGGTAGTTGACTAATTACCTTCTTTTGTTTCTTTATCTTTTAGCCACAAACCTTTGGCATCCAATCTGCACAAGGTTGTGTTCCTTGTAACTGTAACTCATTTGGTTCCAAGTCTTTTGATTGTGATGACAGTGGCCAATGTCGATGCCAACCTGGAGTGACTGGAAAGAAATGTGATCACTGTGCTCATGGATTTTATGATTTCCAAGAAGGAGGATGTACCCGTATGTACGCTTACTATGAATGCAAGAAAGAAAAATTACTATCTTTTACAATACATGATCATCGTTTAGCCATTTGCCATATAAATATTGTACAAACAAGAATACCTGTAGGAACAACCACTGTATTATCATAAACATTTCCACCCTACCCCTAAAAACGCCATATATGGTGACCTCTTAACATTCTCAATTGCTTTCACGTGTGAATGTCTTTTACATAATAAATATGGATATATGGTTCTGTTTAGCAGTATAAAAACTCCCCCCAAATCTGTATCTGTGCCAGTAGCCAGTCATAAATATTGCCCCCAAATCCATATCTGTGCCAGCCATAAATATTGCCACAAATCTGTACCTGTGCCAGCAGTCAGCCATAAATTTTGCCCCAAAAAATGCACCCCCCTATGACTGCACACTAGGCAAGCGCTTACTCTGCCTACCCCCAGTTCCAGGTCCTATGGCTATCCATACATGCCTCCTCATTGAGGGTGAAAAATACTTTTTAAATATGAACACATACCCATATGCATGAAAATGTAAATGCCAGTTGAATGCTTTCATAGTGAAAGATATAATTAAAATTTAATTGTATGATACCATATTGTTTGACCATTTTAACAAGTATGTATCCCAGAGCACCCAGGGTTTATACAGGTATTATATACCTTATTATATACTTTATTTCTAGTATACAACTTTAGATAGATTAGATAGATTAGATAAATTAGATAGATAGATAGATAGATAGATAGATAGATAGAGCAGTTCAGTTCTATAAAATGGTTTGAGGCCAAAGGTCAAGTTATTTTATATAAATCATGGAACTTTGAAGTAACATCTAATATCCTCATTTTTTCAAATGGGGTACTTTATTTTACAGACAGTAATCACTGTGCATACTCCTATGTGAATCCCATTTACTGTAAATAATCATTGTTACAGAAGTGTGTTCATAACAGATTACTGAACTATGACATTTGTATCGCTATGTAACTGCTTTTGTAGAACAAAGCAAAAGAACACAAATTTTATAGTTACTGGAATGTGCAACCCGTAGTACAGCATTGATTTTTGTTCAAGCCTACAACAATAATAATTTTGTGTAATACAAAGCTTTTATCTATAACTACCATTCCTAACTCCTGGGTTTTGATTTCCCATGAAGCATGTGAATGTCCTCATGTTGGAAATAACTGTGATGCAGACACCGGTCATTGTGTTTGTCCTCCCAACACTCTTGGAGAACAGTGTGACAAATGTGCACCAAATCACTGGGGATACAGTATTATCACTGGATGCAAGGTAAAATAATCTATATTTTCTCAGTTTGCTAGAGCACGGACAGCCCATGATGATATAGTATTACAGACACTAAAGCCATGTTCTTCAATACTGTTATTGATTAGTTAACTTTCTGCTGAGAGCTATTTATGTTGACTATGTGCTGACTCGAACATTTAAGTGTATCAGTTTAAATCACAGTTCCAAAAAATGGATATTTGATGGTAATGGACCAGTCTATAAGTAAATGTAAATACTGATCTTTTTCCAATAAAAACTTATGATTTAATCATGTCAAACTCCTCATAATGAAGTAAGGAAGGTTTGAGAGTAGATAGCTGTGGGAGCCATATGCCCGAAACATTCCTGCTGTATCTGTAGACCAGAAATTCAGCACCTTGGACAGTGGAACTGTCCATAATATGTTTGCCAGAGCTCAGTCCTGAGAAGTCAAGTAGATTGTTTGCAGTTTGCAGTACGTTGGATACATAAGGTATATAAATTAGACAATGTTAGAATCTAAACTAAATACTTTTTTAAATGATTCATTGGCTGTATTTTAAAATTCAGCTGTATGTTTGCTGCATTATGCAGAGTTTTGCATTCAATTTAAATGGTAACATTTCTGCATGACAGTAATCTTAATTCATTTCTGGAGAAGCAGTGCCGTCTCACTCAATAATGATTTATATTACATCTCATGCTCCGGTATTCTGGATTTGCAAGACATTTCTCTGCTGAATTGTTACTGGAGCACTACTGAAAGCTAGTCATAACTCAGAAGCCACATAACACACAGGATTATTCTCTTTCAGCGACTGTCTCTGCTATAGTTAATGTGTAAGAGCCACAGTGTGCTATATTAAGAGCAGCTGTCAGGTTTTTTGAATATTATATTTTGTATAGGATTTTCTTGTCTGAATATTATGGAATCTAGTGATTTTGGAAGTTTCTGAATCTACAATGGATACAGTTTTTGGCATGTACATACATACATATTTATATACAATTACAGACTATAGAACATACTACATTAAAGGTAAAATAAATCCTTATTCTGTGAGTGAAATATCAATATAAATCATTGTGTGGGTAGAGAATACTTTTAGCAGAGAACTTTGAATCTCAAATGATTTATTTAGATATCCTAGATAGCTACATTTAGATTGATGCACCATCTCTGCATTACACTTTAAGCATATTATATACCATATTTGTTTTCACAAGCTTATGAGAACATAGAAATATATTCATCACATGTGTTCCTGTACCTTCAGTTTACATGGTTTAAGACTTGCATAGCTGTCATATATATCCAATTAAAGCTGTGCAGAAGAATGATCCTTTCCCAACACATTTGTTTTCAACCTTTTGCCATCCTTTCAACAGCTGAGATGCATTTTCCAGGGAATGAGTTTAACTTTAAGTGAAAATACATGTGAATGACATGAGAACTCCATCAGTCTACTAGTATAAATGTCAAAACATATGTTCATATTATTAAACATAATGTCAAGGAGCTTCACTGGCTCCCTATGATCTTGCACTGCTCTAAAAAGATGTGTCCTTACAAAAGAAATTGAATTGCTTAAAGGTCACGGTGAATGTGAGTTATATTTCCATGCTGTATATAAATGCTAAACCTGACTGATGTAATGCCAGTTTTGTAAACACATTCAAAATTATAAAAGTAATGATTAAGCTATTATCTGTATATGTAATGGCATTAAAAATTATTCATAATTATTTACTTGCAGTTCACCAAAAAGTAGATTTTTTTTTTTTTTTTTTAATATCCCAGCTTACCGAAACAATGTTTTCATTCATGTCAGGATGAACATGCAGAAGTAGATCCCACTCTTCCATTTGATACATGTGTAGCGGACACCATACAATGATCTGTGTCTTATATTTACTCTGTCTTTCCTTAGAGACATTAGCAACAAAGCTGATCTGGAGGTAAAGCAGATCTAGTAATTTAAACTTTTATAAAGGTGTTCCAGATTGTTCTGCTCTATTTCTGGAGCGACAGATTTGGTAATAAATGGAGGTGGTGCTTCTGATACCATTTGCCTATGCTCCGTCATGCCTGGAGTATGTATAATGAGAAGAATACTCCTTTTACACAATTATTCCAGCATGAATAATGTTGCATAGCTTTATTAACAGGCTGCATTAAAGTTAAAGCATCCTTCCATCCTGACAAGTTTAGCTACTGTAAGCTGTGATCTGAAGGTATCCATGCTAACGCATGTCTACAATTACACAAAACACTTATGTATTAACAAGAACCTCCTTTTAAGACTTACAGACTGTCTGCCTGGTTACTATTGTTTCCCTTTGTTCATCATTTATGTAAAATACTTTAAACAGGCTTTGAAAATATTGGTAGTTCATAAATAAAAAATCATAATAATATTTTACAAGTCCTACATCCATCCTTCTATCTTCTCTTATCACTGTGGCCTGGATGCTTGTAATTCAAATTGCTTTCTAACTTCATAGTACCCACATCAAACAAATTATAATGCTGACCTTGAATATCTCCTTTAGGCATATAAAATGCTTAAATGATTACTGCAGAGGATCTATGAACAATCGGTTACAATGAGATTTGCCTTTAATTGTCAAAGCTTCTTTTTATCTAAGAGCCAAGCTGGAATCTTGACATATTCCACAAAACAGGGCTGGCAGCAGCACTCCAGAGGAACAAGTTATCCACTGATTGGATTTGCTTTCAGCTGTACTCTGAAATAAATTAATTGCTCTGCACTTTCACATGTAATTATTCAGATCTTCATTATTACTGTTTAAATTTTACAGTTGTGGTAGAAGCCAAAATAAATATATTCCAAGCAAATGTAAGTAACACTTACAAGGAAGCTGCCATGTAATTAAAATTCACAATTTAGTATATTACAATATTATAATATGCATATTTAATAATTTAAGAGTGGTGTTCCCTAATAACATATTTCAAGAGCATTTTATGTAAAATGGTAACACTACAGAAACAATGCACCAAGTGCATAGGCTGCCTATGTATTTTCATCACTTTGACTCAAACAAATTTATTTTGTTAACACTTGACATATTTCTCCTGCACCTGCAGAGCCCCCAATTTGTTCTAGGGAAAATGTATATTTAAATCAAAGTAGAAAGGGCAGATTCAAATTGGGTGAAAGAGGAAAGACAGTAAAAATACAAAGTTAGGTTGTGGAGCATGAGAAATAGTATTACTGAATAGGGCAAAATGGAGTAAGATGAAGGAAAGTATAAGGAATTGCACAGTAATAATTCAAGTTATGAGAGAGTAACAGAACAGGAGACTTGTAAAAAATAAAGAGACAGAAGATTTTATATAAGGAAGTAATGGAGCAGAAAGGTGGAAAAATGGTCGAAATGTGCAATAAGAGGAAGTAGAAAACGAAATACATTTTAAGCATTAAATGAAAACTAAATGCCCTGTGAACAATAAAGAGTAATTCAAGATTGCCTTAGACTACTACAGTCTGCAACATACTAATTTTTTTTATTTTTAAAGTGGATTAAATTATTTTTAGGTGGATTATCCAATCAAGAAGTAAAAACAAATGTACTGTATATATTTTTATAGCAAGTATAACATGTTTTATGTTTTAATTCTCACTAGGCATGTAATTGTAGCAGTCCCGGGTCCCTCAGTATGCAGTGCAATCCAGATACAGGATGTTGCTTCTGTCGGCCAAACTTCTCTGGTGATAAATGTTCCTCCTGCCGGCTGGGATACAGAAAATATCCCACCTGTGTGAACTGTGACTGTATGCTTGCAGGAAGTCAACCACAGACCTGTGATCAAGAGACAGAAAAGTGTTCTTGTACTGAGGAAACTGGACAATGTACTTGCAAGGTAAGTGAGCTCATTTGCCACCTCCCAATGCCCATCGTTAAAGGTAAATAATTACTTATGTAAGCTGATACTAACTAATTTATCCTTTAATTAGATACGAACATTTTTAATAGTTTTGATCATTTATATTATTTTAATTATCAGACATTATTAACGTGTTTTAGAGCATTTTTAGACATGATCTATTATCTGGGATAGCTATATTTGGATGTGTGGAAAACATTTAATATATCATAATGAAACAGTGGGGATTTGAGACACATGCTACAGAACTTCATGCAGTGTGTATGCCAAAGTATTCTGTTGTTTGCAGAGTCTCCAATCACACACTGACACTTTCTTAGAAGTTTTGAAGGAGAGAAAAGCAGCTTGGAATTGAATTGCACTTACTGTTATATAGCAGTAATATAAATCATTACTGAAAGATGTGAGATATAAATAGGAACAAATTAAGATCCTTGAACGGCATAACACTGCATGGAAATTCACAGTGACAATGTGTGTTATTAGCGATGGGCGAATTGGCGGCGTTTCGCCGAATGTTTAGTGAATTTCGAGGAAAATTCACAAAATTTGCGAAACACCGCTGCCACACAATGAGCGCCGGTGTCAAAAAACCTGACGCCGGACACCTGCATCAAAAACGAGACACCGGCAAATTATCACCAGGTAAAATTTCGCTGGCGTTTCAGTAATTTATTCACCTGTGGCGAATAGCGGGAATTCGCCCATCACTGCCTGTTATTGTTAATAAGCAATACAATAGAAAAGAAGACACACATAGGGGCAAATTCACTAAAGCGTGAAGTGTCTAAAGCTATCGCATATTCGTCAGCGTGACGTCATTTTGCAACTTCGCCAATTTACTTACAGTGTCCCTGGTGAAAATTCGCTAGTGAAGTAAATAGACTAGTGCAACTTTGCACCCATACACCAGGCAAAGTTGAGCACTAAGGGACGTAACTACGCTAATTCACTAAGATGACATTTTACTGAATGTTACCTCTTGTGCTAGACCTGGCGAAGTTCAATACAGTAGATAGGAGTTTGAAAAATAAATTTTTCTAATTTCCAAAAAACCTTGGCGTCTTTTACTTTTTTTAGGGTGATAGTGTGAAAAATAGTGTAATTTATTGGGGGATTACACTCCTTCCTCCCCTACATATGGCAACTCAACTATACAATGGGCACATGTTTAGGGCAATAGGACAACTTTATTTTATTTATTAAATGTTTCCTGGGCTTGTGTAATGTAATGTGGTGGCTGTGAAAAAATTTCTATCATATGTTCAACTTTGCACCATATGCTAGCATAAATGCACTTTGTCTGGCGAAGTAACAGTAGCACAACTTTGCTAACGTTCCCCGCCCTGACCACAAATTTGCATTTTAGTGAATTAGCGGCAGGCCTGGCGAAGTGCGGCGAATTGTGGCGAAGCCTTCGCTAGAGCATTTTCGCTGCTTAGTCTCAAAAGTCTCAATGATATTCAGAAAACATTCCTGTTACCATTAATAAGCAACAATCAGAGAAAGAGGATTATTGTGAATAAAGGTAAAGACAAGATCATTTCATAAGGAGAAGGATGTCATTATTGGTATTTTTAAACTTTGCAAATACTGAGAATACATAAAAATTATAGATGCTAAATTTAAAGTATATTGTCACCACAATGGACTTAAAAACAAACCATGATTAATTTTACTGCATATCTTATTTTTAAATGATTTTTGTGTAGCTGCTTCTAAATTTTAGCACTCTATATTGTTTTCCAAATTCTTTTAATTTAAGCTTTACATTACAAGTTATAAAGGCATTTATACAGTTCTGCCTGTGGTTTGGTGGAGAAGAGGATGTGTATTAAGTCAGCATCAGTCTATAGTGGGAGCAGGGAAGAGGGGGTAACTTAAGTTAATAATTGAGGGGACCTCAATAGCTTTCTGGTTTTAATAATGTAAGTTTCTTGGCCAGGAATAGCTGGCAGAAGAAGTAGTCTGTCATGGTTTTAATGGAAAATCATCTGCAATGCCCAGTAGGCTTAATAGCAAGGTACTGTAGCTATATGAGGGGAAGGTAGTTATGAATATTAAAAGTTCCATGTCAGTCTAGTATGTCTGGATAATAATACATTGCCAATACTTGTTCAATAGGTACCCATCAGCACATCCTCTAAAGCAGGCATCCGTAAGCATAGGATCCATTTTCTCTAACCTCTTCAGATATAGTAAATGTAGCTAAAACATCTACGTGGGTTGTTTTTTTAGCTGGAATGGAGGTTTATTATTTTTTTTTTTTGACTGAGGATAGTATTTGCTCTTGGCTGAGGTCCCTGACATACAGTATCATTTATATTGAGCACTGGCTTTTCCAATGAGTCTGAGGCCAAGTCCCATTATAGAGGTTTGAGGTCAGATGGTGAAATCTGTCAATGTTTAAAAACTTCTTCAGTAGAGCCTTCTTGAGATTTTAGGACTCCATTCAATGTAAAAATAAGCACAGAATTGAAATTTCTGCCTTTACTGTGTAAAAGTCAAAGTCATCTCATTGCACCTACTTATACTGTATCCAGCATGCTCACATCTCTATCCTGCTGGTGATAAGACAAACCTGGAAACTCTCTGTGATATTGTTGGGAGAAACCAGAAAAACTTGGGACTTAATAGGCGGTGCACCTGGGCCACTTCCCTAATGTGTTGAGTAACGATTATACCTATTAGAGACCCTCCTTTAAGTTTTACTAGAATCCAAGAACCTGGGCGAACTAAACATAATGGAATTTGCCATGTGCGACCATGTCAGCTTTTTCCGCTCACGCTGCCTAGTGCAAGGGTTCAATTTCAGATTGGGATTCTTCTGAATCTGAATTCGACCAAACCAAAAAAAGAAGGGTTCAGTTCATCACTACTTCACGTATATGCGAAACTTAAGGCTTCAATTTACAGTGCATTTACTTCATATGGGCCATTTACAAACCGTGGGGGTGCAAGGGAGCAGCATATTGGGGTGGGTAGGAGGACACCTACAAGCCTCCCCTTGCCTGCCATTCACTAATGCTCTGGCTGTCAGAGTCAAATGCAAGAATCTGCACTTTGAAAGGGACTACAGAGGACTCCAGCTATATGCACAGAAAAGTGCAAAAAGAAATAATAAAGAACTTTAGCCTTTTTTTAACTTTGCACACTTCATTGGGCATTGTAAAGAGGCCCCTGTATTGAAGGCATAAGAAGCTCAACATTTCAGGGGTATAAGCCTTCTTCCATCATTATGAACAAATTCCCACAAGGCTTCCCAATGTGAGTTAAACTCACCCCCTCTAAAATATATCAAAAAAGATCTATTGGTAAGGCTTTTTGGGATAAATTATAAATGCAAAAGTTTATTTGGAGGATTTGTGAAAGCTTCCTCTGAAAATAACAGCACAAATGGTACTTATATACATCATGGAAAAATCTTTACATACTGTATATACTTTACCTAAAAGTACAGGTGTGTTCCTATCATCTGCTTATGCTCTTATTGGAAACTCCATCTGACCATTTTATCTGATTCACAATTAATTATAAAGTGATTTTGCCAAGACATAAGCAACCTATTATTTATACTATAATAATGTATGATTAAGCATTTCTGAATACTTGTCTTTTAAGCACTGCAATATATCTGAATTGCTCACACACTACAGTTTTGATACACCTTGGTGTAATTTTTTTTGCAGATGAATGTAGAAGGGGTTCTCTGCAACAGATGCAAGCCCAGTACTTTTGGACTCCATGTAGGGAACCCACTTGGTTGCAGCAGCTGCTACTGCTTTGGTCTTACTACCCAGTGCACAGAAGCAGATGGACTAATCCGTATGTGGGTGAGTAGGAAGCAGCTGAGCCATATTATACTAAAAGGGGATGCCTGCTGATGTATTTTAGTAAAACATGCTTAAACAGCCAAAAGATTCATTATGTACTTTGACTTATTATTTTGCTCTAATATACAGTTTTATTCAATCATCTCCCCAGTAAGAACAGTCATTTGTGTATAGAAGTGCAAGTTATGGTGTGTAATTATATAAACTAGGATAATCAAATAGTAATTTTGATGATATTTATATGCAATAAAATAACAATTGCCGGGTCTAAGTAAGAGTGATTCTTTAAAATAGGCAAAGGAAAGAGAAAGGTGAATAGTGGCAAGTCATGCTTTGTTAGTATGGACCACTCCCATTTTAGTGTTGTCAGTTCCTGACTTTGCTGCTGATAATTAAAAGCTTATTTCAGATGGGAGAGACAGCTCAAGTGCCAGCAAGCTTTTCTTGTGAGAGACAAGACATGTCATTTTTTAAATACACGTGTATCACATCTGCTGGTTAATTAATATAATGTACTGATGCAAAAATGTATGTGCATAGCAAAAAGTTAGGTGGAATATATTTGTTCTGTCTAATATATTATATTTAACATAAGATTGGTTTTATCAGTAGCATAGTGAATGCAGTGTATATCAACTGTTGATCCAGGCTCACACATTCTAGAAAATTGTAATGTGCTTCTTTCAGTAGCCAAGCAGAAGTTATATCACTATAAAGTTTCTCAAACTGTGATAACAAGCCTGAAGGACATTTATAGTCAAGAAGAAAACATAATTGCTCCTTCTTGTGACCAATTCTAAAGTTTATGTAAAGTGAAATATGGAGATAAACACATTTTATTCACTAGATTTTTTGGCCCTATTGCTAAATCACTGATTAAATACTATTTTATTATACCTGTAATAATGTTACAGGCAAAGGATGATGCTTGGGCCATTTTTAGTCTTTTTGGAGAAATTACCCAGAAATATATGGGTCATTGGTGTTACCCCTATCATACACAATACGCTTAGACTACACAAGAAAATACAAGAATACAGATAATAATACTTGTAGTACAGTTTTCATTCAAGAAATGTCCTGATTGCTACTTTGTACTTTAAGTTTGGAAGACATCTATTTTAACTTCTGAGGCAAATAAAAGACAGCTTTTGGGTGTGGTTGATTGCCTTCTTCTGAATCTGCTAAAAGTTAGATAGGATTATTTTCTTGAATACAAGGTTGCACTTGATGACTATACTGTATGTCTTCCTTTTACCTCTGCTACCATGTAAGCATGCATTTGTAATCTACTGTATCCTGTGCTTCCATGTCTGAAACACCAGCGATGGGGTGTTAAAAGTGTGTGATACTAGGGGGCTGATTCAAGCACTTTCCAGGGTCAAGGGTATAATAAACCTTGAAGTTCTTTAAAAATAAAACTTGAAATTTCTAGCTTTTTTCACCTGAAAAATCCATTTTTGACCCTCGAAAACTCTGTTCTGTGAAAAACACAACTCAAACCTTAATTAATCTACCCCTTAGTATGGTCCATGACACTTAAATTTTCAGACAAAAAGGTATCCCTCGGTAAGTGTCAGAGATCTGCATAAACCCTGGTATTACATTATTTATTGTTTTCAGTTAATGTGTTATAACCAAATCTTTCAAAACCTTTTTTAGAAAAAAATCAACCATTATATATATATTGTTACAAAAAGTTTGTTTTTCTTTATGAACTTTATAGTTGACCCTGAAGCCAGATCAGACAGTGCTTCCACTGGTGGATTTGACACAGCAACACAGGACAACAAAAGGAGTCACCTACCAGCATCCAGAAATTGTTGCAATGATCGATCAAGTTAAAGAAGATCTGCATGCTGAACCCTTTTACTGGAGACTACCCCCGCAATTTGAAGGCAGAAAGGTGAGTGCAGTCCTGTTGGAACTGTAAGCATTTAAGGTAATTTAAAAGGCAATGTCCACAATAAGTAATTCTATGCAACTTTAACTTTAACTAAATTAAAGGAGAATTAAAGCTACGGAGACATTTTATTGAAAAAAGATTAGCTGCAATAGTGCAAGATAGAATGCAATGTTTCTTCAGTACAATGTTTTACCATGAGTAAAAATCTGTAGAAGCTCTTTGTTTAGGATAGTAGCTGTTTGTTTACGATAGCAGCTGCAGTATTAGCTCGGTGTGACATCACATCCTGCTTTAGTCTTTCCTTGTTCACTTATAGCTCTGGGCTCAGATTACAGCAGAGAAGGGAGGGGGGAGAGGAGCAAA
>CM044439.1:72325040-72338273 GCA_024363595.1 Xenopus borealis
ATTCCATTATGCTGTAGATTGAGATCATAAAAGCTAGTTCTGTACTTCATTAAATACATTTGTCACAACACTATGGCATAGTTAGAGTTTATTATTTAAAATAATATAGTCTGTTCAGATTGAGGCTCACTTGATATAAACAGAATCCATTTTTAAAATGACAGAACCTGTCTCTTGCTTAGAATATAGATGGCATTTTTTGTTCTTTGTTTGCTTTTCTCAGTAGCTTCAAAGTTTCAATTAATAACATCAAACATCCAATATTAAAAAAGATAGAATTGGTCTGTTCTGCCTACAGGTAAAATACGTTCTCCTTGTATGCTTTTATTTGGTTTGTTTGAACAGGGAAATCTTTAATGACAAAGTTTTTTCCTCTGGTGCACGGGTTGTTTTATTCTTGGCATATTTTACATCAACTGTTTTCGGGTACTGCTTATGTTTCTTGCATTTTTTCAACTTTCAAACTATATATACAGTATATATATATATATATATATATTTATATATTCAAGGTACGAATACCTATTACAAAGAAGCCAGGAGTTCACTGAGCACCAAAAGTAACACCAGCAGATTCACAACAGAAAAATGGCTCTTTTCCTTGAATTTGTAAACCAAATTGCCCACTAATTCAAAGGTGGCATATTTTCCATCTTAAAAGGGATAAATGAGCTAATTCAGCTGGGTTTATGTTATGTGTTAGCACTTCCTCATTCCATACCTGATGAGTGGATCTGTCCTGTTTCATTGTAATATATTTTCTGCCTAATAGACAGAACAAAGTGTGCATTTATTAATACAGTACTTGAATTTTGATGAAATCATTAGATTTACAGACTATAAGGCAAATAAAATGAAAGTCAAAAATAAAAAAAACTCTCAGAATGGATATATATATATATATATATACTGTACACACTGTACACAGGCCACACATATACATACTATGGGTACTGTCAGGAATACATGCAATTAATTTAGCAATATGTGTTATGGGTAAAGTATGAATATTTAGTTTTCTTGTCTTATTGCCAAGTAGTACCAGGATTAGATGTGTTTATTTTTATCTAGCAAGACCGTAACCTATTCTTGCCTATTATAATACACATTTTTTAGTTGTTTATAATCCCCATACTAATAAGATTATGCATGTTAAACACAATTTATCGTCCTACTCAAGGGAAAGAACTATTTACTGTGTAAGTCCTTCAATAAATAAGGTTTCCAAACCAGCCAACACTATATAAAGACCAGTGCCCTATATAGCAGTTTATTGTTACTATATTTTATGCATTTATTGATTTTGATTTGAACTGTGGATTGGTCTCATTCACAAATTTTTTGTGTGCCGAATATATTCTTGTAATGGTAACAGAAATATAAATGTTTTCATTTTTAAAATTGCAATCTTTTCTAGTAGAGCAGAAACATTGTATTTTCTAATTACTAACTACTGATTTTAGTTTAATCTTTTAAGAATCAAAGAGACTTTAATTGAGAAATTCTTTATTATCTAATGACAGGAACAATCTATACCAGATAAATGATGTTTTCATAATATTTTGTTCACCTTGAGTTTTGTTTTAAAGCTTACAGCATATGGTGGCAAACTGAAATATGCCATTTACTTTGAAGCACGTGATGAGACTGGCCCTTCAACTTATGAACCTCAAGTTATAATTAGAGGAGGTCCCCCTGCAAACCATAGAATTATAGTGAAACATATGAGTGCCCCACAAAATGGCCAACTAACAAGACACGACATTGAGATGACAGAGGTAAGGGAGCTTTCCTGTGAAAAAAAGGCTATTTAACAGGTCTGCCCTATAAAAATGCAAACCAAGTCATTTATATTGTTTGCTTATTTCAGCATGACTGGAAGTATCTTGGATCGGTAGATGGAAGACCTGTTAGCAGAGAAGATTTCATGGATGTTCTTTATGATATTCAGTATATCCTAATTAAAGCAGCCTATGGCAATGTACTGAGGCAGACCAGGTAAATGTGCTCAGCGGGTTGTTTTGTAAATATTCACATATGAGAAATTAAACATAACTTTTTGCAAGGTAATGAGCTGCAATATTTGTAGCCATTTTAGGAAGCAATCAACAAATAGCATTTACTATTGGAAACAACAAAGAAAATGTATTTGTTTGGGGCAGTAGCTGCAATTATTTATGCTGGTGTCCTGGGCATGCCAACACTTTTATTTTGGGGAGGATTTGCATCAACTGAAGTTGCTCCTTGGACCATAGTCTCAGATCACTTAATTTTAATTATAATGTTTATAAATGTTTTGCATGGTGATTGGGAACTAGTTAGATAAAATCCCTGCAGACCTGTTCTAAACAGCAAACAAGTTGTAGCTTAACTTCACAAAACTTCTCAGACAGGCAAAAAGTAGCTCTGTGTTCCCAAAGTTTATTATGTAAATGTAGCTCTCTACTTGTAAATAGCTGCTGTACACAAAATATTTCCTTAGTTCTGACAGTGATGGAAAGTGATCTTTTATTAAAATATCCAGTGACTTGCATATGAAATACTGACATTCTGCCCTGAATAAAAGGCTGTGTTTTTCCGATTTCTGGAAAAAATACAGTTTTCTGTTACTATTACCTACAGCATCACTATTAGACTGAAGCCTAAGAAGGATGGTTTCTGAGAGCATTTTACTAAAGGATCACACTTGATTTATACCTCTGACACACACAAAACCCACTGAAACAGTGTGTTGTGTATGTTGTGGGAGACAGACGCAAAAGAAAAGAGTTCCATATGTAGGTGTATCTATTAACACATTTTTTTTCACCATCTGGTAATTTGAAGTTGGAAAATACAAGTACAAAAAGGGAATTATTACAAAAATAAAACGTAGCACAAGCTTCATCATGCAGAAATAAGACAATTTCTAAATGTAATAATAAAAATAATCAAGTTACTCTTCACTATTCCCCTTTCAGTATCTGTATTTCGTTTCATTCTTTCCTCATATATGAATTGAAGTCAGATTTTGATTTTACAGTTACTGTAGGTATAATAAATTTTTTTGGAGGGGGGATCTTTTTGCCTATAAGACATTTTACAGTGCATTCTTTCAAAACTACCAACTCACTTGTCAGGAATCCTGTCACCCTCACATTCAGGATTTTGTTAGATTTTGTTTGTGCTGAATTAGCTTGAATACAACTGCCAGGAAAGGGAGCCCACCCACAAAAGTTAAAATTAACTTTCAAAATCTGACTCTGACACTGAGACAGATACTGAAATGGAGAGAGTAAAGCTTGATTTTTTCAGAACAAATTTGGTAAATTTAGAATTTTTTTTGAAGCTTATCTTAAATTTTCAGTTATGCCTTACTTCACATTTATATAACCCCAAAGAATATAAGCAACTTGCTAGTTTTTGGTTATTACCCCCCTCTGACTGTGACTGAAGCAGATATTTCTAAAGGTTAATCATTCAATAACTCCTATATTTTACCATCTACCGATGGTCCACAAAGAAACACTTCCTCAAGTGGGGCACCCCATTATCTTAGGCATATGTTCCCTTGGGGAACCAGTGGAACAACTAATTCATGCATATTTACATCAACTGGTACTAGGTTAACATAGCTTTATTAGAAATAGTCAACATATTATGAAACAACTATCTTCACTAACCTGGAGGAGCCACTATGCCTGGCCCTCCCTAGACATTTTCTTGCTTGATAAATACAGCTCTTAGGGGCATGTTTACTAACATTGGAGATACATTTCTGGAGAGATTTCTTGAGTTGTTGCCCATAGCAACAGATTATTGCTTTTGTTTTTTTGCTGATTGGTTGCCATGGACAACATCTCCAGAAATCTCTCCAGATATTTATCTCCAATGTTAGTAAACTTGCTTCTTACTTGCTACACCTACATAAGACTGTTGTGCACCACATGGGTACTTTTGGTAACCAACTAGTCCAAGTTTCTACATCAAATAATGCTGATTAGCTTTATACCACAGACATGTTTAGCTTGGGGGCCAAGGAATGTCTTACTTATCAGAAAAAGAAATCTGGACTCGTACGTAGCTGGATACTTCAAAGAATATAATAGAAGATGTGCCACAAAATTATAGGAAGTAAGTGGAATCAGAGGATGGGACACTACTTCAATGGGTAAGGTCACATGGGCAAATTTGGGGAGATTTAGTCGCCTGGTGACTAATCACCTCTTCTGGGTGACAATCTCCCCGAACTGCCTTCTGGCTGCTAAAATGAAAAATCACCTGCAGCAATGCACTCGCGGAGCTTCAATTTCTGAAGTTGCCTCACGAGGGAACTTTGGCAAATCTGCCCATGTGACCTTTAAAGAGGACCTGTCACCTTGAGACATGAGTAAAATATTTCTTTTCCCTCCTTAGTTAAACCCTTTAGTCAGCTGTTTTTGTCTATATCTGAAACGGATTAGAAAATATCCTTCATGTAAAAAGGGCTTCATAGGAGCTGCCATGTTTAAACACCCCTTTGTTTTCCGTGTGTGGGCTGTGCCAAACTGCCAAATCTCATTCATGCTTAGTCAGAGTATACTCTATGATAGACAAGCTCTGTATAACTCATGTCACACCAGGACTTGATATTCTATGGGAATTATTTGAAACACCTTCTATTGTTCTATTCAGATTGTGTGGGCTAATTCAGCCACTAACAACTGCACAAACTGGTGATATCATGAGAGGAGTCTGCAGTGCTGATTCTACCCATGATCCTTTGCTCTCCTGACTTTCTGGAAAGTCAGGGCTTCAGTTAGTGTCTCATGCACATTTGAAAAGTAGTTATAAATTGAGAATTAGTGAGATTTGAGCATAATAAATAGGGGTATGTGGTTTGTTTTAAAAGTTTTATTTCCTTCCTAGTGTTAACTCAATCATGACAGGTTTCCTTTAAGGCTACTCCACTTAGAGACAAGATTTTTTTTTTCCATATGACCTGGCTCCCTTTCCCTCCTCTATTCACCTTAAGCTGTTAGTACCTGTTTATTGTCAAACTGCATTTTTAAAACTATATGCAATGTATGAATATCATTGGAATGGTCTTTAAATGCTCCATAATATATGCTCTCCAACCAAAAAAATTATTTGGGGCATTTAAGTGATTTTAACTTCTCTTTGTTTTGTTTAACAATCCTGAATGTTATTAGGCCTCCCTTTCTTCATATCCTAATAAATTATTTTTAGTTATTTTGTTTTGATTTTTTTAGAAATCCCATTAGTATGTTTTTTCAGTTATTGATATGCAACCATAGACTGGGGTGGAGAGTGAGATTTCCCTTTTTGCCCTCAATTTACACATGAATTATTAAATACTTCAGTTGGTGCCATTATTCTACTTCTTTATTATTTTTCTATTGCAGGCCTCAAACACTGCTTATGCTTTGTTGTCTACTGAACTGAATATGTTTTACAGTATTAGAAGTAGTATTGGTAGGGCATTTGTAGCCAGCTTAAGACTGGTGTAGGTGAAATAACTATGAGGTATGCCAAACTTTGTTTTTAAAATGCCAGACTAATGTTTAAATAAAAAGAAACACAAGAAATTGCAGGAATTCCTAAATAATTTTTCAATAATATTCAGATGTGTTGATGATTTTCAAGTTGGTATATGCCAACTATAAGGTATGAGAAATAATTTACATTATTGCATTAGTTAAAATGATAAATTATAACATTACATAATGTAAGGATACTATTTACATGCATAAAATGAATGACCTCTGGCATATGAAAATTAATTAAATTAAGAGGCATTTTGAAAAAAGTTTAAAAAAACAAGCTCTGGCCATAACCTGAACTGGTAAAACCAAGTACATATTGGCATTCATATAAGTGGAAATGTCTTTGATTTCTATTTTGCAGAATATCTGAGATTTCACTGGAAGTAGCAGAGGAAGGAACGTCTTTCACCATAAGCCCCAGAGCATACTTGATCGAGAAATGTGAATGCCCACAGGGATATTCAGGACTGTCATGTGAGGTAAAGGATTATTTTCCAGAGTTGTAATTAAGGGACAGATTTATCAAAGATGGATTTGGAATTGCCAAAAAAAGCCACAACAATCAATTTGATAGGGGAGTACAATCAAATTGAACAGAATATTTATGTCTCCTATCTGAACCTTCGGGAATTAAGAAAGACAGGACAACGGACACATTAAAAAAAGTTTAAAGTTTCTCTCCAGTGCATCCAATCAGTAATTCATTGTCATTTTTCTAGAGTCATTCTAATTCCTGACTGGAATTTAATTCAACTAGAACTTGATCCATAACAACTAATGAAAAATCTACCTCAACTCAATTCATATGAGATGTTTCCATTGTTCTGATATTGCTGTGGCCTTTTTAGACATAAAGGGGTAGATTCATCAAAGAGTGACATTAAGAGTGAAGTTCTGCCACTAGAGTGAAATTCCACCACTCTCCATTCATTTCTATTGGATTTTTAAAGGCGTATTCATCAAAGGGTGAACTTTCCCTTCACCCATTGATGAATACACCTTGCAAAATCCCATAAAAATGAATTTAGAGCTGTGGAACTTCACTCTTTGATGAATCTACCCCAAAGAGCAGATATATTTTCAGCAGAAAACTCACCTAATTCAAATCAAGATTTTTAGTTTGCCTTCATATGGGTTTTCATTTTATAAATCATGACAGATGTTTTCTTTTTAAGTGAAATTTGCTTCAGATTTTCAACTGCATGAGGGATTGATTTTCTTCTCTCTTACATTTATCAGATAAAATTCTTGCATTAGGTTAGCAATTTCTATTCAATATTGCATATTGCCTTAGGAGGCTGCAAATGAAGCACAAAATATAAATGGGTGTATGTGAATTGCATAAACACACACAAATATCCCTTATGTATTTTGATGCGATTACACAATTCACATGGTTTAAGCGAGGCAATGCCTATCTTGTGAAATTGAAAGGTACTTTCAGATGCTTTGTCACCTGTGTAGAAAGCAATTTCACAGGAGCAACAAAATGTTTGTTAAGGAGCAGATTTAACAAGTGTCGAAGTGAAAATTTGAATGAAAAAAAATTTGAATTTGAAGTAATTTCTGGGTACTTCGACTATCGGATAGGCCAAAATTTGATTCGACTAGGCCAAAATTCGAATTGAAAACAATTTCATTGGAATAGATTCGAATAGGAAAAGTTAGACTATTTGAATATCGAAATTTATCATGCACTGTTTCTTCACTGCTTCAAAAACTTTGACTAAAACACATAAACCTGCCGAATTGGTGTACTTTGAGAGGTTTTTTGGGGCAAATCCTTCGAATAAAATTTGATATAATGGGCTAATCATTAGATTCAAACAATTCGAATTCAAACAATCGGCCTATTCAACCAAAAAATTTGGTTGCTTGAATTTAAAAAATGTTTCACTTGGAAATTTGAGGCTTGATAAATATGCCCCTAAATGTGTTACTTTCATAAATTTACCCTCAAATACATTTAATTGGAACAGCGACCATCAAGGCATAGCAGTACCACAGTAGCAAAAACAATACAATTTCAAGGCTGACTGTTCAAAATTTGACAAACAAATGTGAAACCACAACAAAAGGCAAGCATTTTTTTTCTTCACATGCTACCTTATTTTAACAAAATCAGTTTTCGAGTTTGCATTTTTTGTGGAAAATTTTTTGCATGCCAGCAAGAATCACATTGTTCCATTCATTTGCAATGAGGTTGATAAAACTGAATTTTTTAAATAAGTGAATAAATAAATTAACTTGAAACTATTCCTATTGACTTCTGTTGAACCTCTCCAGCTTTTGCTTAGTTTACCAAGTTTTTTCTCAGAAGCTTTTGCTTTTTTTTTTCTTTAATTAATCCCAACTGTTTGAGGTTTCAGAAAATACTGGTGCAAGTATTCAATTAATTTTTTTCTTGAATGGAAAAAACAAAAACCCATCTTTTGATACAGATGAAGCCACTTTGGATTGTACATTTGACACAGAAAAACTTAACTCATGTATCCCATTTATCCCACTTAGCACAGAATATTGTGTCACAGCATCCCATCCAATTAAAGAGTTCACCATTGAAAACAATGGTTCTTTGGTATGCTAATGAAAAGGTTAAATGCATTAAATTAGTTAAGATAACTTTAGATAACACAGTTTCTTCAATTAGCCCTGAGTCACGAAGCATTTAACTCACCAATCCCAGTGACTGCATCTGTAAATAACCCTATTATAGTTTGCAGTTAAATGCAATAGCATTAAAAACAAAAGGACTACATACAGTATGGCTACAGATATGCCTTGACTCATCGACTTTTTCTCTGCAGCAGGTAGCATGAAATTTTGTCTTAGTTTGGAGCATTTTGACTTGTTCATTGTTTATTAACAATACTGATCCAGACTGAAGGAGAAAAACATTCTGTTCTAGAATGTGTTTCAGACTTTTCAGTACAGTTGAAGTTCTGTAAGAAAACCATAAACCAAAGAAAATTTGTTTCATCATTTCATTTGAGTTCTAAAATATTTGAGTTTACATTGTGACACAGTTAAGAAGGGTTGAAAAAATCAGGTTCAACTCATCCAATCAGTTATAACTCTTCATGCATTTGATGTTTCCAATGATATTATGTTGGCTTGTTACAGCTATGCAGGTATAATGTTATTGGAGGTGTATTAAGTTTTGTTGTCAAAATATCAGTAAAAATATATTTTCTGAAATGGTTTTCACAGGCTTGTGCCCCAGGATTTTACAGAGTACCTCCAACAACTCCGGGCAGAAGAACTGGTCCTACTTTAGGCACTTGTGTGCCATGTCAGTGCAATGGGCACAGTGACTTATGTGACCCACAGTCTTCAGTGTGTCAGGTATGATTCACATTCTGCAATGATGCTGTAAAACTAGAACTCCCAGTACTTTTCCAATAGCTTTCAGCTGCATAAACCAGATTGCATTGATTCAAGCTTGTCTTAAGGCAAATTTGCTATCATTCCCCAAAATTAGTTCGACTAGATTTGATATTCGATTAGCATTCGATCGTCCAATGCTAAACGAATAGTTTTAGGCTACCTTTTATTCGATATTTGATCATTCGACGATCGAATACAAATTTATTCGATCAGTCAAATAAATCATTCGATCATTCAAATGATTCGTACGCTTCGAATGATCGAAGACTTCGATCGTACAAATCCTATTCGATCAGGACTTAGCCTCAGAAGCCTATGGGAGTGCTCCCATAGGCTTCTATTGCAATTCGGTAGGTCCAACCTGCCGAAGTAGGCAATCGAATAAACTTAAAAAATTAAATCCTTCGCTGATAGAATGATCGAATATTTGTTTATCCTACTCTATTCGAATGTATTCGATCGTTCGACCATTCGCAATTTGATGATCGAATATGCCAAAATTTGCATATTTGACCAAACGAATTAATCCTATGTTCGAAATTCGATCGAATTAGTACATCAGCCCCTTAGTGTATGCTAATTTGTAATATTTTTGTGTGTTTTGGAGAACCAGTATTGAGGGGAACTTTGCAATATACAAATTTTTTTCCTTTGCACTGCCTGATAACCTTGATTTTAGAGAACCAACTTTTTTTTATTGAAGTTTTAACGAAGACATAATATGAGCAAAATGGTTATATACTAGGCAAGGTGTATTTCAGTGCAAACCCAGCACTAGTGCTGAGAAAACTATCTTGACATTATAACCAAGGGCTAGTCAACTAGGTCAGGATAGGCCGATTGCATTCTGCCATGTTAACTTTGATGCACAGTTAACCTTACTGATTTATGTGTTACTGTTTTCAGGGATGTAAGCACAATACTGTGGGTGATCACTGTGAAAGGTGTGCACCAGGATTTTATGGGAATGTTAGAGGTTCACCAGATGATTGCAAGCCATGTGCTTGCCCTTTGCTGTTTCCCAGCAACAAGTAGGTTTAACAAATCATTAAATACTGTTTTGTTTTTTTGTCAAATGTATGTAATTTATTCTGTTATCTCATAATTCTCACAGTGTTTATTTAATTTTAAGATAACATCAGTACTATTCATTGCTATTCAGATCTCAAATAATCTTTGTAGGTTTGTAAAGCAGAATTGCTGTGCTTACCTCCATTTACCATGTTTTACAGAAATACCTTGCTAGAATGGACAAGGCAAATGGGATCATTTATATTGCCATTTTGTACCTTACTGCAAGCCAGGCAGCCATTCTAGGCACTCTAAGGGGCAGATTTACAAAGGGTTGAATTTCGAGGGTTAATTAACCCTCAAACTCGACCCTCGAATTTTCATCGAATTAAAACCCGAATTCGAGTTGTTTTAACACAATTCGAATTATCGAACGATCAAATATAAAAAATTCGATTGGTCAATAAAATCATTTGGATCAAACAATTTTAAGCATTCGATTGAATTTTTTTATTCAATCAAAAAAAAATTTTTGATTTTTTTTTTGATAAAAAATTTGATCGAATGGCTAAAATGATTTATTCGATTTGAACGATTTCATCGATCGATCAAATTTTTCATATTCGAAATTTGAATTTGAGGGGTTTTAATTTGATAAAAATTTGATGGTCGAATTCGAGTGTTAATTAACCCTCAAATTCAACCCTTAGTAAATCTGCCCCTAGGAGATTAAATGGATTGTTCACCTTCCAAACAGTATACGGGGTCGGTGCCCCCCCCCCCGAGCTGCTTTAGAAGGTGAAAAATTACACTTTACACTTCAAAATTCGAAAAAACAGTGACACATAGAAAAGTAATTGGAAAAAGTTTCAATTTCTGGTGATCTATCTGAAACCTACTAGTTGTTTGAAGGTGAACAATCCCTTTAAGTAATTCATCCAGGATCACAAGCAGTTGCTGTGGGAGAATTGAACCAGGGCCTTTAACATGAGATCCCACATCAAAGGCAGAAACTCTGCAACAACACAGTACAGAAGTAAGCATTTAGCTTGTTCCATCACACAACATTTATCACGCACATATAGCAGGGTTGGGATAAAAAGCTGAAAGAGAATGAGAGTGAATTATGTGTGTTGATATACAGACATACACATATGAAAAAGCTGCACTGCAGTTCACTGGTTTCCAATACCCTGTATTAATTATAGTTTAGTTTAGCTTCCTTTTCCCTTATGCAGGTACTGTTTCTCCAGTACTCAAAATAATACAGCAGACAGTATAAGTTGGGTATTCCTGTGATGTTTTTAATATGAGGTATCCCTATCACAGATCTGACTGGAAAGTTTAAAATATCATCTGAATATCATCTTATAGTGTGCTCTACTCTCGTTTTCATAATGAGAGATTAAGAAGGTGATCAAAGGGGTATACAGAATGTCAAGAATAATTGATTCCAGTCATTAGAGACAGAACTTTTGATTTCACCAAAACAATATAACTTTAGCAATTCTCTACATTAATGTTATAATGTGATAAAATAAAATTGTTCCCACTAAACAGCCAGTTAATGAAAGGCAGGGTTTAACTTTTTTTTATAGCTCAGAAACGTAATCTTATTTATTCTTGTTGCAAAGTTTTCCCTAAGCAAATTATTTTCTGGCTATCAGTTTCAAAAGTGTTTGTTCATGTAAACTCAGCATTTCAAAAATGGTTATAAGCTGTGGATCTATTTCCGCAGCATCAGAAATGTGTTGGATAATGAGTTTGTGAGTAGTAGATCAATTTGTTTACATTTTTGCAAAGTAGTAATTTTATTGCCTTTGCAGGCTCTATTGATTTAATGTTTTGTAATTGAGTAAACTGCAATACTGGCTGTACTGGGACAAGGAGGGGGAAGAGCCTAGAAAGGAACTGTTTATTTTTCAGCATAAAGAATTGCCACATTTATTCTATACACTACCTGATGAATTTAAAATCATATTCTGATTCTGGAAATGGCTGTTGGCATGTGGGGATAGGGAATGGAACAGAAAAAGTGCAAGAAAGGTGTCTGAATGCTAGATAATATTTTCCTGTATCTGAGTCTATGGGGACTTGAATAGAAGCAGAACCTCTAAAAAATACCTCACAACTTTTATATTAAATATTAAGGGATCTATAACTCAAAATTATGGCACTCACAGGAATCTTCATAAAATAAATTGGTTACTCCACAGGATACACATTTATATGTATGTGTGGCCAAGATTTTATCATCATTTATGCAAAGGTTGTGTTTTTCCATAATTAATATGTTTTGTTTGTGTTTTGCACTTTTGAAATAAGTACATCAATAAAATCATACTCAACTTTTTAGTTTCAGCCCAACTTGTACCTTACATGGAACAACTGACTACAGATGTACAGCTTGCCCTCTGGGATATGAAGGCCAGTACTGTGAGAGGTAAAATTTACTTTAGCAATAAATGATCGCATTACATAGTTCAGGCAATAACACAAGTGGTGTTTTATTGCGACACCACACAATTCCTTGCCATTGTGTCTGGCGAGAATCCCTGCAGGTGCAAAAATACCTTTGTACAGGTAATGGATCCATGATCTTGAAACCCATTATCCAGAAAGCTCTGAATTATGGAATGGCTGTCTCCCATAGACTCCATTATAGTGAAAAAAAAATCCAAATTTTGAAGAATGATTTCCCTTTTCTCAGTAATAATAAAACAGTAGCTTGTATTTGATCCAAACTAAAATATAATTAATCCTTATTGGAGGCAAAACTAGCCTATTGGGTTTATTTAATGTTTACATGATTTTCTAGTAGACTTAAGGTATGAAGATCCAAATTACAGAAAGATCTGTTATACGGAATACCCCAGGTCCAGAGCATTCTGGATAATAGTTCCCATACCTGTACATATTTTCGCACAGTTATGGAATTATAGCTTTTTTATATGTGATAATTATCAGCACCCACAACATCAACAGACTAAATTACACACTTACTGTACATCCCCTTCTTAATCTTACTATACATATGAAATGATCAGATCCCAACTGGAGGGCAGAAAATATTTGAGTCCTTTTTTCTGTCCTAATGCATGAGTGATTATGAACTCTGTGTCAGTTCATCAGTTCAGGTGTTAACATATCTTAACAAATTAACTGAAAGGATGAGTCTAGACTACCACTCTGACTGTCACTCTAAAGAGTATATTGGAAGGGGTTTATTAAAAAAGTAATGCTGCATACAATTAAAGCTAATTTCTACCATTAAAACAAAGTGTACCAGATCATGCTTTGACAACTGTTT
>CM044439.1:72338283-72356118 GCA_024363595.1 Xenopus borealis
GTTCGCGCGCGAACAGTTCGCGCCATCCCTAATAACGGGTACAGAAATGCTAAAAGCTGAGGGCACTAGTACACATGCATGATATTTTGTGTCTTCCTTAGAGACATCTGTGATCATCAATTGTTATCACCCTCTGATACAGAACATTTTGTCCTACCATAAATTTTACAGAGAAATCTAGATAAAAGATAAAAAAGATAAAATAGCTCCAAAACCCACCCGGATACTGTAACTGTTTTCTTTCAAACACTAAATAAATCCATTAGAAAGTCTTGGTGGGTAGGTTCCCCTTCCACATTGACAGTGTTTTTAAAAAGCCCCATGGTTTTTAGATTGGATAAATTGATGTTTTATATGCCTATGTTATTAACGCTAAGGTACAATTATTAGTTTGTCATCTTCAAGTTTTAGTACAGGTATAGTATCCATAGTCCAGAATGCTCGGGACCTGGGGTTTCCGAAAAATGGATCTTTCTCTAATTTGGATCTTCATATAATAATTAATATTAATTAATTAATTAATATTAATCATTTAATTTAAAAAATTTTGGATTATCTCATTATAACAAAGTCGACAGGAGATGGCCTTTCCTATACACTAAATATTCACAAAATACATAATTTCTTTTTGTTTTGTTGTATTTAATTTCAGATGTGCATCTGGTTACACGGGTAACCCAGGTATTCCAGGTGGTTCCTGCCAGGAATGTGAGTGCAATCCTTATGGTTCATTGTCTCTGATATGCGATCCATCCACCGGCCAATGCACGTGCAAAACTGGATCAACAGGGTTGAAGTGTGCAGGCTGTACTGATCGGCATGCGCGAGAAGGCCCAGTGTGTGTATGTACGTATACTAACCAAACTCACCCAAGCTCTGCTTGTTTTCCTCTAGTTTGCAATGGTCTAAAATGTACTTTAGATTCACAGAATTTGGTAAAAATTAAATATATTGGCTTTCTGAAATATCCATGCTAATTACAGTTATGTATTAATTTGTTTACTGTAAACATTTAAAGGCCTGTGGATTACCAGTTAATTTTTACTTAAAGGGGTTGTTCACCTTAAAAGAAACTTTTAGTGTGATGTAGGGAGTAATATTCTGGGACAATTTTACAGTTGTTTCTAAGTTATTTAGCTTTTTATTCAGCAGTTCACCAGTCTGCAGTTTCAGCAATCTGGTTGCTAGGGTCCAAGTTACTATAGTAACCATGCCCTGTTATGAAAAGATACTGGAGTATTAATAATAAAAAGTAGCAATCACAATACATTTTTGGCCTTACAGAGCATTTTTAGATAGGGTCAGTGACTCCGCATGTGACGGTAGGAAAGAGTCAGAAGAAGGTAAATAAGCTTTAAAAAAGAAAAAAATTAAGACCGATTGAAAAGTTACTTAGAGTTAGCCATTCTATAACTTACGAAATGTTAACTTAAAGGTGAACCACCCCTTTTACAGAACATTAACAGGGCAGTATAACACCTAAAACACCTTTTCTAAAAATGGGCACACTAAATAGGATGTGTTCAAAAATGTGTTCTGCCTACTCTCCACAAAACCAGAAAGTGACAAGGTTTCTGAATAATTAAGCCACAAGTAGTATTCAAGGGCAGTTAATTATGTCTAGATTTTAAAAGCTTCAGTAAAACTAATTCACATGTATTCAGTTTGTTAGTTGGTGGGAGTTACTTGTGCTTGGCCAGCAGCTGTTCAGACCTGTTTACAATGTACTTTCTTTAGGTAAAATAATGTAGATAATATACTAGAGTAGTTAAAATATTAGTACTACTCTTTGTAAGACCATTGACAGACTGCTGTGTTGGTCTCATACTTAGGCTCTGTTTATTTTGTAAGGTTGAAGGATAAACCAGGCTGATCTGATTGTTTGGTCCTCAGGCTAATGATTGGATAACATAACAGAACCATGCAGGTCACAATACTGAATTTTCCAACTTTCCCTGACAATTTTATTTAGATTCCTGATCTGGTTAGCGATCAGTGGAACCTGTCATTTCTGCATCATACAGTAGTTGGCAAATAGCAGGTATTTAGCAAAATAGTCAACCAGAAAAAGTTGCATTCTGTGCTGCATTGGACAGTGTCCAAAAACATCATGAGGCTTCCTGTAATTAATATAGGCTTTGCATTAAAGGGCAAACATTTTCAGTGCATTTAAACTTATTTGTAAAATCAATTGCTGGTCCTGGTTGTTGCTTACTGCAATGTTGCAAAAGTCCTTGTTTCCCCAGTGAAGGTCTGGTAATCAGCTGTCTTCTCTAAAGATGGCCATACACAGAGAGATCCGCTCGTTTGGCGATGTCGCCAAACAAGCGGATCTCTCCCCCCAATATGCCCACCTTGAGGTGGTCGGATCGCGGGACAACATCAATGAACAGATGCGGCCACGATCCGACTGGATTTTTTGTCCCGTCCAATCGACATCTGTCTGACTTTTGGCCAGATATAGATTGGGGAAGCCCGTCGGAGGGCTCCATACATGGGCCAATAAGCTGTCGGCAATTTTTATTGGCCCGTGTATGGCCACCTTTACATTGTATCAACAGTCTGAGCCATCAGGACAAAGAATAGAAAGGGAAAGACAAACATGGCTTTCAATGGCAATACATATGCCAATAACTTGGAAACCGTAGAAAAATTGCAAGGAATGTATATTGCAAAATTATTTGGAATGATGTTTGTCTTTTATTAGGCAAAACATTTTTTGGGTTGACACTCCCTTTAAGAAGTGTTTGTAGAAAACACAATATGGCTCCTCTATCATGCAAGGGGTAGGGCAAAAAGTTCAAAAACAGGGTAAACCACTCTGTTAAGGGTTAAGAGTAACGGCCTGCAAACCTGGATATTCTATGCATGTAAATGTCTGCCCTCCTTCAAAGACTATAGTGCACTTCATTCATAAGGGGTAGCCTGGGGAAGGAATACAGACTTTTCATATCCTGACCTCTACCCACTCCCTAAATTTCATGGAATTTAGACACACAAAAGTTAAGAAGTGCCTGCAATTGCAAGTGGGCTGCAAATGATTACAGATGAATTTCAGGAACAGGGTTGCCTTTCACACACTGGAACTATGCTTTGAAACTCGTCCCAGATATGTGCAGAGCATAAATTTACCTGGTAAGCATGTGCTTTTTGAAGAAGCACTGTGTCATTTTGTATCCCCTTAATGCCCTAGCACTTGAAGCACTTGAGCTGAGGCACTATATGTCCCATCTTAGTAGACATAATTTCAAATAGACTTTGTTGATGGTTTAATAATGTGTGTACCTGATGTCCTGAATATCGTGATGTGTGTGCTTTTAAGAATTAAAAGAAAGAAAAACTCCTGCAGTTGGTTATACTGCAAACCAGCTGTATAATACCTTGGTGCTAGAATTGAGTGTTCAAGGGCTTTCATTGTTAATATGAATGCATTAATTTAATTTTGTGTGAGGAGTATTATGTGTCCTCGAGCAGAACCAGTTTAAAATTAAATTCATTCATGCTCATTAGCACAAAGTACCACTGGCAAAATATTATATTCCTTAACACTCAATCTTTTTAATTTTGCTGTAAATTATAGCTATATTCATCTAAGACTTGCCTTTACTTCACACACTTGGGGTTTATGAGCTATGCCCCCTACTTATGTTAATGGGTGTAACTGAAAGTAGTTGCAACTCCCATTTGATTTTCTGGCTTGCTTCCTTGAGTAAGTCTATATCAAGATAGTATGAGATAAATACACCATTAATCTGCCATTAGTATCCAGTTCATTTGTTATTTTGGTCTATGGGACAAAAGATTGGATCATTTACAATTTAGCTATCAACTAAGGGGACTTAACAACAGTTACACACACACACAGACACACACACAGACACACACACACACTCATGGTGGCCATAAAGTGATATGATTTCTCATTCAAAAGTAGTCAACTGCAGTTGCATTGGTCTGGACTGAATTCTTTCCAAAGTGTGTCTAAATAATGGCACCACCCTCAAATATACAGTATGTATGGTGTAACACTGGCAAGAATATTAATGTCAGTTTAAAACAATAACTAAAATACAATATTGTCAGGAATTATTAATATCCTGAAAAAAGTGCACTTGTTAAAAGTTATTTTACACAGAAATGGGCCAGTGGAAAAAATGAATTGTGGATTTGGGAGAGAACTGAATTCTACAATATGGTGATGAAAGGCTGAAGGTAAAAGTGTGTTGTGATTACCTTTGCATGTGCCTGAGTTCCTTAATGTTGCATTTATGATTGTACTGAAGTTTTCACATGATGTGTGACTGACTTACTATTGATTGCATGCCTGTAACAAGAACATATTTTAACAGAAGGTTTGTTGTTTGTCAGGTAAAGTGATCACAAATGAAAATGGTCACAAATGAAAAACTGAAACCTACTTAAAGTGTAATACATTTTTTAAGCCTTATTAATGGACCCTAACATCAAATTTACCTGTAATTCTAAGCATTCAGATAGCTCAGAGCTTTTCTGAGCTTTCTAGTATTGCTATTCATTTATTACAATATCCCACTACGGTTACTCTAATTTCTGCATTCTTAATATTAATTTAAATAAGTTTTCACGGCATTTCTAGTACACCACATATAGTAAGTTTACAGATACAATGCACATGATCAACTGTTTTATAATACAGGTATCAGATCTATTATCATGAATGTTTTTGACTTTTTTGGTTTTGGTTCGCAATATCTTAAGTCTTCTGAAAAAAATTATTACACATTAAATAAAGGGATAGGATTGTTTAGCCACCAATATGGATCCATGAAGCTTAGTTAGCATCAAGTATAATGTACAATTTTTATTGTTATAGAGAAAAAGGCACAATTATTTTTAAAAATTAGAATTATTTGCTAAAAAACAACTTCTGGATAATAGGTTTCGATCTCAGAACATTTTTCTTTAAAAATCTGCAAACCAAAAACAGTAATAGGTAAATGCAGAACTTGTATGGGATCCAACAGCTGGAAAGTTTTCGAGCGAATAGGTATTGATGTAATTTGGAGCTGTTCAATTTCTACTAATACACTATGGGCATATTTATTCTGTTGTGTGAAAAACAGCAGGATAATGTACCCCACATCGTCAGACTTCAACGGGTAAAAAAACAGTGTCAAATTTTTACGTTTTTTTCTTAGCGTAACTTCTGCAGCAAGCAATGGCATAAAATTACACAGCTTTTTACACCTTTTTTTCTGTGAATTTTGTTTTACACAACATAATAAATATGCCCTATATAAAATTTTAAATCAACCAAATAATTAACCTAAGTTTACGTTAGGATTGTTAGCATCAGTTACAGTGCATTGACTTATTGCAGAATCAGGCAAGAGTGAAAAGTAGTTTATTTATTCTCTTCACTGTGAAGAGAGGCATTTCAGATTCCACAAGCAATTATTTAGGGAAACTTTGAGAATGACACAGGGAATATGAATACACGTTTGCCCTAGTTGTAGAAATATCTTTTTACTTTGGATTTCAGAGGCTTATATAATGCTATTTTGTATTATGTAGTTGGGTTAATTGTGATATTAGCATCACACGCATTTGTAGACTATTATGTGCTGTTTGAAACCCCCATGGTGCAGAAATATTGAACATCTGCCTATAATGTTTATCAGGAATAAATATTCTTTGCTGTCCTCTTCACAGTTTGCGATGATGAATGCACAGGGCTCCTTCTTGATGACTTGGAACAGCTAAACCAGATGGTCATGAGTGTGAATCTTTCTGGCCCATTGCCTCCACCTTACAAAATGCTGTTTAATTTTGAAAATCAGACTCAGGAATTAAAGGTAAATATACAAGAGTACCTTGAAAATATCTGTTTAAGTGGAAATGTCTAATTATGAATTTCACCACTTTTTTTTGTATAATAATTTTTTATTGATTTCTGAAAAGTATGGGATTGGGGGTACAAAAGAAAATTGGGAAAGGGAAGGGGGGAATAGTAGTTATGCCTAATACATATCTTGATCTACATGTATAGTACAGATGAAGCCACTTTGGATTGTGCATTTGACACAGAATAACTTAACTCATCTATCCCATGTATCCCATTTATCACAGAATATTGTGTCACAGCATCCCATCCAATTAAAGAGTTCACCATTGAAAACAATGGTGCTTTGGTATGCTAATGAAAAGGTTAAATGCATTAAATGAGTTAAGATAACTTTAGATAACACAGTTTCTTCAATTAACCCTGAGTCATGACATATTTAACGCACAAATCCAAGTGGCTACATCTGTAGCTTTACATAATGACAATACAGCAAATGAATTCTACTGAAAAATTTGTATATAGTAACATGAATAACATTTTTGCCCTTATGGTCTAGATTAAGCATGGGACATGTAGGGGCAGATTTATCAAGGGTTGAAGTTAAAATTCAAATAAATCTGAATAAATAAATAGAAAAAAATTTGATTCGAATAGAAAAAATTTTGATTTGGATAAATTTGAAATTATCATACACTGTTTATTTAAACACTTCAACTAAACACTTTGGCATCTTAAACCTGCTGAATTGCTGTTTTAGCCTATGGGGGACCTCCTATAACCTATAAGAAGTCTTTTGAGGGACTTTGAGAAGTCAAAGTTTTTTTGGGGGCAAATACTTTGAATGTGCTAATCGTTCAATTCCAAAACTGCACTATTCGACCAAAAATTTGGTTGCTCAAAGTTTTTTCACTTCGAGATTCTAGGCTTGATAAATTTGCCCCGTAGTGTACAGGCCCAGATTTGTGGAAAGGCCACCTAGGCCCGGGCCTAGGGTGGCAGGATTTTAGGAGGGCGGCATGCTGCCCAACCACACCCACATTGGTTCAAAAACATTGGGTACAATAATTTTTAAAATTTCCCATGTGACAATTCCCATTGCTCCAGTCCAGATGATGAAAATGTGCATGAACAAAGGGGAGGGGACAGGGGCTACAAACGTCAGTGGGTCTAGGGGTGCCCACTATTTAAATCCGGCCCTGGCAGTGTAAGAGAATGTACCACCTTGAATGGGGTTCTAATTGCCATGGGGCATTTCCATGTGTATCTAGGAGCTCAGAAGACTAATACTTTTAAGTATACTGGGATACAATATTCTCCACCAAAATTTTTATGGAATCTGTATAAGGAACCTGGTTGACCATGGCAGCCCTTTCCTTCTTTTGATGACTGGAACTATTATTTATCTGTCTTCCACTTGTATAAGATATATGAAGTACAATGAAATACAAGTGAAGAAGTGTTCTTTGTGTACTTTGTTATGAGCAGCATATTTAGCCAAATAGCAAATTTAAAAAAGAAGGGAACTTTGCAAAATGTTCATACTTCTTAAGTAGTCTATAAAGTTCTTTAAAATAATTTCATAATCATTTAATGATCTATGTGGTGGGTCAATGATTTATAAAAAAAATACAAAAAAAGGTGATACATATTAAAAAACAAAAATGATTGAGCATGAGATCACTCCATTTGGAATAAATTACTGGTAGAATGTGTCATTATTTGCCAATTTCCAACTTTCAGATGAGGGCTCTTAGATGCTCTTTATATTCAGGCCATCTCCTATTAATTTTCTGAAATGGCGATGAGGAGCTTCTTTGGAAATTTCCAAGGAGTTGCATTGTTTAGCAAGCAGGAGCCCTTGCCCAGGGTATCAGTTAAAGGACAAGGAAAGTTAAACTAAAGAAGTAGGCTAGAAATTTTTAACATTATGTTTTGTGCTTCTGTACCAAACCCAGGCAACCAAAGCACTTTAGCAGTAAAGATCTGTGTCTCCAAAGATGCTCCAGTAGCTCCCCATCTTCTTTTCTGCTGATTCACTGCACATGCTTTGCACTGATGTCAGTTAGTGAGTTTAGGGACCAACTCAAAAATGCAGTACACTTGGAATATAAATGTCACAGTTTAAGACTGATTTGTAATTAATACAGATAATTACTACATGGCAGCACAGAAACCAGTGCAATTAGCATCAGAATTTAAGAATCAGCCCTGTAGCATCAGCTTGTATGACAGGCCAACTTCATTTTCTTCTTGTTAATTTGTGACGACCCCTAAGCTTAACTTCTCAACAGCTGCTCAGGGCCCACTGAGCATGTGAGTGTGGCAGACGCTTTCCAAGATGGTGACCCCCTATGACAAGTTTGAAGTTCTGGATCATTGCTGCTATTGAGAAGCTAAAACTTTACCCTGGTGCAATACGTTCAGTATATAAAACATGGCATTTTTAGTCCAATTCATTTTAAAGGTTTCCTTCTCCTTTAAGCAACTATAAATGCTGCGGGTATACCTAACATGTTGACACCCCCAGTGCTTTTCCTTTAACTGGACAAGAGAGCTGATGAAATTCTGAAAAGCTGCTGAGCAAAAGCCAAATAACTAAAAAACCACAAAAATTCAATAATGAAGAGATAATTCTAATTGTCTCAGCATAAATTACCCCTTATAATGACCATGGAATTAGTAAACGTATTTCCAAATCTCAAAATGGAACCAGGGTACTACTGTTTATTTACAGTGCTCACATGCATGTTCTCTGCAGCAGTCAGCATGGACTCTGTGGCACCTTTCTTTCCAGGAAGTTACAAAGCATAAGTGAATACTGCTAATTCTTTTACAGGTTTTATTCCAGTTTAATATAAATCAACAAATCTTCCAGCTGAGTGCAGGCTGATGGCAGGAGGGTTAGAGATTTTACATCCCAGACCTGGTGCATTTGCCAGATTTTCTTTTGAAAAGCCACCTTTGATAAAACAGAGAAGTAAACACTTTTTATTCATTACTAATTCATAAGCTACAAAAAAAAGGTGTAAAATATTCAGTAGCTCCACATGTTCGTATTCACACAATGGAGAAAAATGATATGACTAAATAAATGAAGAGAATTTAACACATTTTTCACTTATCATTAGGGTTGCAATGCAGGTATAGAGACAAGCACTCTGAGTGATTCATCCCAAATAATATAGCATTTTATTATTGCAGAACTTCAACAGAAACCTGCAGATTCAACAGTATAGGCTGGTTTCTGTGGAACACAATTTTTCTTTCTTGTTTACTTTAGTATGATTAAAGAAGGCATAAAATATATATGTTTACCAAAGGACGACAGGCTTACAGTATGCATTTATCCAAATAATAGTCTTATCAATAAGAAACTGTCTGGAAATAATTTTCCATTTCTGCCATTATGAGGATATTAATGCGAAAATCCAATTAATTCCGAATATGAAAAGAGAAACGAAGAGGTAGGTAGAGACATGGATCACCTTTTATTGCCAAGGTGCTTGTCAAACATGCATGAACTGAAAGAATAGACAGAATGTAAACACATCAATACTGAACTGATTTATGGAAGCACTTGTGGGGAATGAAGAATAAAACAGAACAATGCAGCATAGAGAATTCTGCGTATACAGCTGAATCCATATAATATGAACTGAAGTATAAAATGCCATTGAATTCATCAAGGGACTAGGAAAATGAATATAATCAGTACAGTTTTTATACATTGTTCACAGCTCACACAACACAGACCTAGATAGTTTGGTTTCTGCCTAGAGTACTTTTAATTTCATGTAATATGTGAGCAACTAGTGTACACTGTATAAGTAATATGCTTTTGTTTTACTAGTAGGGGGTGTGTATACTGGTTCCCTCTTTTAGTGACATGGAACCTGCGTGATGGAAGTTTTCTTATACTAAGTAATGTTTTACAGTTCAGGGAAGCCCAAGCAGTGATACATGAACTGTCTTTGAATTTCGTAAGTCACATGTGATCATCCACTGTATATAAAGAAGGGAAGATGACTAAAACAATCTCATTGATACCCCTCAGGCTTGTGGATCGACAAATACAGAGCTGAGTTAAGCAGGTCCCAGCACCAGCCTAGGAAGGCAAAAAGAATCATATAAACAAAGTTTAACCAGTTTAGGGTCTGAGTCCTGTGCACCTACATCTCTGAGGGCCCCTCCTAAGTTTATGGCACACACCCATTGACTTTAATGTGTGTGTACAAAAAGTTGCCAAGCCAAAAATACGCCAAGCTGAAAAATGTGTTGCCTATTGACTTCAATACATTTGAAATGGGGCAAATTCTCTCATCACTACTCAGACTAAAGCTCCCCATAGACGCAACAATCTTTCCCTGCCGAACGACCGATCTTAGGGAAGTCCGAACAATCTGTCAAATTATCGTGCGGTTAGTGGGATACAAATGATCGCACATGTTACAATTTTTCGTCCGACATCGGTCTGAAGATTGAGTGGCCAGGTTAGAAAATCTTTATCGGTCCCCATGCAATCTACCTATGTTTGCAGGGCCAAGCAGGCAGCGATCCTTCAGTTTTGCTGGCAATATCGCCTGAAATGGTCTTTTTAGTTGATCAGACATCAGACATTTAAACAATCGTTTTGAAACAATCGTGGTCTCACGATAACCATTGGATCTTTCAAAAATCTTTATGTCTATGGCCAACTTTTAATTGAGCTATATAACAAGCAGGTACTGTATATGGAGCAGAAATAAACACCTAAAGTTTTAGGGGCAGATTTATTAAAGGTCCAAGTTGTATTTAACTTGAAAATTTTTCAGTCAAATTCAAACTCAAAAATTCAAGTTTTTTTTTTTTTTAAAGATGTATTATGCCCAGAGATGGAAATAGCTGGAATCTGAATATACTCCAGCTAAAAAAAAACCTGTGGAGGACATGTAGAAAAAAAATATATAGTTACGTATATATAATATAAATATGTGTATGTGTGTGTCTGTGAACACTTTGAGAATATATATATATATACCTTAGTTGGGATCAAGTTCAAGGTGCTGTTTTATTACTAAAGAAAAATTTTTTTTAAAAACGTTTTTTAATAATTTAAATTAGAGTATATGGGAGATCTACAGGAGATGACCTTCCCATCATAATTGAGAACTTTCTGGATAAAGGATTTCCGGATAACAGATCCCATACTTGTGTATGTGTATATATATATATATGTAGAGTAGTGATGTGTGGGTCAAGAAATTCTCAACTCCCCCCTCCCAACCCATATCTGGCCCACCCCACAATCACGTCACAAAAGGAGTTGGCTGGGTGCGAGTATTGTATATATAAATGTAGGCACCGGAAGTCAGCAGTGCTATGTTGTGGGCGGGGAGAGCAGGAGAACAGCTTAATCCAGACCCTCCGTGACCCAAAGATTTTATGGAGGATCTTGCACATCACAAATGCAAAGACCTTGAGGGTTAAGTGGTTTGCTCAGGCAGTTCCCCTTTTTATTGGACACCTAAGTAGTCATTTGATCTACCCATGCAGCTATTGCCTCCTTTCCATTGTTGAAGGTAATTGTTGCCTAGTAGGTGGCAGCATTTAAAAGTATAAAGGGGTATAGTCCTATGTGCTCAGGGTCTTTCCTGGGGCCTCACCTCTCTGGGAGGTTGATAAGTTTTAGATAAGGTTAGCTAGTGATAGGAAGAAGAATAGTAGGATTAGGACCCCATGGTGTGTAAACCACTAGTGCAGGGATCTCATTGGGTGAGCTGAGGACCAGGTAGGGTGCCAAGATACAAGACCTCAGGCTGAAGATCACTAAGCACAGTGATGTACCCTCAGGGAGGCATTGCCTCAAGAGTGTTTTATTGCTTCATAGTTTTGCTTTATAGTTATGAATTCATGGAAATTCATTCTTTCAAAAATATACACAATATAGCCTATACAAAAAATTCAAAAAACAAAGTGCTCAAAGAAAATACATAGTCAGCTACAGACATCCAGTTTATAATAATATATGTGAAACGATGGATGAAAATGTAGAAAAGATGCTCTGTGTATTCAGTTCTTACAGACCTAAAATGTTTATTATTAAATTACAGCATTTACTGTCTCCTCAACGAGCTCCAGAAAGACTGCTCCAGCTGGCACAAAACAACCAGGATACTCTTGTCATTGAGATGGATGAGCTACTAAATAGGGTAAGGTTCCTCTGTAATATTAGGAAGAAAAAGAGTTAACATGGCTTAAGAGCGAACAAGTTTGTCTTTGATGTGTTAGGTATCCCAGTGGATTCTACTGAACTAATCTGTGTATTTCTAAATGCAAATAGGCAGGTGCCAAAAACTGCAGACTGGCTTTTGGTAAATGATTTTTGGCATAAACAATGTGTATTTGCTGCTTTGAACTCCCAGTATTAACATTTAATACACTCCATTTACATTACATGTCTGTGCTTAAATTTAATTTGATCTCCAGTTCAAATTGTTGTGTGCATAAACCTATTACAATAATCTAATGGTAGCCTTGCACTATTCCCATAAAATGCTTTGTGTGACAAACAGTCTATGAAATCAGATTAACCTAAAAAGTGTAGTTTTTACTGTATTTCACGAAAGTTTTAAACAAACATTAAACTGTTTGTCATTAATAAAACAAAGTGGTGCATAGGATCTGAAACTGAATTGTTGATTTTTATTACTATATAATGGGAACAATAGATACAGTAGGTTGAGGTATAAAGCACAAGACAAGATGGCAGAAATGACTGTTCAATATATAAAAAGAAAACTATTTACCTTAAGAAAGATTCTATAAAAATAAGGAAAAATTTACTTTTCTCCACCATTTTGCTTGCACTGCTCACACTAGGTGGCAATACATAACATTGTGTAATCCATGTGCCATTATCTTAAAATCCTTTGCCTTTGTGGAGGCACAGCAAATGGGAACATTATTTTCTACCAGATGTTACACTTACTACCAGATGTTAAACTTATTACAAGATATTACACTTACTAAAACAGCATAGTGCAGTGTGCTTTAAAGAAATCAGCAGCAAAATGTAGTTTTTAACATTAAAGTGCATAATAATAAAGTATTGCATTTCACCGATAATGTCATAAACAAAGTTTTAAACAGTTTTGACAGAATACTATCAACGTGTATTTGTAAAATATATTTTCTATACTAAAGGCAGTTTTCACTACTCACATGAACATATTGTTGGTGCTCAAACAAAACCAATCTACTATACATGAAGAATTTACAGCATAATCACTTGTGAAACTGTTGAACTTTATGTTAAAATAAAATAAGAAATAAAGTTAAAGGCAGAGTATCTGCAGCTGGCTACCTAATAACTCAGAGAAACAGAATAATAAAAAAATAGCAGAGATGCAGGTTGCTATATGCCGTGTGTCGTTACACAGCTGTTTTCCTGGTAAATCTAATGGGAAATGCTATTAACGATAATGATGTTTTGTAGCATCCAGACTTCTGAGCAGTCAGAAAGTTGTCTACTCCTGAAGCTGCTTTTACCGAGGACAACAGACTGAGTTTACCTTACTGAAGAACAGTAGTAATTTGATATTTCATGCCTAATTTACCAATGTTTTTTAGAAACATGTTTTCATTTAGCGCTAATGGATTATGCTGTCAAAGCTCATACAGTGATAACCAATAACTGTTTGTTAGCTGCAAATAATAGATATAGTTCTTTTTATGCAATTTGTTGCTGACAGTTGTGTTTGCTTTAAAGGGGTTGTTCACCTTTAAATTAACTTTTAGTATGATGTAGAGAGTGATATTTTGAGACCATTTGCAATTGTTTAAAATTTTTTATTATTTGTGGTTTTTAAGTTATTTAGCTTTTTAGCTATTCAGCAGGTCTTCAATTTGCAATTTCAGCAATCTGGTTGAATTGATTTGAATAAGAGACTGAAATATGAATAGGAAAGGGATTGAATAGAAAGATGAGGAATAAAAAGCAGCAGTAACAATACATTTGTAGCCTTATAGAACATTTGTTTTTTAGATGGGGGTCAGTTACCCCATTTTAAAGCTGAACAGAGTCAGAAGAAGAAGGCAAATAATTTAAAAACTATATAAAAAAAAATAATGTAGACTAATTGACATTTTGCTTAGAATTAGCCATTCTATAAAACACTAAACGTTAAATTACAGGTGAGCCACCCCTTTAATATACTTGAAAGTCGGTGCTTATGGGTAGCAGAATTTGTTTTCCTTAGATGTCATGTTCTACCAGCTGCCCTACTAGGAGATAGGAGACCATCACTGTGGTAATAGTACAGTTTTTGAATATAACAGGTCACCCCCCCCAAAAAAGTATAGACAGAAAGTTTGGAGGCCTAGTTTGTGTAAAGGTAGCCTGCTGTAGATGTTTTATATAGAGAGAAAATTAAAAAATGCATTTAAATATGGTACTGTTAGAAACAACCAAAAGTCAAGAAATTGAAAATGTCATTGCCTGGCGCAGTGATGACAATACAATGATAGTGATGGTGCCACCATAACCAGGACTGCTGAAGAAGCAACCTAAAAGCATAATCCAGAGAACAGAAGGCATGGTAGGCAGAAAACAAGCATAAGTCACAAGCAAGCTGTAAAATCAATAAACCAGAGATTTTGACAGAACAAAATACACCCAAGTCCTAAAAGTGAACACTGATACTGGTTTGCACAGGATATTTAAAGGGGTGGTACCCCTTTAAGTTAACATGTTATAGAATGTCTCAATTTGGCTTAAAATTTTTCTTTTTCTGTCTCTTTTCAGCTTTAAATGGGGGTAACTGACGCCATCTAAAAACAAATGTTCTGTAATGCTATACATTAATTGTTTTTATACTTTTTATTAGTCATCTTTCCAGTCAGGCCTCTCCTATTCATAGTCCAGTCTCTTATTTAAATCAATGCATGGTTACTAGGGTAACTTGGACCCTAGAAACCAGATTGTTGAAATGGCAAACTGGAGAGCTGCTGAATAAAAAGTGAAATAACTCAAAAAACCACAACTAATAAGAAATAAAAACCAATTATAAAGTGTCTCAGAATATCACGCTCTACATCATACCAGAAGTTAATAGAAGGATCTGTTATCTCTTTAAAGATTAACATGGCACCAAAATGCAATGCTGTAACATCACAAATGTAGTGGGCTTTGCCCTATGAATTAAGATACTCAGGGAATCCACATCAGGATTTATTTTTACAATGGAGCGGAATATCTATCTATAAATTTTTTAGTTGTTAAAAATAACCTTAGCAAAGTCTGAATTACTTCATATATTGATTTTAAGGCCTTCCCAGAATGAAAGGTTTTCAGACTATAGACACATTTCAATCAGAGAATAAATTATATTCAATTCTATCCATTTCCTTTTTAAAAACATGTATCTACTATTGTTTCTCAAAGTTTTCCCATCACTAATCATGAATATAGAAGAAAATCAAACTCACTGCTCAAGCACCAGGAAAAGAATAATGTCTTTCTTGGCAAATAAAAAAATATGGAATCTATGTTGTACTGATGGCAAAATATTTAATTGTTTTTTATATAATCAATAGGCTATAGATTTTTATTTGTTCTTTGTTTTATTATTGTGAACAAAAGCCATCCAATATTTTTCTCTTGCAATGCTATACATTGCATTTAAACATCTAACAGTAATTCTCTGATTATTTCTAAAACAACTGGCAGGCTGCTAAAGTTACTGCAGATGGAGAGCAGACTGGCAAGGATGCAGAAAGAACCAATGAAAGGGCAAAACAACTTGAAGAGTTTGTCAAAGAGACACTACTGGCATCTAAGGGTAAATCAAGATATTAATATTATTTATCTGCATCTTTCAGTAATTACTGTAGGTAAGGTGAAAAATTGGTATCTAGAAGGCTCTGGACAGTTTGCTCCTCCAAATTAACAATAATGCATCATAAACACACAAAACCCAACAATAACATTGGACTTTTTCCTCATCCACAGAGCTGTTTGTGTAGACAAAAATAGACCCAGACACGTGAAGCTCTACATAGATGACAAAGCAAATTTAATAATGTGAAAATAAAACAGTGTAAAGAGAATGTGTTCTAGGCGGTTATTTCTTAACATATCATCACTTAACAGAATGCTATAACTACAGTGTGGAGCAATAAATATTTGTGACCTGTTCTTTGCTATTGAATGGCTTGCCATGAGGGCTTTCTACTGAAGTGATATAAATGTCTGTATTGCACTCAGTCTGTATTCTTTTTAATTCCCTTCTTCTCTAATCTCAATTTGTGAACTTGTGTTGTTCTCTTCCCTTAACCAGTTTAATTTCCTTTTGCCAAGTCTATCCCTATCATTCTGTATTTACCCCTTCTAATTTAGTTCCCTATTGTTCATCTCAGTTCCTTACTCCTTGGATTTCCTCTACCCCTTTCTTCCTATTAATGCCCTTCTTTCCTTTTTACATTTTGGTCTCCTACATTTTCACCACTTCTTCACAATGTTTTTCGGCATTCAGCTGCCCCTTACATTTTTATTTGCTTTTTACCTTTTCCCACGACTCTTTAATTTTTATATTTTCCTTGCTCCCCTTCTTCTCTTCTCATTCATACTTAAACCATTCATCTTGTTTTTGGTTTGGTTTTGTGGGTCTTTTCTATTATCAGTTGTTGCCATTGTCCATGAATATTATAGATACATTACAATTACCCTTTTCATGAGTCTCTTGAAAAACACAAAATAATTAATCAGGGTCCTTGTGAGTGATATTTCTGCTATTACGTTTTGTTTGTTGTCACTGACTTGCATTAATGTATTGGACTCCTGTCTCCTGTTGGATTTTCTGTTGTCTATTTCCAACTTCTGTATTTTTCCACTGCTGTTTGGTGCCTATGGAAATGTTCCAAAGAAAGGGCAATAGGGTAACAGAAGATATAAAGTAATGTGTTATCAAAATTCCATTACTGTTACTACTGTTATCAGTTAGCTCCCCATCTTCTGTCACGTAACAGTGAATAAACCAGCATCTAGTGATAGGGCAAAAACAAGTGGATTTCATTAAAGTCATCAAGTGACTGCTTAAGTTCAACTGAAGAAATTGCTCATTAAACACAATATATTTTCAAGCAGGTTTTGGGGAAAAAGCATGTTTATTTAAAATTCATAACTTAATAATGTTGTTGGTTTTTAAAGTTGTTCTAATTCATTATACAGTACATTAATACATGTACTGTATTTTGCTCCTCTTCACAACAGGTACATGTTTGAACTAATTCTAGTAATCTGTACCAGATATTATTTACTGGTTTGCTTTTAGCAAACATCAACTTGTTTTAGGGGTTACCAGACATCGTGCAAATTTTGCATTCTATTATGATACTTCAAAAGCTGTGTTTCTAAAGACAGTTGTAGGTTGCAAAAATAGGCCACTTAAAGTATCTTGGCATCAACTATTACTGTTAAACTAATAAAAAGGATGAATAATCTAGAACAGACTCAGTATGCTCAAAATTTGTAATGAACTCTGGCTATTATAATTCATAATTTCAGGATGTCCACATTAAGCATTTAGAGATAAGCAGTCTTATGTTAAATACGTCTTTAACTCTCTATTCAATGATTTGCTTCCATGCAAAGATCAAAGGAAAATACTGTAGATTTGCATTCTATTCTTGAATTAAGCCTCACACAAAGATTTGTGCTATCCAATAGTTTCAAGCCAAAAATGGTTTATAGCGAATTATTCTTTTGCAAAGGAATCCAGTCCAACACACAGGCATTATACAGAAGAGTATTTGTTACTTTTATCACATTGTATAAAAAGGAAATACAATATGAATTAGTTAATAATAACAATGTCCCCAGTTTCCAAACCACACCATAAAACATAGTAAAAATAGTGTTTTGTGTGGAAAAGTTGATATGAAAATATGAATATAAAACACTGTGCTGCAGGATTTGGGCCTGGTAGTGCTCATTCTGAATAGCTCTCAACAATGATAATGAGAAATGAGGCTTT
>CM044439.1:72356128-72376809 GCA_024363595.1 Xenopus borealis
AAATCACAATGTATCCCCAAGAGAACTCAGCACTGTGGGGCTCTATGTAGAAGAGATCTATTCAAGCTGGCCAACTACATCAAAGTCATCCCTGGTCTGGTCAGTCCTACCCTGATTTCAATTCTACCCTACCTCCTCATTATACTCATTAACTAAGTTTTACCTGCAACTTATTTGCTTTCAAGGTTAAAACTCCTAAACGATTGCTGTTTTATTAGTCACCAACTGTACTGTAGCTGGAAAGCATGGAGATACAGGGATTGTTGTGCTGCCCATTTAATTTTAAACCATTAGGCAAGGGTGCAATGGGCCTGTGACCACAAAATTCTGTCCTCTGCACTCAATGCATTATCAATATATTAAGGACATTTTGTGCATTAAGCTACTAAAAAAATAATATATATCTATATATATATATCTTTTTTTTTCAGTCCTCATCTGGGATCTTAATCAAGATACAACACACTGAAGTGTGTGTAGCTATATCTATATATAAATACAAGAGATTCCCTTGTTTGTTATTTATATTTATATGCTTAGGTCTGGAGGTGAAAATAAAATTAAATTACGATTCGCTCTTTGTTTTCAAGCAGTTCATCTGTACATGTTAATAGTTTTTATGCTTTTTTTTTTTAATAGACATCTCATTAAGCCAGTCTGTCTACATGGATGAAACTATTCTATGATAGTTGCATAGTAACATTCACACTGTAGCAATCAGGACAAGTCTGCACAGAAGAAATCTCAGCACAGCCATTGGATTGGTTTAACAATGTGTTGCAATATCACAGGGCTGTATGTCAAGCACATAAAGTTCTGATTTTACAGTGACTATCCAAGAGTGCAGTAAAGGGCTACAGGAAGGCTTTATCCCACAAGCCTTAGATTTGAGACACTCTACATAATAATGGCTGGAGGGATGTTAAGTATGATGTACATAACTGGCCTTATGTCTTCTCACTATACAATAACCAATACATACTGCTGTTGTGCATGGCTCTGCCTACCATTGGATTTTCTCTCTTTATAGACTTTAGTTGAGAACCTACAGCACAAAATCCATGAAGCACTGCACAAAATCCATGAAGCGCAGCACTTACCTGCAATGTTTATTGCTCTAAAATGAATATTAAAATGTTCTCTAAAAATATGGTGCTCATGCTATTTTAACTAGCATCTAGCATTCCAGTTTTTATTATCATGCAGAAGTGATCATGAAATATTATCATGCTGAGATGTTTATTCCTGGGGAGATGTGAAATGCTTATGGCTGAAGTATTTAACACTTGACAGGCTATAACCGGTGAAATACGTGCAAAGACTACTTAGCGACAACACAGAGTGCATAAACATTAAAGTTATGATATGTTTTTAAAACTATCTCACATTTTCTTAGCTATTAATTCTTAAATTGAGCTTTCAAGCTAAATTATCAGCAAATTTCCAAAGATACTGCCTTTATAATAATATACATTTTAATTGTCCTTATCAAGAGAAAGCCGCAGTCTTTAATGATGTGCCTCAAACGTGAGAAATAAATATGTGTGATAGCATTAAGATTTTGATAATATACTTAATCGTTTATTTTTTTTTTAGAAACCATTTCTAGTTGTACAGTATTTAAGTATAGCTGTTGCTAAATAATTCAGAAAGTTTGAATAGATGCTGTCATGTAAAAAGCTTTTCATTTACTATTCTTTCGTTGCATGGCTAGCTGCTTTTAGCTAATTAGCCTACTGGAGTGCTGGCTTTAGTTTTATAGTATAAAGTACAGACTCTACAATACTTAATTTGCCTGATGGGAAAATTATTGTCTACATTGGAAGCCAACTTCTACCTGTATAATGCTAGTGCCTTTGCAGGATCAATTCTTAACCCACTTAAGGGCAAGCCAAAAGCTATGACAGTGTATTAGTCATACAAATAAAATCAAGAGGAACTATGATCTTGAATAATTATAATAAAACAAGTGTGTGTTTAGCTTTGATTAAGCAATATTGTTTGCCCCACTAATCAACTCTGTTACTTCTCATGGTAGTTGTAAAATAAACAAATGATTGTGGGTATTAATTATTCTCAAAAATAGTCCATCAGTGTGCATCAGCACTGTCAAACTCCTTCATATAAGTTAAATATTTGACCATAAGAATAAACATAAGAATAAACTTAAAGCAATACTGTAGTGGGAAAATTTTTTATTTTTTTTTCAAAACGCATCAGTTAGCCGTTATTGCTGCTCCATCAGAATTTATGCACTGAAATCCTTTTAATTAAAGAGATTTTTTTATTTATTTTTGAAATTTGAGGCTAGACATCCCAGGTGCCTTCCGGTAATGTGATAAACTTCAGCCTCTTTACTGCTACACTGCAAGTTGGAATGATATCAAACCCCTCCATTTCTTCCACAGCAGCCCATCAGCAGCCTATCAACAAACCAATGGCTAGCTAATCAGATAGCAGCTACCTAACACCTCTGCTGAAGGATTTGTTTGCATTGCTAAAAGTGCTCCCTAGCCATAGGGTAGACATGAGAACAGCACCAAAGCAGGAAAAACCTTGCTAGGGAGAACTACCAACAATGTTAAAAGTGCATTAGAGATTGTTAAGGTGGCTATACATGGGCCAATAAAAGCTGCCGACAGAGTAGGCAGCTTATTGACCCGTGCCTGGGGCCCTCCAATGGGCTTACCCAATCGATATCTGGCCAAAAGTCGGACAGATGTCGATCGGACAGGACTAAAAATCTGCATCTGTTCGTTGATGTAGTCCTGCGATCCGACCGCCTGTACTTCCTCCATTGTGATACGATCGTTGGTCCTTAGGGACCACGGTCAGATCACCTGATATTACCCACCTCAAGGTGGGCATATCAGGGAGAGATCCGGTCATTTGGCGACATCTTACCGTGTATGGCCATTGAAGCCCATACATTGCATAGAAGGAACTATAATAGGGTTTATTAATTGCTTAGATCTTTTAAAGGAATTGTTTTTGTGTACACTGAAAAAAATATATAACTCTAAAATATCATGTAAAAACATGCACATAAATTATTATGGATTGAAAAAAAATAAATAAAAAATAAATATTGTATGCTGTTGCCTACCTTGGAAGCATTTGTTTTCATTGTTTAGTGGCTATATTTCTTTTTAACTCACTCTTCACTTTCTAATAGTGTAAGGGCACAGCTATGCCTCACTCCGTTCAACAAAACATGTGCCTGTTTCATTGTTATACAATAAAATAGTCAAATACAAATGTTTTTGTTTGGATTTTTTTTTTTAAATGTACCCATATGAAATACATCATATGTAAAGAAACTGGTGAATCCCACTAGACTAATTCCTATAGACAAGTATAAACATTTCAAATACAAAAAGGGGGGTTGTGGATGCACTCCTAAGTATAAACATTTGTCAATTTATTCATATTGTATTTAAATTTGAATACCCAAAAATACAACTTATTTTCTCTGTCTTTAGAGATCTATGATAAAGCTGTAAAACTGAATGCAACACTGGGAATCCCAAATAAAACACTGGACAAAAGTTTCCAAGAGCTGCAAAAAGATATTGACAGCATGATGGCAGAACTGAGGAGAAAAAGCATGAGAAATCAGAAGAACACTGCTGATGATGAGCTGAAGTGAGTGAAAATGAGCAGCATGTAAATTACCATACACTAGGAATATATTCCTGTAGAAAGTTATGGTTTCATTTGGAAGAACATTTGTAAATCTCATCTTATCTCCTAAATTGGCCTGTTGCTTTTAAATGCAGCCCTTCTAAATCTACGAAATTAGCTATTTATTTTGTTTTCTCTTTTTCTTCTTTGGAATGGTAAGGGATAAGGTGTTATAAGAAAGAAAATATAACATTAAACAGTTAACCCTATTTTTGAATTGCATCTCCATTTTAAAATCAGTGACTATTCATGGCTATGTTTTATAATTTGCCTCATGAAACTAGGACAGTTTTACTTTACAGTACATTGTAGTATTGTCAACAGCAGACATACAACTAAAAATAATTCAGGTATTCAGGTCTTCTGGTGGGGAATCGTATGGGAGCTCCACACCAATCTCTGATGATGATATTATACTTGAAAACAATCATAGAATTATTTTTCAAGACCTTTTCATGTTGTAGTCGCTCAGTACAGCAAACCCAACTCTCAAAAACTCTACCCTTAAACTCATTTAATTCTCCAGGGGTTGCCCATAAAAATATGATAACGTCTGGCAAGCATAAGAGGTCTCTTATGCCTAAAGGTAGTTGGGACTAAAGGCGTCCCATATCAGTTATAAATAGTCATGGGCGAATTTATTCACCTGGCTCGAATTAGCTGCGAATTCTCACGATAAATATTTGGTATTAGATGATCGAAGTGGCCAAATTTGCATATTCGATCCACCGAAAAAAACGTACGATCGGTATTAGAGATCGAACTTTGATCTCTTCACAAGAATTTTGTAAATCTGCCTCTTATAGTTTAAGGGGTGATTCACCTTAAGGCTGAACTTTTACTATGTTATAGAATGGCTAATTCTGAGCAACATTTCAACTGGTCTTCATTTTCTTTTTCATAGTTTTTAATTATTTATCTTCTTCTTCTGCTTCTTTCCAGCTTTCAAATGTGGGTCACTGACCCATCTAAAAAACAAATGCTCTATAAGGCTACAAATGTATTGTTATTACTACTTTTTTATTACTTATCTATTCAGACCACTTCATAGACCAGTCTTTTATTCAAATCAATGCAGGGGAATTTTGATACTAGCTACCAAATTGCTGGAATTATAAACTGGACAGCTGCTGATTAAATATCTCAATAACTCAAAAAACTAAAATAAAAAATTAAAACCCCACTAAGAACCTTACTCCAAGCAGAGAATGTACCATTAACAACTTCCCTCTGTACCCTTTCCTGTAGCCAGTTTCCTATCCATGTGCAAACTTCATGGAGCCCAACAGACCTCAGTTTAGAAAGCAGTTGTTTGTTGGATTTACCTACCCTAGGCCCGCTGTTGTTTGTCGCCCTCCCTTATATTTGACTCTTCTGTGTTATACCCTGAAGAAAAGAAGTGATTGAGCACATTTGTTTTTTTTGTATCTGTTACAACCATGCTGGTACCATTATTTAAAGGAGCAACACTCTCAAACTGTATCTTTTTACTATTAATATACTTAAAAAACTTTTTGGAGGGATCATATTTTCCCTCCAGCACCTCTTATGACATGTGGTCCTCCCTAGTCTTAACAGTACCTCCAACCAAATCTCCTCCCCCATTTTCCCTTCCTTTTCCCACTACCTCATCTAACCTGTCTTCCACAGAGTCCTTTACTGAACCCTCTCCCCACACGCCTAGTTTAAAAACACTCGAACCTTTATGCATAACATTTTTGGCTAACTAGTTATTTTAGAAACATTTTTTATTTTGTACATACAATCTGTTTACCCAGTTTTTATTGTTACACTGAACTGTTCCTTTAAGGTTTTACCAATCTCCAAAGGATTATAATGTAAAAGCATGTATCTAAAAAGATCCAAATTTAATTAGTTGCCTTCCCTGGATTAGAAATGAATTTGGAATGGTCGAGGCCACCAAAAACCTAAATCCCTGCAAAGTGCAGTGAAGTACGGGGTATTCTTAAGCATTGTGTAAAATATGATATTGTGCTTTTCTAGAACACCAAATATATTTGCAGCTGTCTTTGCAAAGTGAAAAAGACATTAGTATTATTCTCTATAAATCATTAGCAGATTTACTCACTATTGGTGTTATATAATAAAATGCACAAAGTTTGCCCAGGGACAGTAACCAATCATCAGGTAGCATTTGCTGTTCACCTGTTTAAAACCAAACATCTTATTGGTTGCCCAATGGCTGTAACCAATCAGCAGGTAGCATTTGCTGGTCACCTGTTTAAAAGCAAACATCTTATTGGTTGCTATGGGTTACTGCTCCTGGTCAAAGTTAGTGCCTTTTATTGCAAATGGAGGTATCTGCCAAAGTACTTTATAAAAAAGTTTTCAGCGTACATATGTTGTTCAAAAGAAGCAAGTGCTCAGCATCTTTTCCATCATTTTGCTTTTCTATAGAGCAGCAGAAGCTCTCCTGAATAGAGTGAAGAAACTTTTTCAAGAGGCTCATAAAAAGAATGAAGAGCTGAATAATGAAGTCAAGGAAAAGTTAGGTCTGTTTGAAGAGAAGCTAGATGATGTTTGGGATCTACTGCGAGAAGCCAGGGGCAAAATAAAGGCTGCGGATGATCTATCTGCTGTTAACCAGCAAAACATGACAGAACTGGAGGTAAAGTGTTAAATGTAAACATTTCATTATAAAAAACATTAAATAAAAATAACTATACAAAGAGAAGACTCCAGATTACCTTTAGAGTTTTATATTGTACATGCTGTAGACCTAGGGGACAGATTTTCTAAATTCACATGAATGATTCGAAATTCGATCGCAGTTTATAAAAAGATTCGAATTTCGAATAACTTTTTGGAGTACTTCGACCATTGAATTTTAAAAAAATTCGATCTAATCGAATGATTCAAATGATTCGAATAAAAATCTATTCGATCATTCGAACATTCGATGGTCAAAGTACTTCCCCTTTAAAAAAAAATTCGATAGGCCAGTTCGACAGATCAAAGCTACCGAATTGCTTTAAAACCCTATTTAATTTAATCGATCTTTCAAATTTTTTTTATTCGATCGTTTGATCGATCGAATTGAGGTCGAATTCAAGGGTAAATTCATCCTCGAATTCAACCAATAGTAAATCTGCCCCCTAGGGTGTACCTAATAACCCCCCCTTTGTGTGCACGTATGCATATGTTAAGATCAAATTACAGAAAATCAGCATGGATCTTGGCTGTCACACATTCTCTTCCTCAACTGCCTGCTTTTGGTTTATTTCAATTGCAAACTCTAATTAAACTGTGCATTAATAAACATTTAACAAAATGACAAGAAGTGAATTCATCGCAAATGAAGATTAATGTTGCAAACTTTCTTTTTAAGTGTAGGGGTTTTCATTAGGGATTTAAGATTTTTGCTATCTTTTGTGCACAGAATCTTTAATTACTTAAGCAGGGTAATTGTGTAGCATGTTATTGCTCACAACTTAGGCTCATAAATATAACATTTTAAAAAATATAAAGGTGGAACAAACTATGATTTTATGTATCACTAAATGTAAAATTATTATATATCATGTATCCTATCATGTGCCATATATGAGTGGGATTCCTCAATTAATCAGCCACCATCATGTGATATTTTTTTTATATACTGTACGGTGGGGCCATCTTCCACCGAGTGATGTATGGCCCAGAGAAAGATATTCACAATGTTTACGATGTCACTCCGTACAAAAGAAAAAGCAAGATCTCATAGTGGGATCTCAGTGGTAAATTAATTTCAGCATCAGTGAGTTTGCTATTCTCTAAGCTCTGTTTGTTCTCTAAAGCCGAAATTAATCCAAACAAATTTCATTTTCCAGCACTGATTCTGGCAAGAAAGCTAGTTTATGAAATTACACATTCTGAGTGCCTGTGATTACAGAAAACTTTGTCATGCTAAAACCCAGACATGACATTTGCCTTTTGGCCTTACCCATGTTGAGCATTAGAGCTGATCCCTTTGTCAGAAGAACAAGACAACTTTCGAGCAAAATTACAAAAAAATATTATTTGTGCTAACATCAAACACCATACTAAATTCAAAACATTCATCTTACCTTGATTAAGTAAAGACAAATATGAAACATTACTTATATAGCATGGCTATAGGAACTTCTCAGATGTTGCTGGACTCATTCTTTAACATAACATCAAGAATATAAGCATGCTGGGAGTTATAGTCCAATAAACCTTGGATATGTAATGGCCACTAATAAAGTACTAAACCTACATCTGTTTGTCTTTATATAGACGCAAAACTCCACAGTGACTTCTCATATCTTTATACCTTACAATATGTTATTCCCTATATCTGTTGTATTTTCTGCTCAGAAAGCATTCTGCTTTGTATATAAATTTAGATTATACACATGAAATGATGCAACATATTTGTACATCAGAATAATAGAGAGGTGTTAAAACAGGTGCAGAAAAATAACAGCAGAAGGCCAAGAGAGAGATAGGGAAGAATGAAATGAAAGTTGCGTAGCTGTGTTCTGTTAGCAGAAAATTGTTATAGTTAATTTTTAATTGTACTTAATATGATAACAAGAATGAGGGAAATGGTTAACACTTCTTTCTATGCACAGCCCACTTATCAGCTCACGAAACCTACATTCTGCATCTATTCAATGCCCAGCCCATCCACTTCTGTAGGATTGCTACTTTCTGTATTGCCAGATAATTGAGTGGATAAGGAGTCAGGTAAAAGGCTGGGAAAGCATATAACACTGTATAGAATCAGAGAGATTTAAACTTATCTTAAAGCAGTGTGCAGAAGAAAACAATGTTCCCTGTGTGTTGTGGTAATTTGGACAACCCCCTTCCTATTAGTAAACCTTTCTAGCTTGCACATTTCTGGCAGGGGCACCTTGACTTTACAAACCTGCCAAGATTAACCATTCACAAGTTACAATCTGTTGAATATTGAAGAATTTTTTTTTTATATAAATTATTAAAATCTGAAAAGGGTAATTTTTTTAATAAATCCAGATGGAGCTGAATAGAACTGAATAAAATGTGATTAGATGACTTAATGGCTTGTATTGGAGGTTATTCAAATCCACATTTTATCCAGTAGAATAATGAATGTCCCTTCTTTGTAAGTATGCATTCTAATGGAAATGCTGCAAATGCAAGAGTACATCCTTTAGGATGGGATTGTTATTTCCTGATCAATTTTTAATATAAAGATATGCATGCTGTTGTATTATAATGTGTCTTTGTATAATCTCATGATTTTAAGACAGTTGAGATAAAAAAAAATCTGTATTAAAGCTTCCTTTTTAAATGACTCTGGAAATACTGTGGTATGCCACAGCTATTTGCAATTGGTCTTCACTTTTTTTTATTCTATCCAGAATGCTTGGGATCTAGGGTTTTCCATAGAAGGGGCCTTTTTTGTAATTTGGACCTCCATATCTTAGGTCTACTTAAAAAACATTTATTAAACCCAATTGTTTTCCCTGCAATCAGGATTAATTATTATCATGAATAATGTACTGGTTTTTTTTTATCACAGCAAAAAAGAAAATATGTTTTATAATTTTGAATTATTTGATTAAAATTAAAATGAAATCTACAGGACATGTCCTCTGTAATTTTGAGATTTCTGGATAGCAGGTTTCAAGGATTGCATACCTGGTTTTTGTTTTACACCTCTCCATTTTTAAACTGTTAAACTCAGTTTCTAGGATTAAATTAACCAGGATAATGACAGAAGCTATGTACCCTGGACATACCTGCAGTGGTGTTAGGAGTATGCTTCTTTATTGTACCTAGTTTGGGATGGAAAATTGGTCAGTTTTTCCTTGACCTTGACGCCTGCCCCCCTCAACCGTGATTTTCTGTTTGTGACCACATAAAAAATAAACACATTAAAACTAATCTTGTTGTCTTTATTTAGAGAAAAAAACAAGGTGTTGAAAAGGGAAAGAAAGAAACAGAAAACATTTTAGGTGAAGGCGATTCTATCATGACAGAAGTCAATAACTTGGCACAAATCATCAATGAAGCCGAAAATGTAAGTAGCAGACACACAGACAGTGTTGTGTATGAGCAGTGGCTAGTCAACTCTTGTATAGATCGCCTGACAATTTATGTTGCATCAGCCTTTTAATTTTTACCTTTTCCACCCATTCCCTTCTAGCATAGTCAAAAACACTTAGGATTTCTTTGAGGTTCTGGTTTCTGCATATTTAAATGCTTTTGTATAAAAGTTTTAATCTGACTTTATCCCCCAACAGAGACGGCATAAGTAACATAATCATTACATTGGCAGGCATATGGAATTCTATGATTAGCACTTTGCATCACTTCAGAAACCCAGAGAAACCAAATGTTTGCTTTAAAATTAATATTGCACTAGTCTCATCCAAAGTGGATGATGTGTGTCATATATAAAATTGTAATAAACTGCCAGTAGGTCAAATTATAAAAAAAAAAAAATTTCAGACTAATTATTTTCATATTCTATTTACTTTATTACCCTTGGGTAAAACATATACTCAACCTCTACATTTTTCCTATTTTCTGTTCTTTTTTAGGATTTGTCTGACATGAATAAAGAGCTCCCACCTCTCACTAAACAACTAAATGACAAAATAAATAATTTGACTCAAGAAATCACAAGGCGGGACCTCCCGGAAAAAGTATTACAGGCAGAAAACCAAGCAGCCCAGCTAATTGACTCATCTGCAGCTTTGGATGGGTAAGAATATATAGTACTATTGAAAAGATTGACTAATTTCTGCCAAAGGGTTTTTTTTTTTAATTAAGTAAATTAATACTAATACTAGGATTAGTTGTGCTAACATAATGATGGAGTTTTCTGAAACAGACATCAAACATATCTGCAAAGGGAAAACATTCTCTATAAAAAACCTAGAAAATCCTTGAGCCAAAGCAACTCATACTCTTAAGTGTGCAGAGAGATACAGTATACTGTACGCCCAAAAATAAGTGGTTGTTCCAGGGGAAATAAAAAAGATTGCTACAGTTTCTCATAGGAAAACCTTCAGCTCTCTGTTCAGATGTACCTTTTAATGAAGCTACCACTATAAACTTACAGATGCAGCCATCAGCATTTCACATTTTGTCACACCAAGTCAATATTTAATGACAAATCCCACTTCTAGATTGTACTATAGAGCAATTAGTCCAGCAGAAGAGTGTCTTAGCCCATCAGAAGCAATGTACTGAAAATTTAACCAGTTAGAGGCAGGATTTAGCACAAAAAAATGGTGTCTGGTCATGATGTGACAAAATCTGTATACAAGTGTCAATGAGTGACAACATTTTTCAACCCATCTGTATTACTTTGTCCCTTTGTCTCCTTTACTAAAACTCCCTTCAACCCTGCCCCAGTCTATATTGAAAAAAAAAAATCAATTCTACAGTCCACCGGCAGCAACTTCCTGAAAAAATATGTTGGTGGTTTAAGGGGGTTGATTCTTCTCTTCTAGAAAACTGCTGCATCCACATAGACTGTGTTATACAGCCTGGTTGGAATTTGGAGCAGATGAGAGGGCATGTCTAAGGCAGATATTAATACTTGCTGGATTGAACCGATGCTTAAGGGCCTGTAGGTGCAACATACTGTACGAGGATGGTCAAGTTGCTTTTACACATTATGTAATGTGAGGAATTTTGAGAGAAAAGGAGTGTGTGCAAATTGTTGAAAATATGTGCTCTGTAATTATGGGCTTGCTCCTAGTGCCAAACTAATTGCAACCAACAAACTAGTGTATAGCATTAGTACAGATACGTGCACAGGATTTGAAATGGAATTTAAGTGGGTGCCTAGCACAGCACCTAGTGCTCACAGATCAGTCCTACAGTCTCATATAGAGCTGTTGCAACATGTAAGCATTACTTCTCATATATTACTGTATGTTACATAAATCATATGTTCTGCAGCTTATGTAGCTCAAGGCCAAGTACAACCAACCTTTCATATTAGTATATTTATATGCCACTAGTTCTTTGCTTTCCTTATGATTTAGGGCTGTTGAAAATTGTGTTGGGGCTTAAAAGTAACATAAACATTAATCACAGACCTGTTGCAGTCCCATAAATGAGATTGAAAGTAAGTGTGGAAGAAATTAAGGAAAGCGGCTGCTTAAATTTTGTTGAGGACATTTGGAAACAATATGTTTTTATGGAAGCTATAAAATATTGAATATCCTTATAATACTTTACCTCTTCACTGTGCCAAAACCATTTAAATAATCATTGTGCAATTACACTTTTCTCATCTTCATTTCTTACAGTGAGCTCATATTCTTAGTACAAAAAAAGTACTTGGTAAGACAATAGTTGCTATTCTTGCTTAGCAACATGGTTTACAGGGGTAAACTAAAGAACAGCAGCACCACCTACCTGTTGGCCTCTGTACTGACGGGTCTCTCTGTATCTGTACATCCGCCACACTACAAGCTGGTGTTTAAAATAGAATTGAAATCAGACAAGACTAAAAAGTAGTGATACAAATTAGTTATTAAGATTTTTTGAGCCAAAGGTATTTAATTCAAAGCATTTGCTGCTGAGACTATTTAGCAATGCGACTACCCTATGATAATAAAACAGTTTATTTGAGATAAATTAGCTCAGTTATAATTCAAGACCTGAGACATTCACTGCAGCTGTAATATTATAGCAAGCCACCTACAGTATCTACAAAAAGCATTAATGTAATATGGGATATGAAGGCACTGTACAATTAAGAATGTGTTATTTGCTTCAATATGTTTAGAAGCAGCATTTGTCACAAGTCTCTAAATAACCAATATGTTGTATTTGTGTGTGTCTGCTTTGTAGATATATTCTTTTTCTAGTTTTTCCTCAGTGAGCATTAATGCACAACATGTATACATTTGCTGGAATCATATGTAATCTATCCGTTAATCGTCAAGAAATCAATCTTTTTTTATAATATAAATGTGATGAATTAGCGGTGGCAGTGTTCTGGCTGTAAGAAAGCACAGTGAAGATGTTGCTATGTAAATTCTTGTATCTGTGAGGTTACATTCAAATCTAACTGTTATACTTCTGTCAATCTCTGCAGAATCCTCGCTGAAGCTAAAAACCTTTCATTTAATGCAACAGTGGCTTTCAATGCCTACAGTAATATTAAGAATTTAATTGATGAAGCTGAAGATACTGCAAAAGAAGCTAAAGCCAAGGCCAACGAAGCTATAGATCTGGTAAGGACAAAGAAAACTTTCTTCAAAATTCATATGCAAACAGCAATTTATTAAAGCAAGATTTTTCTCCTTCTCTGATGTTATGACTGTACAAGATCTGTGAAGTAGCAGCAGAAATTAATATATTTTTAAATGCTAATTAGGTTAGTTCAAATGTCAACAGGGATGTGATTTTGCATCCAAACCTCCACATACCCAGATGAAACAGCTTCCGGATTGCTGTAGATATATTACTGAATAGCTTAGAGTAACAACCTCATCAAAGGGTCAGTCACCAAGCAGAGAGGAAACCATAAATATCATATCACATTTATTTTGTGCTCTGCAGTTCATTTGTCACCCAATATATAAAGTGGAGATGAGAGAAGATAATAAATAGTATATTAGTGGGATATTAGGTAATATTACCCACTTTGTGTACTGGGTAATGAATGAACCGCAGAGCACAACACAAATGTGATATGATCTGCTGAACATTGACTGTAAGTACTTACCAAAAAGGGACCTTGATTTGTGTGTGCACCTTGGGTGGATCCAACTTTTTTTATCTGAACACCTCTCAACCACTATTGTGGCTGGATTGCTCTCACCAGATTTATAACACAAAACAATATTGCCCTGTTTATGTCCTTCCTTCTTAGATATTTTATTAGCACTGACCAACTTTGTGTGAGTATTGATGAATTCGTCTCCAAGTGCTTTTAATTGCCAATGCCATCCTGCATTTTCAAGCTTTTGGATATTGGGCTTTCAGATAGAATACCCAATACCTGTATAATGCAGTGCAGTTAAAATCTGAATTTAGAGACTGGTAAAAACTGACAAAATAGCTTACAGTGTTATTGTTAGAAGTGTCATTTACATCATGAGCAGTACATGTTTTTTTTCCATTGTAGATTCTGTTTTTTAGTTATTAACCCACATCATATACTTTGTTTGCTTTTTCATTAAAAATGTTTTTTTTTACAGTGCATTCAGTCAAGGTTTCTGTCCCTGTAGTCTGCCACTTTTTAATTGCTTAAGCTATGTGCATGTTATTGCATGCAAATGTGACCTTTCTAGATTATTACATTCAATATACTGCATTTAATAGCCATTCTAAAACTCCAAGGTTGTATGCAAAGTGCCAATTTCAAATTTTTCAGAATAACACATCACAGTCTATTTCTTTTTCACTGTCAAGAATCACAATAAGTTAAATACTTAACCATTTTTCCCCATACATTTTTCGTTTTATTCAGTAATTTGCATTACGTAACACATGAGTTTGATAAAGGTTTTTGTGGTAAGGGCCTCCATGAAATAAAGAAGGGGGAAGGTGCACAAATCTAACTGTTAATGTCTATATCAGATCTATATCACATGGCAGTGACAGATACTCAACCACCACTTTTTTAGCTGACTCAAAAGCTTCAGATTCAGTGTTTCCTAGTCAAATCATCAGGAGACAGTAGAAGGGAGATTCCAGCTACTTTTTAGCTGTCTCAGAAGCACCTGCTGAAAGTATTCTCTACAAGCCTAAACTGAGGGTGGGTCTGTTTAAAGTGATGGAGAGTCAATAGATTACAAAAATAGTTGGAGACGATAGGAAAAAAAGTCTTATTGAGAGTATTTCACTGTATAACTTATAGTCAGATGTCAGATTCAATTTATATTCTTGGGTTTGGTGATGTATTCATTATATTATTATTATAAAAAATATTTTTTTAAATAAGCATGATAGTTATGGCCGCAATTTTACGGTAAAGGGTTAATACTAGCTTCATAACAAGGGAATAACAAGTGCAGGTGTGGGACTTGTTATACAGAATGCTCAGGACCTGGGTTTTCTGGATAATGACTCCTTCCATAATTTGTATAATTTGGAAATAAACATTAAATTAACCCAATCGGATCTTTCTGGATAGAGGGTTTCCAGATAACGAATCCTATAGCTGTATTCTTATTTTATAGAGTTAATATAATGAATGTCACCTAGCTTGCACTTGATTCAATAACCTATAGAAGATACTTCTTACTCTTTGGTTTCTATTGGTTACTAGAACTGGTGAATTTTATCAGATTTCTGATCATGTATCTGATTTTCAGTCTTAATTTCAGTATTTAAACCCATGACATTGTTACCAAAGATTAACACTTTGCAGAAAAGCAACCTGCTCTTTTCCTACAGAAAAAAGCAGAGAAACAGTCAATTCTGTGCCACTCTAAGAAAATACAAACAATGAGCTGACTTATGTATCAATGGTCTGTAAAAAAAACTTTATTCATCATTTAAAATTTAACCATTTATTTAAATACTTTCCATATCAAAATAGTTTTCTGTTTCTTTCTTGCTTCTGCTATGCATTTTGAATCAAGAATTACAAGGCTGGTTCACCTTTGTTAACGTTTAGCATGTTGTACAATGGCTACAAGCAACTTTTTAATTGTCCTTCATTTTTTCTTTTTCGTAGTTTTTGAATTATTTGCCTTCTCACTTTTGCCAGCTTTCAAATGGGGGTCACTGAACCCACCTAAAAAATAAAGCTCTGTAAGGCTGCAAATGTATTGTTATTGCTGCTTTTTATTACTAATCTTTCTATTCAGGCCCTCTCCTATTCATATTCCATATTCCTATGAATGCACGGTTGCTGGGAAAATGTGGACCCTAGCAAACAGATTGCTGAAATTGCAAACTGCAGAACTGCTGAATAAAAATATAAATAACTAAAAAAAACACAAATAATACAAAATGAAAACCAGTTGAAAATTGTTCCAGAATATCACTCTCTGCATCATACTAAATGATCATTTAAAGGTGAATAATCTCCTTCAGAGAGGTATTTGTGCTCAGTGCTGCTGCTCCGTGCACTAATACCCCATAGAAAATGAGTTAGTCTGATTAAATTTAAACACATTCTGAGGAATTAAAGCAGATCATGACAAAATTAATCAAACTGCTGATAATTCTTCTGGATTGACCAGTTTAAAATTTCATACATATGTCCTTTGCTATTTTAGCTATTAATCTAAACTGAAAATGAGATGATTATATTTGTATATGCAGAAGCAGTAGACTATAAAACTCATTGCCATTTACAATCTGCTACACTAATTTATGTGTGTTTGCAATTTGAGGGACAGTTTACTATAGCACTACATTTTCTTAGGCTCCTTCCTTTAGATAAGGATTTAGATTATAGAGTGTACTGCAGCCTATAGCAAATCACCTGAACATCAAATTGGGGGAACATGTTTAATTAACTGGCAAAGTGAAAAGCACTAAAAGTTCTGCAATATCCCAGTTCATTTAAGTGGTATTGTGGTTTTCAAGGGGGATAAACCAATCCTGCCAGTCATTCAGACTTCAACTCATTAAATAATAAATCCTTTGTGAAATTCAGGTTAGTGAAATAACACTAAAGAAGACAGTTTTCATGTAGTGGACTTTTTAAGCCTGGCCATTCATTCTGATGTACAATATTCAGGGAAAGGAAAACAATCAAATTAGGTTTCTCAGTACATTGCAAGGTTGTCAAGAGAAAGGTTCTCGGAGGTGTCCTGACTCTTTTAAGATATATTATAAGAGCCAATAAAGGTAAAAAAGCAGTTATAAGACAGGCCCTGCTAGGTGGTGTTTCAGATCCACAATACTGTTTGTGCACTATAAAATTATATGTATTAGTGGTTTTTAGGCTGGACCCAAGGAATACCTGGAAGACCATGTTCTAAGTGTAAACATGCAAAAATCAAGTTAAATAAAATGGTCATTCAATTGCCTGTTGTTTTTGATTAACTTAAAGTACATTTCGTAGTTAGACATTTTTGACAACCTCTAATAACTTGGTAGAGAGTCATGCCTAGCCTAAATCAGAGATGTGCTATGTAGGTAATCAGATGCAGCACATTACCACAGGCCATAATATCTTTGTAGTATTGGCCAAGTTAACCCACCACATTAATGAACCACAGATATACAGCAGACTAGGGTTAGACTTACAGTATCATTACAATGGAATAAACTGGATAATGCTCTGGGACCCACTGTGGACAGGACCCAACAGTATTTCTCCTAGTATATCTTGCATAGAAAAAATATATAAATATTTTCCTTGGACCAGCACCTAAGACAAACTGAGAAAGTGCAAAAAACAGGAACGGAATATAGTGTAGTATTTTTGTTATTTTTTAAAAACACCCTGTGTTAGAAAAAAAGTCAACCACTAGTGTAAGTTCCCCTTTAAAGATAGAGAGTTTTTCTCTTTTTCTCAAGTGAGTGGTGGAATAGGTTTTTCGGTGTTCTTCAAAGCCTTCACCCAATTCAGCAGGAATGCCTACTTTCAAAACAGCAGTCAGATTCAGACATATACAATTTTGATCCCAGTATCCTCCTCCCCTCCAGCGATTGCAGCTAGGCTCCAGAGTTGTAATACAGAGAATAGATTGCACAATAGTGTAATACATTTTTTTTTACTTTTTTGACAGTGCATATAAACTTGTCTGTAATAAATGTACCAGCTTTATCCACACTGAATACTGTAACATTTGTAGGAGTGAGTTCATGACAGGATTTTTCCCAGTGCCCCGGTGGCCTAGTCCAACACTGTTACAGGCTTCATTTAGCATTGGACCAATATTTTCCATATAAACAATTACACAAAATGAGCACTTCTTCTCCTCTCACATCCTCACACACAATGTTCCCTCTCCAGAAGCCTCCAGGGCCAATGTCATTTAGAAAATGCACTAGCAGACTGCCAGTAGTCATTGAATGGGCCTCCTCTCCTATAATACAGTGTCTTGCTACATCTCATCTAGTTTCCCACTAACCTGCTTCTGAATGTTACTATTCTTAACTGGAGCACAATGGCCTGGAGTCCTTTCCCAAACACTAATTTCTCATCAGGGTCACAGGATGCCCTTACTGACTAGCACAACTAACTCTCACCTCTGAGATGAGCCTGATACTGACCTCCTAAATCACCTAGTCCGAGCGGGATGCAACCCCACCAGTTCTGTCTTCTACAGTCTTGCCATTAATGTTACCAAGGTACTTGCTTCTTCTATGGTGGGGCTTTGGCTGCTCAGTTAGCTGACTCCTATCTCTTGCAACCTTTAGTGTGCTCCATGGATCTGGCCTGCTACTAATTAACCTATCAATATGGCTCACCTTGGCACCTGTCTGAGGTAGCAGACCTCAGGCTGTCTGTCATCTACTCTTATTTTCTTAAATCATTCAAAGAGGAAATGGTCCACTGTTTTCCCCCATCTATAGACTTCCTAAGACTACCCTTCTCTCCTAAGTGACACTAAAGGGCACCATGCATCTTAGGTGGTTCTGTCAAGTGCACAGGCAGACAGATGTGTAGAAAATTTAATCAAATGATGTGCTGCAAACTTGATTTCTTTTCTAACATAATGATTTGTTTTAGACTGAGATTATCACTGTTTACTGTGCACCTCAATTCAGGGCTGGACTGAGAATTAAAATAGGCCCTGGCATTTCAGGTACACAAGAGGCCCAATCAGCCCACATAGAGGCCCAAACAGCCCCCACCAGCCCACTAAACACTGACTTTCTATGGGACCTTATAGCAGCCCCTCTGGCATTTGCCCTAACCCACAAATGGCCAGTCCGGGCCTGCCTCAATTACATAATACAAAGGTTTGTACAGGTATAAGCAAAATTCCATTGATATAAATGCCTTGGACAGAATCAGGTAAAAAAGATATAAATAAATGAACTAATGATTCTCTCTATGCCTCATCCCTCTCCCCCACCATAATTGTTCTAGTTAGCTAATGTAATCAAACAGGCAACAAACATTAATACTAAGGTTAATACAATATACAATATGTCCATTACATTTTTTAACAAGTGAAAATTATACTCATACGCTCCAATGGAAGAAAACAATTGTTGTGCGTCAAATAAATTTTTGTCGCCCATAGACTTCAATGCATTTTGTCAAATTTTAGCAGTTTTGCTAATTTTTCAAAAGGTCAGATTCTCTAATGGCAATTGCACTTGTGCAAGTTAGCACCTATAATAGCAGATTATTACTTTACAACCCTGTGCCGTCTCTACATTTGTCATCCATGTTGTCTTTGTTTTATCTATTTATTTGTTGGGAGGGCTATAATATAACACATTTAACATCATTAAACTGGAATAAGAAAAGAACAATATTAACTTTTAAATGCTATAAAATGTCTAAATGCTTTAAAATAAAAGGGTTAACGCCATTTACAATATGCCCTTCCCAAATAAATAACCCAGCCAGTTTTTGTTTTTTTTTGTCACACACTCATCTTGATCTATAATTTCTCTAAAAGCATTTTTGCAAACTTCCACAATGAATATGTAAATCCTATTTTTTCAGGCAACATTGCAACGTGTGAAATAAGGACATGTTTTTCTAAAATAGTAATGTTATGTTTTGAAGGTGACGGGTCCCCAAGGGTCACTCAAGGATGAAGCCAAGAGCGCAATTCAGAAAAGTTTTCGAGTTCTTAGTGAAGCTAAAAGGCACAGTGGTGATGTTAAAGGTAAATATCTTCTTTAAACAAAACTTTTATTTATATATCGATAAACTATAGCATAATGATATATTTTAAATACCAAAACTAAGATTTATAACTTGTATTCAAAGACATTAAACACAAGCTGTAAACTAGTGTTACTGATTAGCCTTTTTTTACTGTCTGTCATGAGAAAAATAACGTGAACAACATTTGTGAATGACTAGTTCTAGTTCTGATACCAACACCTTAGGTGCATTTTGCAACCTGATCTTATTCCCTATGGACATTCTCTACAGCGAAGAGTTTTGCTGCAGCTCTAGAAGATGTTGGATGAGGCTTGCAACTGAAGCCTTGGGATACTCATACGGACATATTTTAACTATGCAACTAAAGGAGGCTTAGTCACCATCTACACCACAATACTGAATTTTGACAAAGTTTCACATATCTATAGATGTTAAACTTCTAGGTCACACCTAATAGAAGTTAAGCTCATCCTTAAACCTTATGAACAATGCAGAATTATGAGCAGAGCTCCTCCCATGACATGAAAAGCTATCAATGTGAATATACAATTGTCAGCATTGGGATTGTAAAGAGTGAGAAAATACCTCATCATAGGCACATGTAACACACAGTATGGTACTAGAGGGACAATACTGTAATAAAATCAACATTTGTAGATGGTGTAAATACTGAAGTGCCATCAAATGTCTTTCTGATTATTGATATTTATAAATTCAGATTAATCTGTTGAACATGCCAGAGACTTCATATTAAAAATAGATGGTCATATAATATCCTGTGTACGATTCTATCAAAGTTTGTTCAAAGTTCTAATACATCACCCTTAAGCGACTAAAGTCTGATTTCACAGCCAAACTGCCTGTGAGCACTGTGAGTGTATTACTTCTCCAATCAGTTGCAACAATACAACATGGTTGTCAAGTCTTCAATCAAGCATCCTTGTCAAAGAAGCACCAGACTGTTCAAGGGCCCCCCCAAGCAACTCATGCTGTCCTTCATTTTCCATGATGATCATTTCATCGCTGTTGTCACTTTGTCAACCACTTTTACCTAACTTTCAAATTTACCTGTCACCAGAGTAGTTTGGAATTGCTAGATATATGTCTGGAAGTAGATCACTGTGGATATATTTGAAACTACAGGTCTGGAATCTGTGATCCAGAATGCTTGGGACCTAGGGTCACATCTTTAAGTCTACTAGAAAATCATGTAAGCATTAAATAAACCTAATAGGCTGGTTTTGCTTCCAATAAG
>CM044439.1:72390394-72402577 GCA_024363595.1 Xenopus borealis
CTAAGTGCAATAACTTATTTCACTTTTATTTCTAGCGAGCTGTTGTTGTTTTGGGGGCTTGTTTGAGACAATTCAACCATAAATCTTGCAGATTTTTTTTATTGAAAAAAAAAAACAAACCTAATAAATAGCTCACACAAATTATTTTAATAAAGTAAATCTTAGCAGTTTATTTATGTATTACCAAAATTAATTATGGCCACTTTATGTCAGTTTGGTCAATTAATATCAGTTCTCAATTATTTTTTAGTAGACGTTAGACTTATCAAATAATTAATTATGTACCATTCTTGTACGTTATATATGTGCAACAAATTCAACATAGTAACAAACTCTAGCATTTTATCTGCAAAAGGCATTATTGTCACTTTAGTAAACCTACACCACTATTCCACATTTTTTAATAAATTTATAGGAGATTGCCACTCTTCTTTACATTGAATGTTGTACTGTGTTATACCTTGAAATATGAAAAAAAGTTTACTCCATCTGTATTTAGTTAGCATCCATCATAAGTTCTCCCCAACATGCATAAATCCTTGTGTGTGGGACAACATATGCTCATGTTCTATGCATACAGGGGCAGTATACATGTTACTAATTTGCTTATTTGTGTGCTACAGTTACAGATGCAGGTAGCAGAGTAAAACTACTAGAGAAAGAAGCAGATCGATTACTGGATAAATTAAAACCAATCAAAGAGCTGCAGGAGAATCTTGGAAAGAATATCTCACAGATCAAGGAACTGATCAATCAAGCACGGAAGCAAGCCAATTCTGTAAGAAATTGTGTTTCTACAATGTTTAGTACTGGAACACATATTACCAGCTTATTGTATTAGGTATCTGGAAACCCTTTATCCAGAAAGATGCGAATTATGAAAGTCTGTCTCCCATAGACTCCATTTTACCTAAATAATCAACATTTTTTAAAACTATTTCCGTTTTCCTTGTTATAATAAAAGAGTACCTTGTACTTGATCCAAACTAAGATATACTTAATCTTTATTGGAAGCAAAACCAGCCTAATGGGTTTATTTAATGTTTAAATTATTTTCTGGTTGACCTAAGGTATGAAGATCCAAATTATGGAAAGATCTATTATCTGGAAAACCCCAGGTGCCAAGCATTCTGGATATTAGGTCCAATACCAAAACCAGTTTTTTCTTAAAATAATTGCTGGAATGGCCTATGGCTGTACTACAGTCCTTGTTGTCCTATTTTTAAGAAAATGTCACAAGGTTCATACACCAGAGCTTGTTGACATCATTTGGAACTGGACCCAGACATATGAGACACTTTTTAAGAGGACTCATGGGCGCCACAAACATTATTATATCATTCTGCTCAAATAGGTCCCATGTTACAACTAGATCTGTTAAGGCAGAACACACCTATGTATGAGGAATTCCTCATATTAACCAAATGATTGTAATACATAAATCATGCTGACCCTTTGTACGCACATAGTACCCCTTTGTACCCATCAAGCACCTTAGTAAATACATCCACATACTTTGTAAATATCTCATAATTAATAAATACATATTGTAATAAAATGGCATATTGAATTTGCAAATAGCCTCAGCACAGCCCATTGCTAGTTAAAGAACAGTTACCAAATGAAAATTAAAGGTTATTGAGCCTTAACACAAAATAAATATACTTTTGTAACAGTAAGGAAGATGACATATCTCTTTAGTAAAACTGAGATTTTATTAGATAGAAATGAGTTGCTTTCTTTAAATGTATTGGTGTTATAATTTTACTTAATAAGATCTTCATAACGTTTAAATGTACAACTTGTGGGAATATGTGCTTTTGGGTTGAACATGGTTAATAATGATTCTTTCTTATATATCCCACACCAAGAAATGCTGGAAAATAATTTTATCTCAAGGGCATTTTTTCTGTGTTTGAAGTAATGGAGTCACATTTCTCATGCTTTTTCTTTTAATGTCATTTAGCCCCCTGTAAATTATATTATTTCCAGTTATTTATAACCCTGCCTTCACACATCCAATATGCAGGTTGAAAATTATCCCAGCAGACGCTTCTCATGCTTTCAAATCCCATTTTATTGGAAGCTGTAATAATTCTGCCCAGCACTGAACATATGTATCCTATATCATAGCCCTTAGGCCTAATTAGCTCTGTCATGTATTCCAATCAATTTCAACCCATAAAATCATGTCTTACCCAAAAGCATGTTGCTAATATCTTTGATTATAAGCAGTGATGTTTTTCTCATTTAAAAGACATCCTCTAGATCAAAGCATTTCTCCACCTTTATAGAAAATAAAAAACAGTTGTACATTTTAAAAATAATGAGTTGGTTACATTTAGGGCTCTTTTTTAGTAAACATGGTTAACCCCAATTCCACTCTGTGAAACTGCAGTCTACAGTGTAACACAAAAGGGACTTGGTTAATAATAATAATAAGAGCAACCAGTTGGGAAGAAGGACAAAAAATTTTTTTCGTTTTTGTGAAGGAAATTATATTTAATCTTGTTGAATTCCCAATTTGTTAGGCCTATTGTATCTTAAACAGGGAATATGTTCTTTTGTGAAGAAAGCATGTTGATACAGCTTAGGTCATAACGGAAAAAAAGGGGCTGTTCAAAGGAATGCTAAAGTGGCTATTAAAGCCAATCTCTGATGCTGGTGTTCCAGGACAAATGCCCACTAGACTAAAGTCAAACGTGAAGCGTGAGATCAAACAAGTTACCTGTAAGGAAGATTAGGCAGTAAACTATATTTAGAGGAGTTAACCTAGATAAGAGGTCCCCAAATTGTTCAAACTATGAATCACATTCAATTGTAAAAATAGTTGGAGGAGCAACACAAGCATGAAAAAAAGTCCTTTGCGTAACAAATAAGGGCTGTGATTTGGCCGGTCCTATATGGACTGAAGAAGGCTCTGTTTGGCAGTACATCTGGTTTTTATACAACTAAAACTTACCTCCAAGACAGGAATTCAAAAAACAAGCACCTGCTTTGAGCCCCCGAGAGCAACATCCAAGGGGTTGGTGAGCAACATGTTTCTCATGATTCAGTGGTTGGGGTTCACAGCCATAGATAGAAGGCAATATTAAAGAAGTAAGAAGTTCATCAAGTCCTACCTTAGGCTGGGGACAGACAGGGAGATTAGGGGAGATTCTGTCGCCTGGCGTTTTTTAGCAGGCGACAATCTCCCCGAATTACCTTCTCCCTGTCTGCCGCTAGTATACTGACAAAGCGCCAGCGCCTGTGCAGACGCGGCGCGACAATTTCCGGAATCGCCCGAAGTTTCCTCACTAAGTATCTTCGGGCGATTCCGGAAATCGCCGCGCCGCGCCTGCACAGGCGCTGGCGCTTTGTCAGTATACTAGCGGCAGACAGGGAGAAGGAAATTCGGGGAGATTGTCACCTGCTAAAAACGCCAGGCAACAAAATCTCCCCAAATCTCCCTGTCTGTCCCTACCCTTAGAGGAAGGGGAGTTTCTCATGCAAACAAAGGAGGAAGGGTAGTCCTATAATCCTGTACAAATATGGAAGGAACTCTGACACACTGCCAAACAACATGCTTGGTACCAGACATTGCAATTGGACCTTTGTGGCCACTGCCATTGCAATGGTCCTTGCTATTATCTGTGTAAATGTTATTCAATGAACTGCCCAAACAATGGCTAACAACTCTCTATAGAAAGAACTGTAGTTTGCAGCCTGAGACTGTTGACAGCATAGAGTAGGGAGGAGTTTTATAAGTAATAGACCCTATATTTGACACACCAGCCTTTTTATTCTAGGAGTCACTAGCCTCTAGTGGTATAGTAGTTTATCGCTGGATATCACTAAGGGGGAAAAAGCATTTCAAAACACAACAGCAGTTGATACATGCATATTCTGGATTTTGGATTATGAGACACATGTGCCACCATACTTTTTTAATGCGAGTACCATCTCTGTTTTAACAATATTTTATCTTATTCTTTTAGTGTCCAGTACACATTTGTTTTAAACAGAGTAGAACCCCAAATTTACATACCCAGATTTGACATTTTCCCAGTATTAATGCATTTTGTTTCAGTCCCATTCAGGCAAGCTGTGTCTTTATCTTTCCAGGATTTTACGTTTTGCTGGAATTGATGCAATTTTGAAGCAGTCCCTGGGAAACATAAGATCAGGATTCTACTGTATACTGCATCAATTTTAAATATACTTCTCAGATATCAATATTTGCAGTCAAAAACACTTGTTTTGATGCCAAAGGTGCATTTGTCTCTTATTTGGAAGTCTTATGAGAACACAAAGGCATTAAATTGTAAACCTAGCATGTTTTCTGAAATAGACCTGCTCTGTTTGGTGCCACTTCAAAATACAGTACCTTTCAGTTGTGAATATGAGTGAATAACATAAAGGCATGAACCTCTTCACAACATCAGTAATCTTTCAAGAAAAAACTGCAGAAAGTGAAAGGCTTTGATTAATGCTCTTATTGAAAGAATGAATTCACAAAGCTCACCCAAATCCCTGAGTGACAGATACATTGTTTGTTTCCACAGTACAGTAGAAAATGCATGCAATAAGTACATAATCCATATATGCCCAAGAATTCACCTATTCTTTTGTCTACTTGCAGATCAAAGTTTCAGTGTCATCTGGAGGCGACTGTATTCGTACATATAAGCCTGATATAAAAAAAGGCAGATTTAACACCATCATACTTAATGTGAAAACAGACACCCCAGACAATCTATTGTTCTATCTTGGAAGCAAACAGTTTGTAAGTAATTGTAAGCTGACAGCTCTATTTTCTCTCAGTATGTAAGAAAGATATAGCAGAGCGCACTGCCAGCCCCTATACTGTATACCTGTTTAGAAAAAGATTTATTTGCTATAATGTCTAATTGATTGCTTTAAAGCTATGGCATACGATAACCCTTATCCACTAAGGATGTATGATCATTTACTATGTAGCAATGCTCCACATATGCTTCTATTGAACTAAAGTTGAAACCAAATGTATACTGTATATACGTTGTATAAAATACAGGTATAGGATCAGTTATCCGGAAACCCAGTATCCAGAAAGCTCCAAATTACAGGAAGGCCATCTCCCATAGGCCCAGTTTTAATCAAATCATTCAAATTTTGAAAAATTATATTCATTTTCTCTGTAATAATAAAACAGTACCTTGTCCTAACTAAGATATATTTAATCCTTATTGGAGGTTAAACAATCGTATTGGCTTTAATTAATGTTTCAATAATGTTTAGCAGACTTTGGGTATGGAGATCCAAGTTACAAAAAGACCCCCTATCCAGAAAACCCCAGATCCCAAGTATCCTGGATAAAAGGCCCCATACATGTATAGGGGAAAGCTATATAATATACTGTTCTATGCAAACTTTGTGATTTGTGATAGAAACCAGTATAGTAATTTAACATTGACTTCAACAAGAAGAAAGATGAGCCCCCCATAAATGTCATTTCCACCCTAATAATAATAACTTTGAGTGTTCTTAATGAAATGTTGACATTTTGTTTAATCTGTTTAATCTATTAAGTGTTTTAATTTATTTTAGACTGACTTTCTGGCCATAGAAATGAGGAAAGGAAAAGTCAACTTTTTGTGGGATGTGGGATCTGGTGTTGGGCGAGTTGAATATCCTGAATTAAGCATCAATGACCATTACTGGTACAGGATTGAGGCTTCGCGGTAAGTCAGATTCTGTAGGGGTTATTTACTGTACAAATGAAAGTGCAATGGGCAGAGTTTAATGCCACAGACCCAAATCACCAAGTTTTTACCTTTAATGCATTAACTATTTATTATCCCCTAATTACAGTGTAACTGTGACCACTTGCACAGTGTTTGTAAATTGCCCCTTTTAATTTGTAGAAAATATTTTTTTCTTATGTAATTCATGAAATATGGTTTTTGCATGATAGTACAGTTGCAAAGTTTGCTTTGGTCTGAAACTAACAGTAACAATAGGGCACGTGATTATTTTTCATGGTGACTATTCGGAATGAAAAGCACAATTGGTTGTTATGTGCTACAAGACCTGGAGCAAGCTGTGCAGGTTTTTTTTTTATTACATTGACTTCCTCCAGTTTGTTTCTCTATGTTTTATGTATTTACTTATTTTATATAGCACCACAGGTGCGTGCAGTGCTTTACAAGGTGTAAGCCCAAACAGGGGTACAGTTATTATGAATTAGATAGAATCAATATGTATTGGCTAGCAATACACAGTCCCTGCCCCAAAGAGCTTACTGTCTACAAGGAAGAAGAGACAAACAGAAAGTGCGTAAGTCAGTGTGTTGTTGCCAAGGAGGACTATTGAATTGCTCTATTTTTTTGTAGTTCCCTTTAAAACATGATTCATGATTCATATGAAGGATAAAGAATAGAGTTAGAGAGATAGTTTGGTGCAAGATGGAAGAGCACTCCAGATTTGTGGGGCAATTATGGATTAACTTCATGATTAATAGATTATCCTGGGTTGTAGAATAGTTCTGTTTTATGTAATTCAGACCTATAAAAGGAGTTTATTGGTAGGTGTACAGCAAAGTTAAAAAAAAAAATTAAATTTGTGCTCTTACAATAAAACATTAAAACCAGTGTAATTTACTGTGGATGAGGATGTGATGCCTCTGTTGTTTTTTTTTCCCCTCTTCATAATATACTATATGCAAATAATATGTTCTTCTGGGACATTTTATTTTCTGTAAACTCATCTCCTCCTTATCTTCAATGTAAGTAATCCCAGTCATGGGGGAAATTGATTATCACTATAATCAGCCTTATGCATGGAGAGAGAAATGCCATTAGGATGAATTTATAGAAAGCTGAGCTTCATATTAAGACTCCTAATAGGTTTATTTCTTATGCATTTGGTCACCGCTCAAGCCCGACATGTAGTTTTGTCTCAGACATCTATTTAATATGTTCTAATTTGCAGTAAGGCTTTTAAAAACAACTGCTTGTTTCAGCATTTCATAAGCTTAAGTCAAGGTTATTTATGTTTTGCATCATTTTTTTAAGAATGGAATAGATTTGTGTGTCCTTTCTTTCTGACAAACTCTGAGAACACCACATCATTCTAAAATTTGCAATGCAAAACATGGTTGTCTTTCAGAACTGAATTTCAATAAACTCTTTTCTAATGTGCAAATAAATAACCTCTCTCTTGTTTTTGTCTAGTTTATTTATAACAATTCCACACTTGTACAAATATGAGCTATTTTTCCTTTTTCTGTTTGTCTGTCTTGAGGGCTTTATTGTAGGGACTGTCAGGCTAATTTGCAGCTTCTGTGGGAGTATTTTAGTGACTAAAACTGTATGAGAAAGAGAGAGGGAACACTACATATTAGAAAAAGGATGATCATTTCCATTCAAAATAGAGCTGTGGTTGTTAATGTACATTAGATTTATTTATGCTAAATGTATGAATATTTCATCCTCTATATGGCTCATGTTTTCCTTGCAGTTCCTCACATAAAAGGGTAGTTCACCCTCACAAAACTTCAAGGTTTGTTTACTAACATTGGCTGCTATTGGCAGTTGCACGTAGGCAGTTTAGTACCTAACAGCAATTAACTTAAAATAGTCTACAACACGGTTAAATACAAAACTGATGAATGTGAATGGTGAATAATCACTGTCAAGTGCTGTATACTGTACTTATGTTGGCACTATACAAATGCCAGATAATATGATGGTTACTTTTGAGATGTAAACTACCCTTTGAATATGTTCAAACAAACTCTGAATTCATACTGTGGTCACATTGATCCATATAATGGCATGAATTTGATTTTAATCATCATAGTTTTCTTTTGTCCTTCTTCTCTTATTACAGTTCAAACATAAATGGTACCATTTCTGTGCAAGCACTAGAAGGTCCCAGGGCCAGTATTGTACCTGGTGTGTTCAGTTCCACTTCTCTGCCTGGTTATACTATCTTGGATGTTGATGCAAATGCCATGCTTTTTGTTGGTGGTCTAACAGAAAAAATCAAGGTACCGTACTAGGCTGCAGCTGTATTTCTGTCTAAATCTGAAACTCATTTAAAAGCTTTCTTTTATGCTTTAGAATGAACTGCATTGTTCAAAATGTCGATGTCTATATGTTATAATACATTTCTATGGACCAGGAATTAAAGCATACAATTTCAGAGTATTTGGTGCTTAGCTTTTATGGCATATTTTTGAGAGCAGCGGCCCCAAGCACAGTCCTGCACTTGGGCCTTCCAAATTGTTGACAGTTTTATCTAATGATTAAATTCACAGAAAGCTGATGCTGTTAAAACCACCACATTTTCTGGCTGCATGGGAGAAACATTCCTGGATGGCAAACCTATTGGACTATGGAATTACAGGGACAGAGAAGGTGACTGCAAAGGATGCTCCATCAGGTACATACAGAAATGATGACCATGAATACAAATGTATTTTTGATGTGTTTTGCTCTCAAAAAATGGCACAATGTGTGTGTATGTCCCATGATATCTAACTGGCACTTTATGCAAATTAAATTCTAGATTTAAAAAGATCTAAAATCGAGAAATGCAGCATGGACAAGTGAAAGGAAACTTCGTTTTGAAAGAGCTCACAGCTACATCTCACTGCTACATTTAGGCATTAATTCCTATAAATAGCTGCATATCACTAAAACCCAGATTAAACTGGAAAGATGACATGCTTTATGTTGGCTTTTATATATGCAATAAAAATGTATGTATTTTTTGTTTCCATAAGTTATTCACTAACCATGATGTTATCCATAGCCCACAGATTGCAGACAGTGAGGGTACTGTACAGTTTGATGGAGATGGATATGCCTTGGTCAGCCGCCCCATCCGATGGAATCCAAATATTTCAACAATAACGTTCAAGTTCAAAACCTTTTCTTCAAATGCACTTCTGATGTACTTGGCAACAAATGACTTGGTAGGGAAGTTAGCTTTCACATAAGTATCTATAGCTAATGCCTAATGGCTAGAAAAAGACAATCCAAAAAGCCTCCATCTCTGTATATGTCAATGGGTCCCTGTCCTATTTAAAAGTTTCTGTGGTCTGTGCTGGATTTAGCCTAAAAATCCATCTATTTCAGGATTTTCTGGAAAATACCTGAAAAATTCAGACTTTTTGGAGAAAAGGTCCAAAAAATTTGGGAAAAAAAACGGCAAAAAAATTAGTTGTGTTTTTACTCGATTTATTTTAATTAATAAATAAGGTCACAATTTTGAAAAATTCGCCTGGCGAAAATTCACCGGTGTCTCATTTTGGACGTGGGCATCGGGCGCGTCCAAAAACGGACGCCTGTGTTGAAAATGACTGCCAGCTGCGTTTCACAAATTTTTCGCAATTTCGCCCATGGCGAAGCAGAATAATGTGATATTCTGAGACAATTTGTAGTTGGTTTTCATTTTTAATATGTGTTTTTTTTTAGTTATTTAGCTTTTTATTCAGCATCTCTGCTATTTACAATTTCAGCAATCTGGTTGCTATGGTCCAAATTACCTTAGCAACCATACACTGATTTGAATAAAAAATTTGGATATGAATATGAGGTGGTCTGAATAAAAAACTGAGTAATCAAAAGTAGGGATAACAATACATTTTTAGCTTTACAGAGCAGTTGTTTTTAGATGGGGTCAGTGGTCCTTATTTGAAAGTTGGGCAGAGTCGGAAGAAGAAGGCAAATAATTCAGAAACTATAAAAAAAATTAATTGGCCATACTATAACATACTAAGGGGGTTATCTATTAAAGGCCTTATGCCAAAAACTTGAAAAATTTCAAGTTTTTTTAAATATAAAATACAAAATTTTGATGCAAAAAAAATAAAAAAAATTTGAGATTTATTAAACCCCAAGGATGGAAATAGTCTGAATCCGAAAATCCGACATTTTAGACCTGCCAAGGTTGTATATAAGTCAATGGGAGACTTGGGGGCAAATTTACAAAATTCACGTGAATGGATCGTAGTTCGATTGAATACGATCAAATTATGATCATACGATTTAATCGGATATTCGAATATACAAATTTGGCCTCTTCGATGATTGAATACCGAATTATCGAATAGATCGAATGATCGCCTATTCGATAATTCGAACATTCGATGATCGAAGGAATCAAAATTTTTAAATCCTTCGAAATGCCTAATTCGCCAGATTGAACCTACCGAATTGCAATAGAAGTGTTCGATCGTTCAAATCGTACAAATTTTTCGGAGGCTCGAATGAAATTTCACGATTTTTTTCGTGAAATCGAACGATCGTTATTTGATCATATGATTTCATCGAGAAATTGAATATCGAGTAAAATGATAGCCTAAAACTATTCGATAAGCATTCGATAGTCGAATGCTTATCGAATTTCGAATAAATTCGTAGGATTTTCGGGGAATAATAGTAAATTTGCCCCTTGATCTGATAAAATCATTATTTTCTAATAATAAATAAGGTCCAATCGTGGATTATAGTTTGGTCAGAATTTTTCATTAAAAAAGTCAGATAAATTCAGACTTTGATAAATAAGCCCCCCCCAAATTAATATAAAGAATCATCCTTTCAAACAAGGTCACTACAGTCAAAAAAACATGCAAATAAACACAAACTAAATCAAATGTATAATAGTCAGAATCTGCAAGAGAATTAACAGAAAATCTCTTTCAATTTACTCTTTTCATGGCTTCGAGTCCTGACTTATTCTCCAAATGGTTCATAATTAGCTGTGGCAGCATTGGACATCATTATTATAATGAATGTATTTTGGGTTTCTCATTAGAACTTTTGCAGTATAAAACTGATCTTTTCTGTCACCCGTAATGATAGAAAAACCAACAAGCCGATTGTTATGTGAAATGTGTTATTTTTCTACTGCACAAAATGTGTGAAGGGGCCTGGAAAGACATTTGTACTAAAGCAAAAAAATCTTTAACTTCTGATTTTCAACAGAAAGATTTTATGAGTGTGGAAATGACTGATGGGCGTATAAAAGTTAGCTATGATCTGGGGTCAGGCACTGCCTTTTCAGTTAGCAACAGAAATCACAATGATGGAAAATGGAAATCCTTTACCCTCTCTAGGATACAGAAACAAGGTAGGTGATTTAAAACATGCATTCACATGGGAAACACTGTTAATTAATTCTGTAGTGTGTGAAACTCACTGAAGCACCCATAAGATGTCTTTAATAGGCAATTAAAGAGAGAGAAATTAATGATATATATATGTGTGTGTGTGTGAATGTTTGATGGTAAGATTTTGCCTATAGTTTTTATGAAATTTTTATACATATGAATATATGTATTTTATTCATATATGAATAAAATACACAAATGCTCTCATTCTTGCTACTCCAATCACACAAAACTCCACATGTAAACTTATCATAAAGGTAAAAATACAATAGTTGCACTTTTTACAGTGACAGAACAACTAAAAAATAAGGGGGTAATGTAATATAATTTGTAAAGTTTGCACAAGTTCTTGTAACTCATAGTAACCAATCAAAAAATTGCTTTTAAAAGTCCTTTATATGCTCTGTATACTGTATGTAAAATATTCCAGCACAAAAAAAATGATTTACAAGTTAATTGCAAACTAAAGTATTTCTCTAATTGGCTTATATTTCATAGCAAACTAAATTTGAGTGACACGCAGGGGGAAATTTGCCTATTTATTACATATCACAGTGAACAATTTCAGTAACTCTTATTATCGCCCATTACTCCTGCTACCTGTTAATTAACCTGATCCAATTCTTAGCTGTCAAACTGGAAAAAAAGTATATTATCCTTTATTTATATAGTGCCAACATATTCCAAACCAATATTTTCAAACACTTTGAATAACAACCCTTTCTCTGCATTTTAATATACTGCATTGTTACCCTGAGGTGTAGAAAATTGTAAGCTACCACAGTTTATATAGTTAAGCTGCAGTGTAGCCATGGGGGCTGTCGGTTTACACAGTAGATAAAAGATAAGCTGCATAGAATACAATAGTTTTATTACACAGGAAGATAAACAGGAGCCAAAGCCATTTATAGTTTTCTACAAAACTGCAGAATGAAAACTCTTATTTAGTATATACTGTAGTGTTTGTTTTTTATTTGTAGGTGATTTATAAACTATATATATATATACTTATTGAGAACTTATAGAGAACAGAAATGCTAGAA
>CM044439.1:72427046-72455117 GCA_024363595.1 Xenopus borealis
CAAGTCAGCAAATGCTTTTAATTAATACATTTGTTATGTGGACTCCTTTTTGTCATAGGCCAATGGATTTCTCCCAGCCCGTGTCATTTGAGAATGCTGATATTGGACAGTGTCCATCTCTGTTGCAAGACAGGCTACCAACACACCCAGAGGAAAATGGAGACAGAGATAAAAATGCAACTCAATCTTTAGTTCTGCCTGGATCTGTTGACTCAACTGCAACACCCAAAGTATCTCCATATCCTATTCCTCCACTTGTAAGTAATACACGGTAATAATTTATTTTCAAGACTCTATAAGGTACAGTTTCAAATGAAAACATTTATTTATAATTGTGATAAATAATTTTTTTTTATCTGTTGAGGTTATACATTTGCTTATAATAACTAGGGATGCTCCAAATCCAGAGTTCAGTTCTGGTTTCTGCCATTTTCAGCAAGATTCGGCCAAATGCAAGTGCCAGGCTAAACTGAATCCTTAAAATCACATTACTTTTCATCCCACAAATAAGGAAGTTACAGAATTTTCTCCATATGCTACTGTGTTATTCTTTCATTTATTTTTCATATGCAAATTAGGATTCCTCTTCTCTACAAGCTTTGACCATAACCTTCATGAAAGCTTTGGGATTTGGCCAAATAGTAAAATAAAGCATTTGGTACATCCCTAGCAGTAACACCCAGAATTGGAAATGTGTATGCATTTAAATATAATTTCAGCTATAAGCTCCTGTGTAGCCACTGGGGCACCCGTTCAAGTAGAAGTTGAGCTAAGTATAAGGGACACATTTACACAATACATATTTTGTTCATAGTACTGGATCAGAATGTCTTATTCTATATGCATTAATAATTTAAGTACCAGATGTGCTGAGATTCCCAGCAATATTTATTTTATATTATATTTTTTCCAAGGTAATTGTTACATCTATGAAACCATTTGCTGATTTGATAAGTGTGTAAGTTTGTCTAAATATTTTTAGCTGCTCAGAGGAATTGAACTCCATTCTGTTCTAAGTGGGATGTAGGACGTATCACTGGGCTCTAACACATTGCATAATAGTTATTTGTTAGGCTCTGGTGATTTTTTTTTTCATAAGTAATTGGTACAAACCCTCTCAATTTATCAATATTAATGACAATAATTGTACTTGAAGGCATTCCCATATAAAGTAATGAATGTAGACTAATTTCAGTATTACTGACAACATTTTTTCTGACAAAAGTCAGAGAGAGAACTGGAACAGCCTATTTATTGTAAATATAAATAAATAAATAACTAATTCAGTTACTTTAGCCAGCTGTATACAGGAAAGGGACAGGTATTACAATATGCTTAATGTAAATTAAACAGAATCAATGTATGCAAAGTTTATAGATGTATTTCACCATTACGTTACAATTAGTATGAAATCTATGTAGAAAATTATATTTATGAGAAATGATAAGGATACATAATGTCTTATAATACAGTTACCTAAGAAACACAGCATTGGTATGTCAGAAAGATAATTGAGGGCTGATGTGGATCAAAGGGCAGACTTAGAAATATAAGTTCTAAATTGCACAAATGCAGTTGCCTTGGTAAGCAATTAGGTATTGGATTTTGTTACCTAATTTGTAGTAAACTGCTTAAAATGAATAGCAGATTGCATTTGGCAGTTGCACTTGTGAAACTTTGCACCTGTGTTCATAAATCGGCACCAAAAATGTACAAGTGAAGAAAAAGTAAAAAAAGTAGAAATTGAAACAACACTTTTCCTCATGGCTGCAGAAAGTGTCTAAAATGTATAAAATACATACTCAAACAAAGAAATTTGGCCAGATTTACTAGAATGTGAAAAACATACAAACAATTTTGCCCACTGATTTAACTCAGTATTTTGACAGTCCCTAAACCCAGAAACAGTATATTTTTTTCTTTGCTGTTTTATTAAAACTGGTCCAAAGCATTTGCACCCTAAAACATAAATGCTTTGTGAACTGTGTTGCATGAGCAGTATTTATTTAAGTGAGGCCAAGCCACACACCGCTATATGGTACTTATATAATGGGTACTATTATGTGCTGTATTGTTTACCTTTCCTTAATAAATACAAGCTGCTGTGCTAAACTTGCTTAATAATGCCTGTGGTTTAAAAATAGCAGAGCCTGGTTTCTGAGCATTAAGTGATGCTAGAAATTGTGTTCATGTTGCTTTGCATGAACACTAGGATTAAATATGCCATTGCTATATTTTGCAATACAAGCTGCACAACATCGTATTCTTGCACCTTGATCATCACAGTCCATGGCAACTCTATATCAAGCCTTATTCAGAACATGATGATAATAATAATAATGCACTGCATGCAAGAGATCCTGCGAAACAAGTGAAGATGCCAGACAAATGATAGGTATGACTCAACAATCCAACTCTTGTGAAAAGGGATTAAATTTCCAGAAACCTACAAACTTGAGACAGAAGACAAACAATACTTAAGTGCATTACTTATTTATGGTCCCTCTGTAAAGATTCCCATGTGTGGTAAAAGAAATACAGTATGACCATATTAAATATGGGGACTGAAAGTATTCAATCCCATCCATTTCATATATTTTGGAATCTTGTCTGCATCAGTAACAGTTTTAAATGTTTTGGAGGTTGTACATACCAGATTTGCACACTGTTCAGGACTGATTTTGGTCCATTCTTACAAGTAGATGTTCTTCATATTCAGGTTAGCAGTCAGAGGAGGATTGTGCACCTAAATTTTCAGTGCCATAGATGATCACATGGATAATTATCAGGGCTTTCACTGGGCAATTAAGAAGTGGATCTGCCCCTCTGCAGCTCTGTCATCAAGTCTTCTTTTGTTTATGGTCCAGCACATTACTTCTCTGCAGAAATATGTGACTCATAAACAGCTCTGCATAATAGTGATCTCTAAAGTAGGGTAGTACAAAAAGTGATTACTCAAAAAGAATATGTCCAAGCAAGTCTTGAGTTGCAATACAATTTTTAAGGCCAACGTTCAAAGCAGCATGTGGTGTAAATCCACCACTGCCCATAACTAAAACAACACCATACCTTATGTGATACAACTTTTCATCAGCAGGGACTGGACATGGTGCTAAAACAAAAGAAAGAATGAATGTTACAAAATACAATTAAAAATACTACAAAGAAACCATTCCAGTCTTCAAGAAAACTGAGAATTTATAGATAAAATTCCTTTTATCCACGATTCAAGGTGAAATGAACGCAAATAAACTGAAGAACGATTTCTTAAATCTCAAATAGTAGAGATTTAACTTATAAAAGGGTTAATAAGAAGAGTATCTCATTATTTTAAGCAACTTTCGTTTTTTTAAATAAATTCTTATTTTATACAATTAATTTGTTTTCAGATTATTCCCCAGAAATAAAGACTTTTTTTCAGTTGCTTTCCATTTATTTTTTTCCAAAATTGAAGTTTAAAGAGCTCAGTAATCCAAGTGCAGATTCTGCGACAAAACACAACTGTGATTATTCTATTTGGTTTTTTTTATTTAATTTTTCTTAAACATTCTAGAAGAATAATTGATAAATCAGCCTTCTGATCTCATGATAATGTTCAGCATTCAGCTAGGCAATTATACAAAACCCAAAGCAAAGTAAAATTGGATCAGCTGGAGAACAATAAGGAAAATGCCCAGACATAGCCCTGATCTCAATGATCCAGAACAACATGAGCAGAATTTGCCTGTATGTGTTTACCCCAAATTTTTTAAAATATTTTATTGCTGAAAACGGTGCATAATCATTCAGTCCTATAGCTATTTAATTTGTTAATGCAAAACAATGGCACATTGAAAAAAAAAAAATTTGAGCTTCAATGTTTTGATATTCTGCTGAAGGGGAGACAGACAATATGTTCCATTCCAGCTGTTGTGCACCCATGTGCTGGATACACTGGTAAGGAGAGAGTACTACAACAGCTGGTACAGCACAAATATAGGCTACAGTACTCTCCCATCTGGTTAAAATAAATCATTTCCAACTTCTTAAGTTATGATTTATCCCATTGCCAGTAAATACTATTTTGTCTGCAATACAAATCATTGTCAAACAGTTATTTCCAGTTTGTAATTAAAGCCACAAAGCTATCAATAATATCAGTTGAAATGACGTTTGTATTTATTATATTCTCAAAATGGCAGATCAGTTGGAAAAGTTCTATAACATACATAATCAGTTTTTTTTTGGGGGGGGGATTATACATTTATATAAGAGGCAATACTTCTCCTTGAACACATAATTTGACTTGCAATGCAAAGAATATACTTTGAATATCTGTATAATGATGTAAGCAGTCTGTTTTTCAGTTGTCTTTTTTTAATGTGCAACTCATCTTGTAGTTACACATTCAGCAGCAGAAGAGCGTGTGTGCATAAGGGATGCTATTAAGCAATGTAAATCTGCTAGTGTTCTATGATGGAAAAGAGCATGATGATTATATTTTCACAATGGCTACATTTGTCATGATTGTGGCATACTAAGTCTGCTTCTCTAACAACTGCTTTGCATACTTTTATCTGCTGAATCCTAGGAGCCTGACTCCACCGACGAGAAGAGTGCCAACATTACAGATGACCATGAGGCCCCAACGGTATCTTTTCTAGTTACCATCATTTATCAGTCCTCAGCTGGTTAAATTGTTCTTCCCTCCTTTCATTGCTTTAGCATTTAAACGCTTCGGCAGTATTATTATATTATTGTTAAAGCTATTGCTCCATCAGATCTTCATTCAGATCCACTTTAGCATTATTTTTCTAAATGTTGTTTGGAATAAAATATGAGATGGTAAAGGTAGGGGATCTGTTATCCTTAAACCTGTTATCCAAAGAGCCCCCAAATAAAGGAAAGGGTGTCTCCATGGACTCTATTTTATCCTCATAATCCATATTTTTAAAATTGATTTCTTTTTTCTCTGTTATAATATAACAGTAGCTTGTACTTTATCCCAATTAAGATGTAATTACTCCTTATTGGAAGCAAAACCAGCCTGCTGGGTTTATTTATGTTTAAAAGTTTTTTAAGAGACTTAAGGTATGCAGATCCAAATTACAGAAAGATACATTTTTCGGAAACCCTCAGGTCCTGTGCATTCTGGATTACAGGTCCCATACCTGTACTTTAATTGTAAATAAACATTAATTTATAGACAGACATCAATCCATCTTCTTTTGATGGATTAATGGATTTGAAACAGATTTGAAAATGTGGTTTTGTTAGCAATTATGTTTTAGTTTTAAAGGCAACATGCCCTGGTCACAGAAGCATGCACTGCATGACACTTATTGACTTTGGTACAATAGAATAGATCAATCCACCCATAGGCTTTTTTTCTATTACCTGCTCAAATACCATTCGTATGATCGAACGAAAGAAGGAAATTTCACAATTTTTCATGAAATCGAACGATCGCTGTTCGATCATACAATCTTGTTGAGAAATCAGATAGCGCTCAAAAATAGCCTAAAACTATCGATTTCCGTTCGACAGTCGAATTTCTTCCAAATTTCTGCCCTCGAATTCGCGAATAATGATAAATTTGCCCCATGAAGTGGGCATAAAAATTATTTTGACGTGTGACAATTTTTACATGAGCATCAATTTTTATATGCACAACTATTTTGTCCAAATGCATTAAAGTCCATGGCCATCTGAACAATTTTAATGCATGGAAATTATTATGCGCGTGACTATTTTTTTTGTTCCAGTGAATTTTTTGCAGCAGTTTCACGAAATCATTAGCGGATGGCAAAACACAGAAATGAGTTGCAAATCCATGGCTGCCGAATAAATTTGTGCATCACTAGTTAAATGTTAACACCACTTGTCTACCCTGCCCAGAACCATTTGTTATTCCATAATGGCTGTCACTTTCCAATGCCTCTAAGGGCTTATAGCATCTGGGTTCCAAATTCCAGAAACAGTCCCCTTCTGCACCCCTATATTTTTTATTGCTCACATTTCAGAATCTTCATAACTGGATATCTGACCCACTTCTTCTCCTGCTCCTTTATTATCACATAACTCACAACTTTACTTGTCATTCTCAATTCCCAGCAGCAGGCCCCCTGTTATAGTTAAGGCAAATTAAATACATACAGCATATCAACAATCTGTATATACAGTACTTTACATAGTGTTGTAATATGCATTGCCTTTAAAGTTTAATTTTATAAGGATTCAGTGATTTCACATTTATACCTAAATGTTCTAGCCAATGAATCAACTTAAAATATTAGCAAATTTGTAATAAGTCCATACACATCATAGGTATTAAAGACTGCAAGAAAAATAGTTTTTTTAAAGATTTGTCAGCTGCCATTTAAAATAGGTGCTGTTTGAGTTATATGTCAAAAGGTGGACAGTGTATGAACAAAACAGCCTGTTCAACAGAACCTGCAGCTTTTTTTTAACAAGAAAGATGAAAAATTAAGAATTTTTTTTGTCCCAGTCTGCACCTTAAATATAGGAAAAGAAGAACTATCCGAACCATCTTACAATAACTTGCATATTTACCATTGAAAACATTTCTGTGTTGTGCAATTGTGAGGCTTCTTGTAACATCAGGCAATGACATCCAACTTTCCTGCCTCTGGGACACTGCTAAATCTTCAAGATTTAGATTAGATATGGCCAATCTAGGCACTGGCCTTATGCTGGGAATTCCCAAAAGATTTTTTGGTCTTTTGAGGGTTGGGCAGGTTTTAACATGTCATCTGCTGATGCTGGTGTTGTCAACAAAGAAGGAAGTGGCTTATACCAACTTCCTACTGCACCAGTCAGAATAATATAAAGGCAGTTATACATTGTGTAGCCCCGCGTGCAAGTGTATGACCACCTTTAGAGTAGGGATCTCAAACTAGTAGCCCATCCCTATCTTAGTTCAAAAGTCTACAAATCATGCAACAACTAATGTTTTGTATCTGAATATCAGGTATTCAACTGTAGTTGTATATTAATTATATAAACACTGGGGCTGTCTTCAACCAAAAATAAATTCACTACAATAAAAACATTGTAAAATATTTTGGTGTTGGCAGTCTAAAATATGGATTGAGAGAATTTTGATGTCCCTCTCCCAAAGGGTGAATGTTCGGCTGACAGAGATCCAGTAATATTGAAGAGTGGAAAACAATTTGGGCTCTCCAGAAATAGTCATGTTGCCTTTGCATTTGATGATACAAAAGTAAAGAACACGTGAGTAATAACTTTGTCCTTTTTAATGTCTGTTTCCCCTTTAAAAATGTAATGAATTATTCTGAAGACTATGAAATACAATTCTTTTTGTGTTAACTGGGAATACGAAGGGGGTGAATTAATTTTATTTTATTGCAGACTTTCCATTGAACTTGAGCTTCGTACTGAAGCTGAGTCAGGGTTAGTGTTCTACATGGCTCGCATAAACCATGCTGACTTTGCTACAATCCAGATCAAGGAAGGGATGGCTCACTTTAGATATGATCTTGGAAGTGGGGACACCAGCACAATGGTTCCTCTTCGAATAAATGATGGAAATTGGCACAAGGTAGGTCATGTTACAGAAACAACAAAAGGTACATAAAGAGGCATAAACATTATCAAAAGCCTGTAATAATTTCTTCATACTTTGGATCCTTTAGTTTAGTGCAATAAGTGATATGCACAAGGACATAGCACAATGCTGTATATTATGCATCTTTAAAGTTACTATAACGTTAATGTTTTTGATAAATCATAGCGCAGGCAAATACCTATCTTGGTGCAATATAATGTAATTATATTTCTTCATTCAGACAAGGGCAAACATACAGTTTGTAGGTGTACAATACTATATACTTTATCTAGATTATTCCATTAAAGGTATTGTTCAGTGTAAAAAAAGAAACGGTAAATAGGTTGTTCAAAATAAAAAATATTTCTAATATAGTTAGTTAGCCAAAAATGTAATGTATAAAGGGAGTGGATGTCTAACATAATAACCAGAATACTACTTCCTTCTTTGCAGCTCTCTTGGTTTCCACTTGGTTTAAAAGGCAAAAACCAACCAGTGACTTGAGGTGGGGGGTGGCACATGGGTCATAACTAACAGCTTTTGAATTGCAAACTCACTGAATAGTTATGTCCCATGTGGCCCCCCTTCAAGTCGCTGACTAACTCAGAGTTAGAGAGCTGAAAAGCAGGAAGTTGTGTTGTATTCTGTTATGTTACTCCAGCCTTTATACATTACATTTTTGGATATCTAATTATATTAGAAACATTTTTTTGAACATCTATTTATCCCATTTTTTGTTTTTACACTGAACTGTTCCTCTAACTATTTTGTATGCTATCCAAAAATTTCAAACTCGGCTAAATATATACACCATTTATAATATATTAGTCTATTTAGAAGCCTATATTATTTCAATTATAATCAGAGGTAAATTTAGAGAATGTTCTATGTAATTGTCACAGAGCTATGTATCTCTGTTATCATTAAGAAACCAAATCAACATAAAACCAATCAGTTCTCTTGCAAATGATGTCATTATCATTATAATCTAGGAGACATGTAGTTGACGCCTTTCCTGGGGAAAAATGCATTTGCACCCACTGTTCTATACAAAATGTAAATAAAGCACAAAACATTTTGCTCCATTTCTGTGTATTGTCCCTTTATGAGATTAGTAAGAGTTATGATTCCAATAAAAAATATTTTATGTGCTTTACTGAGAGGAGGGTGGTTGTGGGTGCATCTGTTAAATCTCCATTACCATTTTTGAGTTTGAATCAATGATATAGCTCTAACAGGTGTCAAATACATTTTTCCCAGCCAATGCTGCAAAAATATAGATCATTAAAATTATTAATAATCACTAATAATAATCTATTCTTCGTCTTTTAATCTTTTATAGGATATGAGTCCAGTATCCCCATTAGAGAGCATCAGAATATTGTTCTAATTACCTTATCCTTAATAAGGACTATATTCTAGGCTTGGGAACCAAAAGCAGCACTACAATTAGGCCTTTCTCTTTGAAAAGTTGTATGCCTGTTGGTAGCTCCGGGTTTATTGCTAGATTCCTGTATCCAGTTGTTGCTAAGCACTGGTTTCATTTTTGTCCATGATGGGTAAATGTACTATTAATGTCACATTCCTACATTCCTCTTCCATGGATAAGTGTACCAGGTAAATAAATTATGAATTAACTGCAAGCTTCTTTTTCACATGAAAGTATATCTGACCAAGCAGTACATTGATATGTATTTGGATCTTTTTCAGATAACCATATTCAGGACAAAGCAAACAGCATACCTTTTCGTGGATAACATTAGTAACTCCACTGTGAGCCCAAAGAAAGCAGATATCCTTGATGTTGTTGGAATGCTTTACGTTGGTGGGTTGCCTATAAATTATACCACCAAAAGAATTGGTCCAGTAAGTCAGCATTGCAAAATGCACTTTTTTTTTTAAGTATTTTGTCATTTATATATTAAATATTTACAATGGTGTTTATTCAAGGGGAGGCTCATTTATCAACATTTGAATTTGTGAATGTTAAAGTTTAAAAAACAGAATAAAAAACTGGATAAATAGATAAAAAATACAAATGCAGTGTATTCATAGTCAACTCAAAAAACCTTTTGATTAAACTTTGCCCGACAACTTCTTTTGATTTCTAAAATGAATTCACCAGCTTTTATATACTGAATTTTTAAATTCAATTTTTTCAAATTCAAGTTCATTGTGCTGTTCTATAGCATACTAAAAGTGAACTTAAAGGTGAACCACCCCTTTAAAAACATCTATAAAATTTGAGTTTTGAAAAGTATTATTTGAATTTGTGATATTTTAGTACAAAAAAGGTGAATCACAGTAAGAATTTAATTTAAAAAATTTAATTTGATTTAAAAATTGATAACTATTTTCTACTCTTCTACTCTATGTCAACTAAATCCAGGGGTTCATTAGTCCCAGATTGTTAAATGTACCCCCAGCAATCACCTGCCAAACACTAAGGGCAGATTTATCAAGGGTAGAATTTCGAATTCGAATTTTCGAGTTTTTTATGGCCATTTTCAAGATTTAGCATACTCTGACCCTTTAAGAACTCAAGACTATTCAGCTCCTAAAAGCTGGCAAATTGCTATATAAGTCAATGGGAAAGGTCCAGGGATCAATATGGTGATGTTTGCAGCCTTTCTGTTTTAAAAAAAAATCAAATTCGATTTGAGTTTTCAGGTTGAACCTATTCACCTGACTCGATTTCAATTATACATTTCGATTGGTCCAATTTCAAGTTCATGGGAGTTTAAAAAACAACTCACAAAATTCAAAATTCGACCCTTGATAAATGTGCCTCAAAATGTAGAAAAAAGGTTGGCTGGTACAACCTCACATTATCATGGTAAAGTACAAAATAAAGTTACACATAATATTATTTCTGTATATCTTTAACAGGAACATATTTGTCACCAATAATTAATTCTTCACTATATAAATGTATATTGTAAAAGGTAACAAACAGTTCCCTGCTACTGCTAAGTAGTCCATGCTGCATCTTGTGCAAAAAAATATGCAGTGTCTGTTTTGTAAAAACAAACTATAAACATGCACATGAAAGAAGTGACAAAAAAGTAGTAGTAAAAAATAGCTTGACAAAAAACAGGATGTGAAAAGAAGAAACTATTTTTTTAACGTGAATTCAATTCCTTATCCTTTAGGTGCTGCACAGTATAAATGGCTGCATCCGGAACTTCAGAATGGTGGAAGGGCTCACAGATCTAGAAAATCCGACGTCCAGCTATAATATTGGTTCTTGCTTTTTAAACCCCGAAAAAGGAACATACTTTCATGGAACAGGCTTTGCAAAAGCAGGTCATTTGCTAACAACATTTCTCATAAAAACACAAACCTGATGCTTAATAGAAGCCTTCACATATGGATTTAGCATATGAAAATAACATCTGCCCTGTAGGTCTGGGTACCCTGGGAAAGCCACTTATCTGGATTTAGCATATATTCTAATTGGCCGTGATACACAGCAATCTGTCCACCACACTTGCCTTTAGGCCTACTGCAGGTCAAAATAATTAATGTAAATGCTACAAATGAGCTATTTCCTTGCCTATTTGACACAACATTTTACATACTGTAAAGTCATTTGTTTGGGGTTTCCTTTATTATAATATTTATTGTATATTTGTTTGTTTGTTTGTTTTTTTAGTTGGAGCATTTAAAGTAGGCATGGATATACTTGTGGAGCTGGAGTTCCGTACATCACGCACAAATGGAGTTCTACTTGGAATAAGTGGCAAAAAGATGGATGGACTCGGAATTGAATTAGTGGATGGGAAAGTAAGTACAAACAGTTCCACAACTGAGACTAAATACACTGATGTATTGTTACAATCTCTAAACAAGCAAACACTGGCAATCTGTGGCCTACAACCATACAGTATGTTGTGCAAATACAGGTATGGGATTCCTTATCTGGTAACTCATCCAAAAAGCTCCAAATTATAGGAAGGCCATCTTCCATAGAGTCCATCAGCAAACAACTGAAACATTTTTTAAATACATTTATTTTCTCTTATAATAAAACTGAACCTTGTATAATCCATATTGGTGGAAAAACAATGCTATTGGGATTAATATTGAAATATTTATAGCAGACAAAGTATGGACATCCAAATTACAGTAAGATACCTTATCTGAAGAATCCCTGGTCCCAAGCATTCTGGATAACAGATCCCATACCTTTATGTCTTATTCTAACACATTCACTTGCTTTGTTATGTTTAAAGCAGTGTCCTATCTGTGCTATTATTAATAGCATGATACTACAGATGTTCTTACATGTATTTGCTTATGGAGAATGCTGTAGTATTTTTTTTTTTAATACAATTTCCTTTTCTTTCAAGTTTTTTGAAATCTCAAGGAAAGATGTGAAACTTCCTCTTTGTGTCAAAACAGTTTGATGAGTCATCTGAATAAAATTAGGAGGTTGTGTGCAAATATACTTGCTTGCAGTTTCACAATGTTATTTCCTTTTCTTTAGCTTCTTTTCCATGCAGATAATGGAGCTGGCCGTTTTACAGCAGTCTATGAACCAGAGCTTCCAGGTGGCTTATGTGATGGGAAGTGGCACAAAGTGTCGGCCAATAAAATTAAGCATCGCTTAGAGCTGGTCGTAGATGAGAACAAAGTGGAAGCAATTAGCTCTAATTCTGCATCCACATCTGCAGATACAAATGATCCAGTTTATGTGGGGGGTTATCCTGGTGAGTTGACTGTTTCAGAAGAAGTTTGATAGTCAGCACCACTTCTTATGCTTTCTCTTGCTTGTATTGTGGTGCAAGTTCCCAGTAGCTACGCTCCACCGGCAATAATTGCAAAAGTAAAAATTGAACAGCACCACTTCAAACAGTTTCAAAATAGGCATAATGAATCATAGCCCTAAGAATACGAAGATCTGTGAATAGTAGAAAACTTTCCTTGTAAAGAGGAAACTAGTAATAGCATTGCAGCAACTGTGAAACTGCCATCCACAAGTACATTGAAAATACTGTATATTATATACTTAATTAGTGATGGGCGAATTTTTTTCTCCAGAGAAAATTCGCCAAAAACCGAGTTGCGCGATGCGCGTCAAAAATGTGGCGCGACTTGTTTCGCGAATTTTTCCGCTATATTGCGAATTTCGCAAATTTTTCGGCGAAGCGAAACTGACTAGATTCGCCCATCACTATACTTAACCCAAAACTGTTTGGGGACCTAGTTATCAGGATTGATGGAAAAGGACAGATGTAGGGTATGTATTTCAAGTCTGAATGGTTGCAGCAGGACATGATTTAGTTTAGTGAAAACTAAGACCAGAAATATTCACATTTTCAAATCACTGATATTAGATTATATCTGTATATGAAAACAGCTATATGTTTTTTTTAAATTAAACCTATTGCACTTTGTTTTACTATACAGGGTGGTGAAGCCAAATACTAGAGCTCTCCTAAGCCCCCTCCACTTTCACTGTCTTAAAGGGCAGAATCCAATTTCCAATCCCAGAGGCAAGGCATACATAAGATAATGTTGCTTCCTAGTTTTTTTAACATCGACATATGCAATTTGTTTCTCAAGGAAATGGAAATATTCATATCTACATTAGGAACCTAGATTCTACATATTAATGCATTTATTCTTCATTAACAGTTGAATTTCAGTATGACATCCATCATTGTACATTATTTCATTAGCTGCCATAATAATGATTTTTCCTTTCAGCCTGTTTATTAAATTTCAACAAAGCAGAAACTGTGTTTAGCTCAGTAAATGTTTTTTTGTTGACGGCCATATCTTGTGCAGCAAAGCATGTCAAAGTGGCTAATTGTCAAAATCTTTTCCAATTTTTTGCCTATGTGATGAAACCACTGCAAATTATAATCCTGAAGTCATGCTGCTCTTCTAAGAAGTCTTCAAATTCCGCCCATATGTATATTCCTTATGTAAATGAATAATACATTCTTGCATCTCATTTTAAAACATGGGTTTCCACCATAACTTGGGCTTTGGAATGAAGTAAAAAATAAATTTAAGTCCAGCTCTACTTGGACTTGAGAGGAAACCTCTTATAATAGTGCAGGTCATGGAATGTATTCATTGATACTATTAATTGTATTCATTTATGTATTTCAGAAGGACAGATTCACTTTGGCCTGACCACTGATGTGAGATTTAAGGGTTGCATCAGAGACCTTAAACTTACCAAAGGCAAATCAAAACCGCAGGAAATTAACTTCAGCAAGGCACTAGAGCTGGAAGGAGTGCAGCCATTAACCTGCCCAGGAATTTAACACAATTTGTTCTGATAATTAACCCAAACACATTACATATATGTGTGTATTGAAAAGAGCACAAACTTACTGTGTAAACATGGTACAACATGTGTAAGCATGCCAACATCAGATGTTATTCATATATTTGTCAATCACTAAGTAAATGTGTTCCCATATGTTGAATAAAAAATTATTATCAAAAACTGAGCTGTTATTTGATCATTGATCAAGAAGTAGAATGTCTTTTCCCTGCACTTAATCATTAAAAAGCCTATTTGTCTACAGAGCCTGGGAGAAGATATCAGTGTGGATATGGATCTATCACGCACATGCAGTGCTTCAAGGAACACTACATAACTTTTCATAAATCCAACCTGTTAATTAAAAACATATTTGATTTATGTTGTACTATATAGTACTCACTAAAAACGTTTCTTTCTGCATCCACTTAGTGAAGGTAAACTGCACTGACCCTACCTTTGTTTATTATATCTAAGAGTCAGTCAGCTGAGAGTAAGTGGATATAGCTATTATACAAAGTGTATTATCCTTCCATGCACTGGCAGCATGTTTCACATGAAAATAATCCCAAGACTCCTACAGTGATTATGAAGATTTCTGTCAATTGTAATAGAAAAGGAAATTGCATTAAGCAATTAAGAGGCAATACAGAGGTACAGTGGCATACCTTGCACATAGGCTTCCAGTTGTAGAATCTCTGAAAGCTTCAATGCAATGAGAAATTAAAAGAAGGTAAAAAGTGATATAATAAAAGTACACTAACACACAGATATTTACAAATTTTAATACAGTACATCTAGGTTCAGGTTCAAAACTTGAATGGATCAAGTTTTCTAGCGAAACCCTCCAAAAAGAACCTCAAACATTATGAAGGCTACATCTTCAAATGGTTCAAGGGACCTCTGCCATTGACTTCTATACGACCTCAACAGGTTTTAGATGGTGTCTTTTCATATTTGAGCTATTTACAGGGAAGGGGTATAAAAAGTATAGAAAAAGTCAAGTTCTTTGGAAGATAAAACTAAAAAAAAAAAAGTTTTTTAACCTGAAAAATCGATTTTTGACTCCAAAGTAACATTGAATTTTTTTTTGGTAAACACAACTCGAACCTAATCTGCTCCATAATGTTTACATGATTTTCTTCATTCTGAATAACAGGTCCCATACCTGTATGGGGAAATGTAGTTAACTTAAAAAAACCATGTTCCTGATACTGCGACTACATACACAAGTAATCCCATGAATAATGTTACCTGAAATGAGCAAGGTGCAAAAATGGTCTCCTTTAAAAAAAACAAACAAAAAAAACTGCTTTTATTTAATATTTTCAAAAATAAAATAATAAAGGGAAAGGAAGAGGAAATAAAACAGAGGTTGCACACACTGTATAATTAATAATATTGCACATTAGAAGCAGAATGCCAACCATTTTGCATAAATAATGTCGACCCTTCTTTTACGAAAGAACTTAACAGCGGTATTATAAAGGAAAACTTTGTTGTGGAAGACTCAGCTAGAATAATTTATTTAAATGTTCATTGGGTCTAATGCGTTTGAATTCCATTTTGATATTCATGTTTGTACTATACTCCTGTGACATTTTACTGACTTTTATTACATAGTTTTGCACTCATAGATGCAATGAAAAGTACTTTATTATTTTGTGTACTTCTTTGCAAAAATAGAGCGTCTTTTTAAATTGCCATTAAGTGTCAAGTAAGTAAGTAGCAATTTCTTTAAATAAAACATTTCTGTCTGGTACTTATATCAAACAACAAAGCGCCGCTGTAGCATGCACAGTCTTTTCATTACACCATCAAAGTCTTAAGCAATTTGAATTAGGAAACATTGTATTGTGACATCGCCCTCAACAAGAAATGACATTTGCATTTGTGTGACCTGACAGTAACCGTTTGTGCTGTGCAGGAATGGGCTCTCATTTACTACACAGGACTATTAGAATAAATTACTTTCTTAGACTTCCACTACTTCTGAAAACCACTCAAAAGCAATGTCTGCTGCACAGAACATTTCTAAAGCCTGCTTATAACCTATCGTGTGAGGCTCTTGTATACAGGAGGCACGGAGCTTTCAGTGATGTGTTACAGTAAGTAAAATTACTTGTTTGGGGTTATTTATTGTTACCCAAAGTTGGTATTGTCAATTGAGACACAAAGAAGGACTGTACTCACTTTTTAATTGTCTATTCTGTTTTCTTCTCCCCATATTGTACTGAATGTACAGAGTGACAGCTATTCACTGAAACATCATTTGTTGCTTACATTTAATAGTAGGCAGTAAGGAGGTGCAGTAGTTAACATTGCTGCTTAGCAGTCCTAGGTCTTTGGGTTTCCTCTAACAATCAAACATCATATTGGTAAGTTATTCTATTGTCTCCTAATAAAACAGTCCTAGTATGTGATGGAGAATAAGGACCTGACATTGTAGACTCCCATGGGGCAGGGGCTCAGAAAGTGATTCCTGGGTGTGTTGTACATGATATAATTCATACACACTTTTACAAACCCTTTCTGCCACCTGAAAAACTTCTATAACAACTATAAATTCTCCTGCATTTAGTGCTAGAAAAAATATGAACATTGCTGTGTTTGAAACCAACCCCCATCTGCAAACCAGACAGTAGCTTTATGGCTTCCTCTATTTTTTTTTTTTTTCAAGCTCTTTTTGCTGAAACCCTTGGTGATACGTTGTCTAATGATGATAAGTATTGTTGATACACTCCCGTAATTAGACATTTATCCTTCAGAAAAAAAGCTGGTCCTCTGGAATTAGCTGCCCTTTCCTTCCATTACCCATGTAATTAGAATTTATTTGATTTTATTGCAGTAAAGCAGCAAAACAAATAATTAAAGGCAATGATATTGAACAGTAGTGCTTACGTGGTAGAAATACAATTATTTCTCCGATTACAGATGATGACATTAATTACAGATGAATAAAGCCGTCCGATAATTCCTTTATTTTGATTTGCGTATGCCGTATAGTCACATTAGTTATTGTGAAACAAAACATTTGCTTTCTTTCATGCTTATTAAAAGCCAGTACGTATCCTGTGTCTAGATCCCAAAGTTTGAAATTAGGTTTACCTATATATTAAAACACTGTATTATCTGAAAAAAAAAATAAAATAAAACTGTACTGGGAGTATAGTTACATTTAGGGGCTTATTTATCAAAGGGAGTTGTTTTTTCCATGAAAAATTCCAGTTTTCAAGGGTATTTTTCAGTCAAAACTTGAATTTTTGGGTTAAAAAAAACTTGCATTTTTTGAGAATTATTATACCCTGAAGTTGGAAATAGTTTGAATCTGAAAATACTCCAGCTACAACCTGTCGAGATCATGTAGAAGTCAACGGCAGAGATCCCTTCAACCATTTAAAGAAGTTTAAATCCTTCATGATGTTTCAGTTTATTTCGGTAGATGTCACTCGAAAACTCAAGCAATTTGAGACTTTTTTTGCCGAAAACTTGATCGATCCAAGTTTTTCACCCCGACTACCCTGATTTGAGTTGTGTGATTTAGTAAGGGTCGAATTTGAGGATTAAAAAACCCTATAATTCAACCATGGGAATTGTTGGGGAATGAAAATCCTTCAAATTCGATAGAACGATTTTAACCATTCAATCAAATTTTTTTATTCAATAAAAAATAATGGAACCCAATTTGGTAGCTTTGATCTGGCGAACTAGGCAGTCGAATAAAATTTAAAGTGGAAGTAATTTGACTGTTAAATAGTCGAATATTTGAAAAGATTTTTACTCAAATCATTCGATTCGATTGAATTTTCAAAATTCATTGGTCGAATGTGGTCTTCGAATATCGAATCCTTCATGTGAATTTAGTAAATCTGCCCCTTAACATCCAATAAGACTGAACATCTGAAAAGTTTGGCAAACTTTGAAACATTTATTCCATTCAAGTGATACCTCTAGTTTTGTGCTTAGTTCTCTACTTTGATGGCAATATTAACTATTAATCACAAAATTACTGATGTAGACCCAGAAATTAGTGAACTATATTGTTTTAAAAAAAACACTCCACTTCCTCATATGGAGAAGGATACTACTTCCTGTAGGGGGTGAGTACTACTGCTTTCAGCCTCTCTTATCTCATACCCATTCCTGCAAAAAAATTAGAACCTCCTCTTCCTGAACATCTCCTCTCCCGCACTGCTCTGGTTTGGGGGTTCTTTTTCAGATGGTGTTTTTAGCTCGTTCCCTCTCATTAGGTTATATATGCAAGTCCCTTACGTGCCTACTTGAATTTTCCTGCATCATCTACTTAAACTCTGGGGATTACAAGGTTAATCATTCTGTTTTGCAGAGAAGGCAGGCAGGGGCCACACATGATCAAGTAAGGAAGTAAACGTTATAAGCACCATTAATAAAATGAGCAGCACAGAGCGGGGCAGAAAAGGAGTTTTGCAGTGAGGCGGAGGAGCAGGCAGAGGCTTGTTATTGTATAGTCACATACCTGAACATGAAACAAAGCAGCAGCAGCAGCACTGTGATAAAGAGGCTGTAAACACTGACTCTGTGTGCCCATGTGGTATACCCGGTAACTGTGCTGCTTCTCACGGTCAGTGAAGCATTTAACTTCCTCCTTGCAAGCCCCTATTGAATAGCCTCAAGGAACCATAAGAATGCTTCAGAGTCTGACACTCTCTTAAAGGAGAAGTGGCTTATGTCCAATTTACATAAAAAGAGGTGACATTGATGAAAATGGTCTAAAGGACATATAGGCATATTTTGATGAAGAATTCAATTATGCTAAAACTATGCTAAACTTTAATTCAGTGATCCCGCACCTTTTTTTATCTGTGAGCCACATCCAAAAATAAAAAGAGTTGGGGAGCAACACAGGCATGCAAAGTGTTCCTGGGTTATGCCAAATAAGGGCTGTGATTAGCTAATTGGTGGCCCTATGTGGACTGGTAGACTACAGGAGGTTCTGTTTGGCAGTACACCTGCTTTTTATACAACCAAAATGTTTTTCCAAGACTGGAATTCAAAAATAAGCACTTGCTTTGAGGCCACTGGGAGCAACATTCAAGGGGTTGGAGAGAAACTGGTTGCTCAAGAGCTACTGGTTGGGGATCACTGCTTTAATTTCTCAGTTTGCTGCTAGGCAGCAGGTATATGTGAGGTGCAAGAGTGCATCCTTTAATGCAGCGGTTTCATGATTTATTCTTTAATCCCTTATCCCTGGTTTCATCATATTTACACTGGGGAGTTGGCACGAAAATATATAAAAAAAAATAGTACACCAGTTTCATTAGGAATGCTAGTTTCTAATAGGAATTCATTAGGAATGCTAGTTTCTAATCTAATCTAAATTCACTGTATGCAGATCAGCTACTGGATATTTAAATAATGTAGTAATTGTTATTCTTTAGCCTCAATACGACATACAGCAGTGGCATCACACAATCAACTGTTTGCATCTAGATACATCTTTTGCATCTGACATCTTTAAACACAAGTGTCAGGATCATTACTCTTTACATTTATTTGTAGCCACAGAGAGTTCACTGATACTTGATTGAGTTTGTGTTTCCAATGAGATATGTAGTTTTCATTATACTTGCCATGACTAATCTGGAATCTTAACACAACTCTGTTTTCTGCAGCTTGGAAGAGGTGCCACTGTATTATAATGAAAAGGAAGATATTCATATTCGAATGCTTGCTGCACCTGTTAATCCAGCCGACATTAATATGCTGCATGGTAAGTTATATTACAGAGAAAAGACCTACCTTACTGGTTATCTTATACCTCACTTACATTTCAGATTATAAGTGTAGCACTATGGTAAACGGAGTGCACCTTAATCTACTACAAGATCCCCTCCCAATATATGTGCTCCAGATGAGACCTTAAATCCTAGGGAGTAAGCCCTTGGAAATGGTGTGGAGGGAGAGTGTAGTGCAAATGCCAATGGATTCAGGGTGCAATAATTGGGCACCAGTTCTTAACCAACAAACATATTTATTGAACATAGAATCCTCAGTGGCATACACAATAAGCACAACTGGACTGGACTGGGATTCAGAATAGGCCCTGCCATCTCTGCCTCAAAGAGGCCCAAACAGGCCCCACCAGCCCACTGAACAGTCACTTTCTATGGCTACATGCAGCAGCCCATCGGGCATTTGCCAGAACCCACAGATTGCCAGTCTGGGCCTGTGAAACTCTCATCCCTATGTCTGTACACTACTTCCTACTCTGGGCAATTCGTACAAGGGATCATAATCCCACTCATAATCCCACTCACAATCCTGGGAGGAGCCTCAGATGCTCAGCTAAATAAACTGTCACTCCTAGAGTGACCTATTAAAGGGGGTAACCTATTCTAACTAACCCTATTCAGTTTAGGTTCCACTGGAGTCCTGTCTGCCTGCTCAGACCAGGACTAACACAAAAATGGCCCTGAGCGCATGGCACACAAGGGTTTTATACTTTAGCACATTGCCATCTACTGGTTTGTGTAAACACAAAGGCATAGGTGCAAATTCACTAAAGCCGAAGCATCTAATGCTAGCGCTAATTTGCCATTGTGACGTCAATTTGCAACTTCGCCAATTCACTAACAGTGTCCTTGGCGAAATTTCACTAACGAATTCATCTTAGTGAATTAGAGAAGTTTCGTCCCTTCATCAGTGCGCAACTTCGCCTGGCGTAAGGGTGCGAAGTTGCACACTGATGAAGGGACGAAACTTCTCTAATTCACTAAGATGAAAATTTTTGTGAATGTTACCTCTTACGCTAGACGTTACTTTTCCAGTTCAATACAATAGATAGGTGTTTGAAAAAAAAAATGGATATTTTTTCCAAGTCCCAAAAAACTTTTACCTTTTGTTGGGTTACCCTCCTTCCCCCCCCCCCTACATTTCCTAACATATGGCAACTCAACTATACAGGGGGCACATGTTTAGGGCAATAGGACAACTTTATTTTATTTATTAAAGGTTTCCTGGGCTTGTGTAGTGTAATGTAGTGGCTGTAACACACCTCTACTATGCGCTTAAATTCGCTCCGTATTCAAATTAGGCATTGCTAGCGTAAATACGCTTTGCCTGGCGAAGTAACAGTAGTGCACATCGCTACTTTGCATACTGACAAATTCAGTAGTTTCAAAGTGAGCAGGACACCCAGATCCTGGAAGTTTAGTGCCTTATAAGTAATATGCACCGACACCAGAAAAATGGCACACACTCCATGGGACTCTAGGCAGTGGGTAGATAAAAAGTAGCTTTTATTAAACAAACATAACTTGTCCTAACGCGTTTCGTGTGTGTCCACACATAATCATAGGCAACAAATAAAATTGCACACTCAGATTAAAAAGCAGTGGAAGATTAGGCCATTGCTCATGTACTTCCTTTCATTAAAATAAAGGGCCAGAGAGACTTAAAGTCTTTCCCAACCCTCCATTTTGTGTAAATACCATGATCTTACTCTTGCTACTGCCTACAATGGATTTTAACAGTTATATTTCCCAGCATAAGTTGTCACTATATATCTTTATTACTAACTTGAGTTTCCAGCAACAAATGTGTATCTTTTTGATTTTGCAAGTTTATAATTATCCTTCAAAATACATGTATTCACAATTGGAATCTAGACAGAATGTTTTATTAACCAATTTATTTTAAATTTTAAATGTACCTTTTACTTTATTTATTAAAGTCATGTTAAACTTTTTTTATCCCTGGTTACTAACTCGGAATCATTATTTAATTTTTGTATTACATTATTTTTACACTATTTTTACACATCACAGCTAACATGCCATCTAATATAAAGGCCATTGGGTTCCCTTGTATTTAAGATGACAATCCACTTAACTTCCAAGTCTAGGAGCTTTTTTAATTTGTTGCCCACTCTACTCCAATTTTTTACTTTATCAATCTCCTGAATTTGAAAACACGTCACATCTCCCTGATTACATTTGGAGAAGTGGCTGGAGACTGTTGTAGCATCGCTTTTTGTTTTAAATGTTCCTGCATCCTATTCTTAAGGGGGCGGGTGGTACAACCTACATATTGTACATAACAGTGCATGCATGTCAACAGGTACACCACATAATTCGTATTATAATTAACAGGCCCGGATTTGTGGAAAGGCCACCTAGGCCCGGGCCTAGGGTGGAAGGATTTTAGGGGGCGGCATACTGCCCGGCCACACCCCCTTTGGTCCAGAAACACTGGGGATATGCAGGAAATATGCACCAATCCCCATTGCTCTGATCTTGATTATGAAAATCTGCTAATAAAGGGCAGAGTATGGGGGCGACGAACAGCAGTGGGCCAAGGGACTCCCGCAATGTAAATCTGGCCCCGACAATTAATAAAACTATCCATATTGAACTCTCTCTGAGTCACACTACTTTTAAATGTTTTAGACTTGTATACCTGTGAACATGTAATGCATCTCAATGCAGTAAGCCATAGCAATTAATAAGATGTTTGAATTTAAACAGATGACTACTAAATTCTACCTGCTGTTTGGTTGCTATGGGTTACTGCCCCGGGCAAACCGTGTATTTTATTACATTACCCCAAAAATCTATTAACTTAAAACCAAAATTCCACTGCACAGTGTAGTCTTTTTGGACCCACACAATTAATGAATACTTTCCAAAAATTATGAAGATAAATTGTTTAAGTCTTAACAGGTCACAATTCTAATAGTTAAGGGTTTCTGTTTTATCAGGGTCATTATCACAAACAGTTGATAGAGACAATAATATCTTAACTTTGAATTTATAGACCAGTAAACCTAATATCAGCTGATTATTTTTAATCAATTTCAATCAGTTGTATTGGTTTTATGCAGTCACAAAAAAATCTGGTGATTTCTCCAACCTGCAACCCAAAGCTGGAGTGGAACTACAATGCACGTTCCAAGGGTCATTTTAAAGAGATTTGGGAGTTTTAGGACCACACAAGCTGAATGGCATCAGGCTTTAAAAAATAGATGGATTATAAATTGGATTGAGCTTTGACAGAGCAATTGCAGGATAATCACCTAGGTCTGTTAACACATAACATCCAATCAGCACTTAAAAATGAAAATTTGATTGGTTGCTGTTTGTTAATAGATCTTGGCAAGACAGTGGGTGCCCTAGGAAACCCTGTCGGCTAACCCCACCCCATGTGTAAGTGCGTACACACCATAACATAGGTACAAGAAGAGGAATCGGAGGGACAGTTTGGGGCAGGGGATGACAGGATGGAGGGAAAGACAGAGGAGCAAGTGAAAGAGGGAGTAGGTGAGACCTGCAGAGGGGAGCAAATCTGGACTAGGGGTAGGCAGAAGAATCTCGAACAGGCACCTGCCCATCGCCCCCACAGCATTGTGCCCTAGGCAGGTGCTTCTTCTGCCTACCCCTAGTTCTGGCCCTGCCATTGGCTGTAGTTAAACATGCTAAAAAATTGTATTATAAACAAGCTGCTGCTCTGCATTTGAGGAGGATACTATTAGCCTTCCATTATTATACAGCAATAGACTATAGTATTATTATAACTGTATTTTATGCAAGACACCATCTTATTCCCCTACGCTACAGCATATACCCTGATTATCTCATTAAATACAAGCACCACACAACCTCATAACGCTTTCATTCAACAGTTAGATATCATTTACGGATTTTAAACACAACCACAGAGGCAATTGTAATTGACAAGAAACATATACATTTTCTATTGTTAGATTTACATGTAGAAAAAATAAAAAAAAGTCTGTTCTGACATCTAGATCAACCAGGAAAAAGTAGATGAACATGCCAAAGTGATGTATGTATGTAGCTTACAGTTTATGACTGCAGCCACAGGGAATTTTATTTCTTTTAATAAAGTGTTAGTACCAAACTCTGCATTCAGCACTTCCAACCACTTTCAAGCCAACGGTGTCCTGGCAGTTTATGCTTGAAATTACATACATTTTAAGAGAAGGCTTATTGGTTAAAAGAGAGTAAATGCATATTCTGTGTCTGAAGGCAATTCAAACAGAGGTCACGCAGAGAACTTCAATTTGTGTGTAAGGGTAAATGCAACATGCCTGTATCCAAGAGATTTCTAATTATATTTCATTGCCTTTTCTTTGTTATCTAGTTAGAAGAGATTAAATGTAGAAGGGTAACATTTTTATACTGCAAAATGAAGTTAAAACTAAAAACAAGACAATATTGACTGGCACCTCATACTGACACTCTCAACACCTATATGAGTATTCTAAACAGATATGGGATCTGTTATCCAGAAAGCTGCGAATTACAGGAAGGCAATATGCCATAGACTCCATTTTAACCATATAATCCACATTATTTAAAATTATTTAGTTTTTTTCTGTAATAATAAAACAGTACCTTGTGCTTGATCCAAAACTGAGATATAATTATTCATTATTGGCAGCAAAAACAGCCTATTGGACTTACTTAATGTTTACATGATTTTCTAGTAGACTTAAAGAGATACTGACCCCAGAAATTAAACTCTTTTTTTTTTTACGTGTCCTTTTTAAGCGACTTATAACTTTGCGATAAAATATTTGCACAATGCTTTTACATTACCTGTCTGATCCCCCATGTTCCTATATGAGGGGGCTGCCATATTTGTGCAGTAGGAGTCCATTAGTAGTAGAAACTGTAACCAACAGGCTGAGATGGGACAGTCAGGTTGGCAAAACAGTCAGGTTTAGAAACTTCAACTAACAATTACTTAAAAAATAAACCTCTCAGCAAAACATGATCAACATGACCTACAGGTGACTTTTAATGTACATTCATATTTTAGTGTCTGTATCATTTTAAGGTATGAAGATCCAAACTATGGAAAGATCCTTTATCTGTAAAACTCCAGATCCCAAGCATTCTGGATAATAGGTTGCATACATATTGCTTGCTCAAGACAGGCAATTGGTTCATTGCTCTTGCCCTGATTTATAAGAATCAAGCTTCATCAAGTTATACAGTGCAGTGTAGCTGGCACATTAACCACTAAATGTAGGGATGGGTAAATTTATTGGCCTCGCTCAAATTCATGGCAAATTCCCATGATTCGCGAAGTGAAACACCACAGATCGCCCATCACTAATGACATGTTCACAGGCTGAATTATACTAAAGGGATGATGTCAAACTGGTGAGGTAAGAGACACCCATGGTGTGCTGTGGGAAAACTCCATGATTACAATGATTAAATTACCCGTAAAAATGTTTGTTTCTTAAAGTTCTGTGCCAACAAACCCCATATCATGTCCCAAAATCCCATTGTGGATGCTTTTTCTGTTTGGATTTAGATTGAACATAGGTCCCCATTGGTTAAATAACACTTTCTTTTTTACTTAAACAAGCTTCCTAGTGTCTTCATATATTGAAACAGGTATCCAGAAAGAACGGGACCTGGGGGTTTCTGAATAATGGTTATTTCTGTAATTTGGATCTCCATACCCTAATTCAACTAGATCATGTAAACATTAAATAAACCCAATAGCTGATTTTGCAACCAATAAGAATTAATTACATCTTAGTTGGGATCAATATACTGTTTTATTAGTACAGGTATGGGATCAATTATCCAGAAAGCTCTGAATTACAGAATAGCCATCTCCCATAGATGCCATTTTATCCAAGAAATCAAAAGTTTTAAAAGGGATTTCTTTTTTCTCTGTAATAATAAAACCGTAGTTTGTACTTGATCCAAACTAAGATATAATGAATCCTTATTGGAAACAAAACCAGCCTATTGGGTTTATTTAATGTTTAAATGATTTTCTAGTAGACTTTAGGTATGAAGATCCAAATTATGGAAAGATCCATTATCTGGAAAACATTCTGGATAATTGGTCCCATACCTGTACAGAGAAAGAAAATCCTTTTAAAAAAAATTGGTTTCTTTGGATAAAATGGAGTCTATGGGAGATTGCCTTCCCATAATTTGAAGCTTTCTGGGTTAACAGATTTCCAGATAACAGATCCCATACCTGTGCTAGTTGTAGAGGAGTGGAACATGGCTGTGAAATTCATATAAAATCTGTATGCTGGTCATGTTCTATGAAATCTAAAATGAGGGCAATGTAAGGTATAGTGATGGGAGAATCTGTCCTGTTTCGCCAAACAATCTGTGAAACAGCAAAAAATTTGTGAAACTCATTGAATCAATGGGAGGCAAAATAATTTTGACAGACAACAATTTTTGACACAATCGATAATATTCATACTCACGACTATTTTGTCCTAATGCATTAAAGTCAACGGGGGTCTCAGTAATTTTGACGTGCCACAATTTTTATGCACGGCAACAATTTTTATGCATGTAACAATTGAGACACGCAACATTTTTTTTCTACCACAATGGATTTTTCTCTGGTGAAGTTTCAACTCTGTTTCACCAAAACATTTGTGGCCCGCGAAAAAGGAAATTCGCCGTGCATCCATGCCTGATGAATTTTTTGACCCATCACTAGTAATGTATGCAAGGTTTCAAGCTTAACCCATTAAAAACATGCTAAGTATTTAATGTTTTCTCCACAAATGTATTTATCCACTTGCAGCATGCTTAATACCTTAACTGGGATTAAGTTTAGCTTTTGCTTATTAGCTATGTAGATCTTTCTTTCTTACATTATAATGATATCCTTACTGAACTTTAATTGAAAAATGCTGACATTATTATAAATACATCTTTTGCACAGGCAATTATGGCATTACACCTAGCTTCCCAGCCATTGGAGGAAATGAAGGAGTAGGAAAAGTAATCAAAGTGGGTTGCAGTGTGAACTCCGTGAAACCAGGAGACTGGGTAATTCCAATAGATTCAGGATTTGGTAAGACACATAAAGGAGAAAAAATATGCACTTTTAATTTAACCTGCTGGAGTGTAGCTAAAATGTTTTTAGAGACTATATACTGCATATATATATATATATATATATATATATATACATATATATACGTATATATATATTTTTTTTTTAACCACTTGTTTACAGTTATTAAAATTGTTTTCACTGTAAAGTGATATGCTGTGGACAGTGCTAATGCAATTTGCAATTGGGCTTTGTGTCTTATTTTGTTTTAATACAATGTATTGTTCTGCAGCTTTCCAAGCTAAAATGCAAGTTTCTGGTTGATATGGTCTGGGTTACATGACAAAGAGGTGGATGATTAGTAGTGGGCCAAAACAAAAAGTCATAAAAAATAGATGAGCAACTCTCTCCTATTGGCCCAGTGACTTGTCCATATCTCAAAGCAAAAAATAAAAAACTAAAAGCATACAGGAGTAGTAATGGGCGAATGTATAAGCCTGGGGCAAATTTATTAGCCTGGGATCGAATTTGCAGCGAATTCCCACGATTCCCGCAGGCGAATAAATTTGTGAAAGGCCAGTAAAATTTTGTCTCATTTTGGATGTGGGCGCCCATTTTTGGACGCCGGTGTCTGTTTTTTCAACGCATTTTCAGCAATGTGTGCTGGCGTCCAAAAATGGACGCCCACGTCTAAAATGAGACGCAGCACCGTTTTGAATTTTTCTAGAAATTTGCAAAAAATTTGGCAAAGCAAAATTCGCCCATCACTATGCAGGAGCTCTAAGAGGGTTGTTCACCTTTGACTTATGTTTTAGTATGATTAAGAGAGTGATATTCTGAAACAATTAGAAATTGGTTTTCATTACTTTGTGTTTTGAGTTATTTAGCATTTTATTCAACAGCTCTCCGGTTTGCAATTTTAGCAACCTGGTTGCTGGGGTCCATATTACCCTAGCAACCATACATTGACAATAATAAAATACTGGAATATAAATAGTAGAGGGCCTGAATAGAAAGATGATTTTTAAAAATGGCAATAGCATTATAGCGTTTCTTTTTTTAGATGGGGTAAGCTGGAAAGAATCAGACAGAAGAAGGCAAACACTATAAAAATAAATAATGAAGATCAACTAAAAAGAATGGCCATTCTATAACATACTTAAAGTTAATGTTTAAAGAGAATGAACAAGCAACATGAATCACAGGGAGAGAGAGTGTGTGCAATAACAATGTCTTAACAAATGTTTTTAAAGCAGAATTTCTCAAAATAAATTGCAATAATCAGGACGAGGCAATACGGTTGGGTGCTAAAGCTCAAAATCACAACTGATCCCAAAAACTTAATTGACAAAAATGAATCCGTCAAAACCTGGTGAGCGTCTTTATA
>CM044439.1:72496617-72515962 GCA_024363595.1 Xenopus borealis
CCATGTTGAGAGAAACACAGCGTTTTCCTTACAGGGACCCGGTACGGAGCCCTGCGGTACCCCACTAACAACACTGTTTCTCTGTAATAATAAAACAGTACCTTTGACTTTATCCCAACTAAGATATAAGCAATATTTACTGAAAGCAAAACAATCCAATTGGGTTTTATTTATGTTTAAATGATATCTAAGCAGAATTAATAAATGGGGACTCAAATTATGGAAAGATCCCTTATCTAGAAATCCCCAAGCCCTAAGCATTCTAGATAACAAGTCCCATACTTTTAATAACTACCAAGAACCAAAAAAAATAATATAGTGCATAGCATGTAACACCAATGGGAAGATTTATCAAAATGTGAGAAAACTCACCCAAGTTCTATTTATTCCTATGGGATTTTTAGAAATGTATTTATCAAATGGTGAATTCTCAACCACTGAGATGGGGACTGACCTCTTTAGGTGCAGCAGTTGGACCTATAGAAGCACTGATTTCGATGTACAATATAATGTAAAAGAACTGCTGATCCTAACAGGCTTTTAAAGGAATTTTTCAGTATAAAAATAAAAACTTGGTAAACAGATAGGCAGTGTAAAATAAAAACTGTATCTAATATAGTTAGTTAGCCCAAAATGTAATGTATAAAGGCTGAAGTGAGTGGATGTGTAACATGACAGCCAGAATCCAACTTCCTGCTTTTCAGCTCTCTTGGTTTACACAGACTGGTTACTCTGGTTACCAGGCAGTAACCAATCAGTGACTTGAAGGAGAGCCACACGGGCCATAACTGTTGCTTTTGAATCTGAGCTGAATGCTGGGGATCAATGGCAAACTTACTGAACAGTTATGTCCCATGTGGCCCCCCTTCAAGTCGCTGACTAAAGCTCCCCATAGACGCAACGATCTTTCCCTGCCGAATGACCGATCTTAGGGAAGTCCGACCAATCTGTCAAATTATCGTGCGGTTAGAGATACAAACGATTGTACATCTTACGATTTTTCGTCCGACATCGGTCTGAAAATTGATCGGGCAGATTTTTAAAAATCGCTCAAAATTGCCTCGCCAGGCAATTTTGAGCGATTTTTAAAATCGCGCTGCTCCGTGTGAATAAGCGCAGGCGTTTTTAAGCCTCGCAGGTGCGCAGCGGTGCCTAGCTATTCGGGGAGATTCGGGGGCGATCCGTTGCGGCGAGAAGTCGCCAGGCGACGGATCGCCCCCGAATCTCCCCGTCTGCCCTTAGCCTTATAGTTTGCATTTTTCCCTGAATAACTATATTGGAAACATTTTTTTTTATTTTGCACAGCCTATCTATTTATCCAGTTTTTATTTTTACACTGAACTGTTAATAAAAAGCTTTGTTATGTGTAATCAATGCTCAATGTGGTCTTCTGAAATTTTTTGCAGTGATTGCAGCTCCCTTCACAATCGCTCTTTTAGCTGTATTTTCAGATTCCGGCTTTTCATAGCTTCGGGGCATAATAAATCTTGAAAAAATTCACACAACTCTACCTTTAATAATTAACCCCATTGCTGTTAATATTTACATGGTTTTTATATGGTTATTTTAAAGAAAATGTTAACCTGCCATTTTGCTGATAATGGTGATATCTTTGAAAAAGGCATAGAGTATTTTGTGCATCAACAGCATACCTTATCAGACTGCTGTGATTGAGTTAAAGTGAGACTTGGCAGCTGTGCAATACAGGAATATACAATACTTAGCATTTTTTTTAATGAATTAACAAAAGTGAAAAGGTGCATGCTCCTATGAGAACACCCAGGTTTACTCAACCTCAGAAGTATACACCAAAATATCTGATGTTATTCTAAGGGTACAAAATCAAGTTTTGTATTGCAATTTGACCTGATGTCTGAGGGACATAGAATATTTAATATATGTAAAGTTGTTAAGTTGTTAACTGTCTGGGTTTGTTACAAAAATGCAGATCAATCGAATTTTTTTTTTTATTAAAAAAAAAAAACACCAAACTCACAGCCACGATTTTGCCTTAATTGTTATTAAAATAACGCGGGAAAAAACGGATTGGTGAAAAACTGAGTGAAAACCTGAAACCTACTATTTTTTTTACATACTTCTCTCCCAAATCGCTCGTTTGTTGGGGGGGATACTGCCCGAAAACCCCAACCTTTTCGGATTATTGAGGTATAATAATTGTTAAAAGATTGTCCCACAAAAAAAATGTGCATTTTTGCCCAAAAAAGCCTGATGGATAAATCTGAGTTTTAGTCAATAATCCCCTTAATGTTTACATATCAGATGTAAACTTACAGTGGCATTATACAGTATCTGCATTCATTATTATCAAGCATGGAAAGAACTTACACTTTGAAAGATGAGTGGCACCCTCGTACCAGGGACTCTCTTTTGATCTTGATCTAGCAAAGTAGATAATGGCACTCTGAACAGTCCATATTCTAGGAAACAAACAAGACACAATTTACTTTTATATATTTTTATATATATATATCTCTTCTCAAAAGGGCAGCACCCTACTTCTTGTAATTTTAATTAATTTTAATAACAGGTTAAAACATTCAAAAAAAGACCAGCAACTCCGGGATATTTGTGCTTCAAAACAAAAATGTATTCAATTTGTGCATGAATAACCGACACAACGTTTCCATGAGGAAGGTCCCTGTGTGGACCGAAACATCACGTCGGTTATTGAATAAATTGACACAAATTGAATAAAATATACGGACAGTGTAAAAATAATTTTGTGGGTATTACACAAGGTACATTTTGTAACCTTTACCTCTAACTTTGATTTTGGCTGCTCTTTGCATTTTAAGGTCAGTCCCCAGCACATCATATAGTGCAGTCAGCTCAATTAGGGCAAGAGAAGACACCTTTTTCATATCCTGCATAGCCAAGTCACCAATCTTCGTTGTACCAGTTTTGTCCTGTGTAAGCCTGAAATTCTGCAACAAAGAATCAATAGCTGTAAATACAATATAAAAATCCTACATCCAGAAGTTTGAAGAAATACACTGCAAGCACGTGTAGTTATGCTATCCACTTGCTATACAGACTTAAGATGACTAAAAAAAACCTTTTGGGGGGCATTCATTCATATATACATATAGCATAGTGAAAGAACGGCTTTACTACAAGTTTCCATTTATTTTTAAATCAACTATTCCTGTTTTTACATAAAATGAAACAAGGCTTCCGCAGGACAGGAACAAGAATGAACAGACAAGAGAAACGTTTTACTGATGCATCTCACACAGGTGGCAATACCAATTATTTTAAAGCAAATGGTTCATTGTTAGATGTACATATCTATAAATTTAGTACCACCAGCAATGTAGAAAGATCAAAAGGCATAGGACTTCTTACAAAAAAATCTGAATTGCATAAAGACAGATCTTTGGAGGTGCTTGTGTTCATCCTGCCTTTCCTGTTCTGTTCATTACTATTAAACTTTCTAGGATTGTCTGATCAGATGAAAGAGGCTGCATGGTTCAGGGTTTCCCACTGTTACCACCCTTATTATTAAGCAATTTGTTTCCAGTATTTTCCCTAAAGACCATGTGCCACTGTTAGAAAGATACATACAAAAACCAAGCCCAAATTATTATTGTAACATAGTTTTGCAAGTTTTATATAAAGGCATCTAGGTTACAGAAAAACAGAACTCACAGGAAGCAAAGAGTCATCTTCCTTCTCATTTCTGACTCTTGTAAAGTCTTTAAGATTTGATGCCTGTTCTGCAAATGAAATTTCCAGATTTATATCTGTTACAGGAACAGGAAGGTCATCGCCAATGTTTCTAGCAGCCTCTGGCACCACACCTTGTGAGTAAATATAAAATAATTCCATTACACCATTAAGCACATTAAAGCATACCATGAATAAAAGCTATAGTACAGAAATGTATAGTTTGACCTGCGGCGAATTCACAGCGTTTTGGACGCCGGCGCCCATTGCCGGCAAACAAAACGGACACCAGCGTCCAAAAACAGACGCACACACCCAAAACGAGACGCGGCGGCGTTTCATGAATTTTCAGCGGTTTCCCAAATTTCTCTAGAAATACCGCAAAATTCAGCAATACGCCACCTATTCGCCCATCACTAGTCCTGGCAAAATAATACCAGCAAAGAGACAATATATTTATTTTTCACAAAATATTTATAAAATGGAAGGTTTAGCCACTAGATGGCACATTCAGTACTGGTCTATTATGCATAAACAATAAAAATTTAGTTTGCCAAATTACTTGATCTGGGCCATACAACCAAGCTATCACAAACTCATGATATTATTATTTGAAAGGTATTCCAGTATAATATCCCTTTTAATCAACTTGACAGATTTTACGTAATTCGGAGCATTCTGGATAACAAGTTCCTGGATAATGGATACCATACCCGATGATTCAAATAAAGACTAAAATCAAATATAAAAACACCGAACCTGTTAGAGAATCAGATTCCATTACAAAAATCTGTAATGCAGTCCAATGAGTGACTACCCTGGCCTAAAACCTTTCACATAAGAGTATACTGATAAAGCGGCAATTATCAATAGGAAAAGCACAGCATATCTGCAAAGAGTTTGGGTGTTCTACCCTTACTGTTTCGTTTCTCTACTTCACATTTCTCTGAAAATACACAGACAGGTTAATTGGCTCCTAATAAAATGAGCTATAGGGACCTTAAATTGTAAATTCCACTGAGGCAGGGGCTGATGTGAATGATGTATAATCTCTGTAAATTATAGGGTGACATGTTAATAAAGAATGAAGAATAACATAACACAGAAAAGGTGCAAAAGAGAACTGTGTCTCAGAAAAGGATGTCACAGAACAGTTTCTATATTACAAAACAATTAGTGAGACCAATGAACTGAAATGATCGGGTAATCATAGATTCCTTATTTGTAAAAGATGTTTTCAATTTCTCTTTATGCAACAGAAAAAAACTAAAACAATAAGACTACCTGTACATTCTGCTTTACCATTTGCCTCTTCATTCGCTGTCTCGCTACTTTCCGTTGACTGAAATCCATTGATGTCTCCAGCCTAAGATGTAAATAAGCCAATGACTGATTTGGTATAGGTATACTAACAAGGCAAGCACTAAAAAAAGCTTGGCAAAAAAAAACTATATAGAGTATTCTTTGATTTTGTATATTGGGTGTTGTAAACAATCAGCAAATGGTAAGAGACCATATAAAACCAGGGAAGTATCTAATGCACATGCCCACAACGAAACAGATTGATTGGCCGAAACATTAAATTTTGACATGAGAATTGAAGTTTTATGTTAGTTTAAGCAAAAAATATTCAACGGCAAATGCCAAGATACAGATAGAATAAGAGGAAATTTTGGCATATATTGTTAACTATATAAAAAATTGTGAAGTGCATGAATTGTCTATTAGTAATCAATAAGCTTACGGCTTCTTTAGAGGGGTTCGGGTGCTCATGCCCCAGACCTTCAGCAGAGGGGAGTAAAGCACTTAAGAACTTGAGATGAGGCTGGCATCATCCCGGAACTCCAAAAATCTATGAAACTAATTAAATCCAGGAGCAAAAATTATATTTAAAAATACAAAAAAATCTTTATTTTACATCATGTACAAAAAAGCCTGACGTGTTTCGTGTCCTAAGACACTTAATCATAGGCTGAATTTGTTTTCAACAAACAGGCTGTATTTAAATGAAAAAAAAAATAAGCATCAGGCTTTTTTGTACATGATGTAAAATAAAGATTTTTTTGTATTTTTAAATATAATTTTTGCTCCTGGATTTAATTAATTTCATTGATTTTTGGAGTTCAGGAATGGTGCCTGCCTCATCTAAAGTTCTTATTGTTAACTATAAACAAATAAGCGGCTACATTTACTGTAACAGTGCATGCTTCAGTCCTGTAAAAAGACTGCACACACATTAAAATTCACTTCTCTAAAGTAAGCATTTTTTTTTGCAAATTAAAGGGAACCTGTCATGCCTAAAGGACATGTCCAATTAGCTTTTGTTTTAAAGGACCAATATACTCAATTTATAACATTAGTTCCAAGAAAAGAACTTGTGCTAAATGTTAAACTGTTTGTTATTTCTATTACTAAACAGGGCAAAACTGATATTTTAAGTATGTCCCAGTCAAAACAAGTCCTTCTCTATCTACAGCCCCTGTTAAGCTGTAAGATGAGAAGTACCTTATAATGGAACTTATTTTAAATTTTAAGGTTTAAAACAGACAAAAAAAATGATTAAAATATTAATCAATTTAAATGATAAAATGTATGTTTAGCACAAGACCTGTGCATTGAATTACTGATAAAATATGGCAGGCATACAGATCCTTTAAAATATAAAAAGTGCATAAATAAAGGGGCAGGAGCTAGCTTTTTGTTATGTTCTTTTGTTATTTTGGAAACATCTTCCTGCTGATAAAAACACAATTCTTGCCATTTCTGGAAGCAGATTTGGTCATGTTCACATTGCTTCAAGTAAACACCCTCCCATGGTATAGTTCTACCATAAAGCAGGCAACCAAACAAATTAATTTACTCACCGTGAAGCCATATTCTCTTAATAGTGTGTGAGGGCAATGGCATATGGAGCATTTTGACTGCTGTAATGGTGGCAGCACTAAAAATAAATATGGTTTGCCACCAATAACTTCAGTGGGAAATACTGAGCTTAACCCCAAGACCCATGCCAAACAATTATAGCATGTATTGCCTTGCCTGGTAAAGTAGCCCTAATTAATACACAAGTTTACTACCCACCTTGTCCTGTAAATTGCCAGGCTGCTTGAAGACATCTCTGACATCAGGAATTTGATGTTGCTTGTTTTTTTTCCTTAGGGTCTGTGTAACTGTATCAATTCTTTTTTGGACTGCAGCTGACTGAGTCCTGGTCAGAGTGGAGAGGAAAGCAATACTCTCTTGAGGGTCTGCAGCACACTCACTAAACAGATTGGACAGGCCAGCCTCTTTGAGCCATTCCTCTTCCAGCTCCCCTTCTACAAATCAGCAAACCATAAATGCATTTAATGCAGTCATAAGTAAAACCACAAATTACTTTATCACTATATATTTGTGACAAAAACCTATTATTGCTGTATATTTGTTTTTTTGTCTTATCTGTTTCATTGTATTATTAGCAAAATATACTCTTATTTACATGTAAAACCCATCTTCCTTTTATATACTTCAAGAGGGATATCAGAGAGGACACTTTGTTGCCCCCTGTGGGAAATCTGTGTCCACCCAGCGGGCAACAAAGATACCACATAATGGGAATTGTTGGAGGAAACCTCAGCAATTCTAGTTTGGCAAAGTAAAATGTACTTGCAGTGTTTTCGACTCGCCACAATACAAAGGTATTTTGGTATTTATTGTCACCTGCAAGGATTACAGATTTCCCAAGAGAACTAAAACAATATGCCTGTCTTTGCCCTAAATGGATGGTTAACATGGCTTGTTCCTTATAAGTGGATGTGTTATGTAACTGGAAAATGAATCTAAAGAATTCCAGTATTCCTTTCAAACACACACACATAAATTATTAAGATATAAGATATTATGTAATTATTTAATACACTTGTTTAAAAGTATTTACCATTTTAAAGCTCTTAAATGATTTAAACTAATAACAGGTTTTACAGATATGTAAAGATTTATTTGTGAACTCCACAACCTAACACATTTTTTTAATCGAGCTCTAAACAATTCACATGTGCGGTCATTCAACATCAAAAAATATGGGGCACTGTACTACTTAGCAGGGCTCATCTGTGTTGTTAAAAATGTAATGTATAAAGGCTTCAGTGATTGGATGTGTAACATAATAGTCAAAACACTACTTCCTGGTTTGCAGCACACTTGATTTCCATCAATTGGTTACTGCCTGGTACCAATCAGTGACTTGAGGGGGGGCACATGGATCATAACTGTTGCTTTTGAATCTCAGCTGCATGCTAAGGATCAATTGCAAACTCACTGAACAGTTATGTCCCTAGTGGCCCCCCCTTCAAGTCGCTAACTCAGAGCTGGAGAGCTGTAAAGCAGGAAGTATTTTTCTGGCTATTATGTTAAGACATCCATTCACTCTAGATTTACAGGTTACATTTTTGGACAACCTATTAACCCAGTTTTTATTTTTATATTTAACTGTTTCTTTAAGGTTAATGCCACACCAATTACCAATTATCCACTACAGTTTGAGTGAATATTTTTTTGCTGTAATACCTTTAGCTTTTTGGTTTTATCATTATGTAATGACATTTCAAAATTGGAATTTTCCCAAGTATAGATCACTAATCCCACCATAAGGAAGACCCCATAAAAATGATAACACAATTGGCAACATGCCTATGAGAGACAAGGATGGTAAGACTAACCCTGTCTGTAGTGGCTTAGACCAGTCCGTTAAGTCTTAAATAAATGTATAATATAGGAACCACTTAATTTTCTTTAGACCAATGCAAAGAGGGACAAAGCTATTGAACCAGCACAATTTAACATATTCTTACCATCAGGTTCTTTTACGACATTTTGCTCCTCTTGACTGGTGTTGGTGTCTTTTTTGATATTTTCAACTTCTGTCCAGTAGTCATCCAAAGACAGCTCATCCAGGGAGTCCTGGGAGCCAGATCGGTTAAAGGCTACCTTGTCAAGGCTTGGATTAACATTTCCTTGGTTCATAGTATATTGTCCAGATTTGCGACTGCAAAGATAAGGAAATAGGAACTTGGTTTGATATTAAACAATTTAACTTGCTGGTATATAAAAGCGTTCAATCAAATATTTCTATACTGTAACTGAAGATATTGCATAGCCCTGAACAAGTGGAAAAAAAGTAATTTATAATTCAAATAATCAAGGATTCATTAAGTGAATAAGGTGGAATTTCCCCAGTCAAAAGGATTACCATTTAGTTATACAGCACTAACAAGATATGCAGTACAATATATTTAAAAATGTGCCAATTTTATTGATGGCTGACAAAAGTTTGTAAAACAGAAAACGGATTAAACCAGAACTACTACAGAAAGATTTACGACTATGATATAGAAATTATTTAGATTAACTTTTCATAAAAACTGCAAAGAGCAAGACCAATGAACAACGTCTTTATTATGCAGTGACAATTTTATTATGTGATGGCAATGTTCCAACTTGTAATCTTATTTAGCAGAAACGGTAAACATTATAAAGCAGCTATCGTGTTCTAATAGTTAATAACTTGAATAAGCAATATCATTATTTTAAAATATTTGTATATGACTCAACAGAGACTATGGGTTCTTTTGGGGCACAAAATATCGCAACTTATCTCTCATTCAAGAAGCACTTATGTCCATGGTCTTGCTGAATCTCTCTAATCTGACTCGAGTCAAACCTGTCCTTACCAAATGTCATAGAGCAGGTTAGTGTATTCAAGGGGGAGGTTGCTTACAAGGTGTTTATTATGGGGCAGGGTGCAAAGAGAAAAATTCAATTAAGCATCCCATAGAAAGGCAGGCATCTCATTTTAAGAAGCCTAAAGACATCCACAAAATAACCTTTTTTATTGAATTAACATACCTTGGATATACACATGGTTATTAGATTTACCAGGTTTAAAATATTTTCCAACTAATTTTTCATAAACTGCAATTATATGCACAGTGTTCCATAGGCAGTCCTCCAAGCTGTGTCTGCAGAGTATGCGTATATCATATGGTTTCAGAGTAGTATTTGATCACAATAAAGCAGGTTGTTATATCATTGTCTAAAGGGACTAAAAGTTTTTATTTACTTTACTGCCAGGCACTCGCACAAGTCCTGAAAGCTGGCAAGAAAGAATATTGGATGGTTTCTGAATAACTACCAGATCTGCCATGAAATCCATCACTAGCTTCTAGAACAATGGCACTTTCAGTGTCTTCAAGAAGAGTCTTGTGGCTTAAACCATGTTTGGCAGGCTCAGCTTCTAAGGTGAATCTATGTCAGTTGCCGTTTGAGAGGGATATGCTTTTTGGGGAGAGACTTGACTCCATCATTAAGAAGGCTTCAGGAGGGTAGAGTTTGTTTCTGCCTCCAGAGAAAAGGTTCAGGCGCCAAGAGGGCAGGCCTAGTAATGCTTCCTTCTGTCATTCCCCTAAGTCTTCAAAAATCAAACACAAAGCTCAGGATTGGACTTTAAAATAGTCAATTCTTTAATAATGGAATGTTTTTCATAAAGGACTTTAGGCTATTACAACTTGATGAGAAAATTGTTTTTAAATTTATGAAGGGTTAACTCACTGCATTTCATGTGTTGCATTATGGGTGATGAGGGAGGAGTTTATGGTTTAAAGGTGGTTTGTACATTTGGTATTGTATCCTGATGACGGGAGGGTAACCCCCCCTGAAACGTAGAATTTTTTGGTGGCACATTAAAAGGGGAAGCTCCCCAACTGCAAGTGTATTGTGTGTGTGCGGATCCGTTCTTCCAATTTTGCTTCCCCTAAGTCTGAGAAGGAACGAGATTGGCATATTTTGGACCTAGCTAGGGCCATTTTGCATTATTTGGCTTGAACGGAAGATTGGCGGAAGTCAGATACGTTGTATTTGATCCCAAGAGGCCCTAGGAAGGGTATGGCAGTTAAATCTACTACTGGTCACTGGATTGTCTCCTGTATTGTCCTAGCTTACCAGTTGACAGGCAGAGCAGTTCCTCAGGACCTGAGGGCTCATTCTACAAGAGCCATGGCTACTTCCTGGGCGGCAGAAACCAGGGCCCCGCCAGAACTAATCTGCAAGGCTGCTAGATGGTTATCTCCTTGTACCTTCATCCGTCATTATTGTCTCAATGCAAGATTTGGAAGAAAGATCTTGCAATCTTTTAATTCTAAATAAAACATTTTGGTTGATTCAGCAATGGTACCTCCCTTCATTAAAACTTGGGGAAATCCCATGTTGGTGAATTGCTGCCATGGGTGACTTGGGAAATATAGAAATTGTTTTTCATACTCACAGTAATTTCTATTTCCTTTCTACTGAAGCTGGCTACTAAGATGAGGAATGCTGGGAGGAGCAGGGTACTTGTACCTAATTGGTAACTCTTTCCTGTCCAATGACCCATTAGTCGAGATTAACCCATGTTGGTGAATGCTGCCATGGAAGTGATTTGGAAATAGAAATTATGGTATTAAAAACAATTTCTATAGTTCTTCCTTATTAATAACATTGGGATCAACCATTATCTTTATTGGTCAGGCCGGTAAAATACAGGCCAGGTGGCAACCCTACTCATATGTAAAAATGTTAAGTCATATTGGGACATATCCTTATGCCTCATCTTCCCCTGTGGATAACACAGCACCCCTTGCACATTATTAAATACCTTAGGGGGCCCTAACAACAATTTTCAAATGCTAACAAACCCCAAGAACAGATGTTCCACAGGCAGAGTATGACACACACAGGGAGCATATGGCAGGCAGAACATGGCACACCCAGGGAGCATAGAACAGGCAGAGTATTGCACATACACACAGGGAGCATAGGGCAGGCAGAATATGGCACACACAGGCAGAGCAGGGCAGACAAAGTATGGTAAACACAGGAGCATATGGCAGACAGTGTATGGCACACAGGCAAAGTATGGCACACACAGCAAAAGCATGGCACACCCAGGAGGAATAGGGCAGTCAGAGTAAGGCACACACAGGGAGCATAGGGCAGGAAGAGTATGGCACACATAGGGAGCATAGGGCAGGCAGAATATGGTACACACACACAGGGATCATTGCACAGGAAGAACAGAGCAGGAGACAGGGAGACCTTTCAGGACCACTCTAATATTAACTACATAAACTGAACTCAGTGCCGGTGCCCCTTCATGAGGTGTGAACAATATGGGCAGTTTAAGTCTTTAGGGCAGTGGTTCTCAACCTTCCTAATGCTGCAACCCTTTAATACAGTTCCTCATGGTGTGAACAGGGGCAATTAATCTCTGTAATCATTTACACATGGTAAGCAGACACAGCAGGCAGACTTTCATAAGGGGATCACACAAGGGGCCAGTGGAACAAAACTGCATTAGGGTATTTAACGATTATCGCTTTATATTGGTATTTACCTTAGGATCGGAAAAGCCATCTTGAATTAAAAACTGCTTGTCAGAATAAACTGTTTCATTTTCATATCCCACACACAGTAAGTTTTTTTTTTCAGTGGTGCAGTTTTGTCTGAGTTACAGCATGCTAGCTCAGGCCCCACATTAAAGATAAACAGATGAAAACTAAACAGTTTTCTATTATTCCTATCCCCAGTTTGAGGGTAAAATAGGTGACCTTGGCAACTGTTCCTTTAGTAAATTCATTCCTTGCAAGTTTAGGCATGCCTCATTGTAAATCCAAACTTCAGTGAATGCTTAAGCTTAGATTTTCTTTAGCCATGTTTTCACAACATTTAAAATGTTTTCTCTATTATATGAGAGAAAAGTAACGGTCGACTATAACACCACAAGTGATTATTATTTAAAGTCTAAGGCTGGGGACAGACAGGGAGATTCAGGGAGATTCTGTTGAAAACAAAGAACTACTGAATTCATAAGGTTAGGTGGAAACAGGGGATTAACAATAGCAGACACAGCAGTGGATGGAGGGCCTAAGGGAATTAAGAGTCCAGGGGCCACCAAGCATTTGATGTGCAAATAAGATACATTTACTGATAAATGCTGTAAAATGAAGCAGGAATGTTGACATGGCATTGTAAAAAAAAAATACAGATACACAAAACTGATAATTCCCTCCTTATCATTATGGGAATGAGGCCTAGTGAGTGTTTACACCACTGAACAGAAAGCATTAACAACTGCAATAATGTAAGCATTAACTTAGCATGTTACCTTAAATAGCCTTCCCTTATAATCTACAGCATGACACGTAACAATAATAACAACATTATCTGTTTTTACAATATATTTGTGCATGCACCACATACTACCTGAGATTGTGAGATTATTGAACCTACAAGAACTGGAAAACTTTACATTTCACTAAGCTTGCCAAGATTAAACAATTAGCCTTTGTAAAATGAGTTACGATATCAATTAAGTAAAGCCCTTTACTCTTGACAGACATCACATCAAGCAATTTTGACAAGAAAATATCTTCATTTTGTTAAGCACCAGAGAATTATTTCATTTGATGCTTGGGTTGATCTTGGGACATAGGGACACAAGCTGTAGTATCAAGAGAAAGAGCAGGGCTATTAAAGGTGGCCATACGCAGGGAGATCAGTTTGTTTGGCTATGTAATTGGGTGATATCGGTCCAATCAGAATTGAGGGCAGGCGGTCAGATCCAACAGGATTTTTTTAACCTGCTGATCAGCATCTGCCCGACTTTCGTCCAGATATCGATTGGGGGTGTCCCTTCGTATGGCCCCTCACATGGCCAATATTCTGCAGTCTCGGTCTTTATCGCGGGCTGATAGAACCCGCATTCCGGTTGGGGGTACTAGTGTATATATTTTTTTTTAATTCCCCCCCGCCAGCGCAATCACACCAGGAGGGAGCTCCGCCATGACAGTTTTTGCGCGTGACGTCAGGCACATTAAGCAAAGCGGTCACTGTTGGGGCCGATTTTCTTAATGCGCATGACGTCACCTATGCGCAAACGCGAATGCGCAGAAACTGTCATGGCGGCTCACTCCTGGTGCGAGCGCGCTGGCGGGGGACATTTTTTTTTTAAAAAAGCACTAGTACCCCCAACCCGAATGCGGGCTCTATCAGCCCGCACATTTGGTTGGGGTAACTGTTTTGCACGATAGGTGCCCTTTAAGACAGCACAGCTCTTAAATTGGTGGTGCCAGTGGCATGTTGATTTTCACCACTACAGGAAACCAAGAGTATAGAGTTAGCTCAGTCAGTCATGGGGTGTACTCCTTAATAATGAGATTCTGGGTTGTGCAACAGCAACTTTATTTATAAAAATACAGTGCATTTCTCTCTGAATTAGGGGCTCCCTTGGAAGTGCTGAAGCAAAGGTTGGGCAAGTTGTGCAGCTTGTCATCATTTGAGTGAACCTCTTCACAGAGGACCAAAATAAGGATTGTTTTACCCAGTCTTTTGCATTTTTGAATTCCAAGATGCCCTTCATATATTGTTTTTGGGATTGATTGTTTGAATGTAATGCAGTTGAATGATCAGAGCCAGATTTCCCTTTGTGGTGCTCCTAGGCCAGAAAGGGTCCTCCCAACATGCCACCTGGTGCACAAGAGTGAGCACATGCATGCACGGTTTCCCTTGGTTCATTGCCAGACAGTGTGGCTGAAAAGCATGCTGCCCCTGAAATTGTGCTGCCCTAGGCCTTGCCACAAATCTGGGCCTGTAGAGGCAGTGCTTGTTTTAAATTTTTTTCCACATTTCTTTGCTTTCCTAGCCATAGCATTATTTATATGTATTTCCACACTTGATTCCGTTTTACTGTCTGAAGCAACAGTGTCCTCTTTCCATGTCCTTGATGATGCATCTACAACTAGAAGGAACCTGCCTGGTGTATTTTCTACTTTGTAGTCATATTTCTGCAATTTCCATAACAAACGTTTCCATAGTTCTTTCTGTGTGATGGTTAGTAGGGGGCTTGTGATCTGTTTCAACTATAAATGTTATCCCACATACAAAGTTGTGGAATGCTTCACATCTAAAAGCAATATCAAGATTCTCTTTTTCTATTTGTGCATATTTGTGCTCTGTGTGTGTAAATGGGAGTGATGCATTTCCAACTGGCTTCCATTCCTTACCATATTGTTGTAGTAGAACTGCACCTGTTGATATTTTTGAAGACCGATGTATCTCAAAATATTACAGAGTCTATACACAACAAAGAATGTCTTTTAGTGATTATAACTCATTTTCCTGTTTGTCTGTCCAGTTCCACTCATCATGCTTTAGCAAAAAGATCATAATTTCGGTAGTCTTGTCTACCAGATTGGGAATGTACTTGCAGTTTAGCATACCCATGAATCTCTGCAGTTCTTTTTTAATACTGGGACTGGCCATACTTTTAATTGCTGGGACTGGCCATACTTTTAATTGCTAGAACTTTTGCAGGATCTGGTTTCACTCCAGTGAGAAATTATTTCACCAAAATACAAAATTTCTGGTTTCTTGAACTGACATTTAGCACAATTCAGTTTAAGTCCATTTTCTTTTGCTATCTGTAAGAGTCACTTTAAATGGATACTGTCATGGGAAAACATGTTCTTTTCAGAGCACATCAGTAAATATTGCTGCAGCAGTAGAATTCTACACAGAAATCAATTTCTCAAAAGAGCAAACAGGTTTTTTTATATTCAGTTTTGAAATCTGACATGGGGCTAGACATTCTGTCAATTTCCCAGCTGCCCCATGTCATGTGACTTGTGCCAGCACTTTAGGAGGGAACAGCTTTTTGGCAGGCTGTCGTTTACCCTTCTCAATGTAACAACAGAACGCAGTGGGACATGGATTTTTACTATTGAGTGTTATTCTTAGATCTACCAGGCAGCGGTTACGTTGTTAGGGAGCTGTTATCTGGTTACCTTCCCATTGGTCTGTTGTTAGGCTGCTGGTGGGGAAAAAGGGCGGGGTGATATGACTCCAACTTGCAGTACAGCAGTAAAGAGTGATTGAAGTTTATCAGAGCCAAGTCACATGACTTGGGGCAGCTGGGAAATTGACAAAATGGCTAGCCCCATGTCAGATTTCCAAATTAAATATAAAAAAAACTGTTTGCTCTTTTGAGAAATGGATTTAAATGCAGAATTCTGCTGGAGCAGCACTATTAACTGATGCATTTTGGGAAAAAAACCTTTTCCCATGACAGTATCCCTTTAATCTTTTGTCATGCTTCTGTGGTGCCCCAAATTAAAACATCATCTATTTAGACTTTAACTCCTTCAACCCGTTCCAAGAGTTGCTGCATTGTTCGGTGAAAAATTTCTGGTGTAGAACTTAATAGTCTGATTCTGCTCACAAATATATAGACACACACACACACACACACACACACACAGACAAAAGTTTGAACTTGACAGACGTGCGTCTTTTTTCTACATAACTACGTGTAGAAGTTAACCCTCACAAGTTTTAGCACAGCCCTAGCATTATTAAAGTGCAATTCTGTGGAATATAGTTTTTTCTAAGCAAACAGAATTTAAAAAGTTGACGAATTGTCATACAATTTAAAGAATAGTTTGACGTTAACAGCAGAATAACATGACGGTCAGGTTTACACATCAAAGCAAATAATGAAGAAAATGTCAGCATTACTTCAGGTTCATTTTGTTGCCAAAATGATCAGGTTTTACCAGATTCCCCAACAGTCATTCTATGCATATGCTCATATAAAATTACACTTCTGTTGTATTGTGTTAACGTGAAATGCATTACAGCTTTACTTGATATGTATCAGGTGCACTGCAGTTGGTTGCTATAAAAGGGCAAAGAAATGAATATACTGTTACGTGTTACAATCACAGTATTCATTGTGGGAACGATTACTGAAGTATCACAAGTTTTTTTCATAGAGAAATTGGAGAAAAAGTTCACATTAAACTTTTACTAAATAATTTGGTGATTTACATATAATGCCTTGCCATTCATGGACTGTGTCCAATAAAAGGTGCTGGTGTATTATCTTTTAGCTGAACACCTAGTTCAGGTATGGGACCAGTTATCCAGAATGCTAGGGACCTGGGGTTCTCCAGATAACAGTTTTTCTATAATTTGCATCTTCATACCATAAGACTAATATAAAATCATGTAAACATCAAATAAACCAAATAGACTGGTTTTAAATCCAATAAGGATTAATGATATCTTAGTTGCTATCAAGTACAAGCTACTGTTTTATTATTAGAGAGAAAAAGGAAATCAATTAAAAAATATGGATTATTTGATTATAATGGAGTCTATGGGAGATGACCTTTCTGTAATCTGGATCTTTCTGGATAACGGGTTTCCGGATAAAGGATCCCATACCAGTATACACATACAGGGACACCATCAAGGAGGAACTGCAGCCAAGGTCTCCGTGGCAGAAAAGAGCCGAGACATGAAAAGTCATGAATGTTGAGCAGCAAAGAGATGAGAAATATTCCAGTTATCAACAGGGACCTTTCCAAGATATAATATAGGAATAGCAGCAGACAACTTTCCACTATCTCCATGATCTCTGCAAATGGGGGTGAAATGGGTTTGTGTGGGTATGTTAAAGTCTTTTTCTATTATGGTTACTGTACTGTATCTTGACAAAGGTCCCTAGTAAGTAAAGTAACATCGATCCAATACAGTGTCAGTGGTGCATGTTACGTTCCTAGTGTGTATTAGTATTCTAAAATTTTATATTGATATACAGGTATGAGAGCTATTAACCAGAATGCTTGAGACCCGGGGTTTTCCAGAGAAGGGATCTTTCCGTAATTTGGATCTCCATGGCATAAGTTTAATAAAAACTATTTAAACATTAAATAAACTCAATAGAATTGTTTTGCCTCCAGTACGAATTAATTATATAATAGCGGGCCCGGATCATGTACTGTTACAATATTACAGAGAAAAAGTAAATTTTTTTTTTTTTTAATTTTGATTAAAATGGAGTCTATGGAGATGGCCTACCTGTAATTTGGAGCTTTCTAGATAACTGGTTTCCAGAAAAATTGATCCTACCACTATCTATCCATCCATCCATCCATCTATATATATATATATATTTATCTATGTTATTTTACCATTTACAGCATCTAAGTATGTTCATAAACACGCAGTGATAGTAGAATGGACATTGCCTTGAAGCAATTTAAAAGCAAGAAAAACAATACATTAACATGGTTGAAAAACCTATAATAAAAAGTGAATGGCAACTTTCGGAAAGAAGCATTAACTCCGTTACATTGGTACTTACTTTCCCAGGTTCTCCATTAACTATCAATACAAACAGGAAAAAGCTTTCTAATAACCCAAATAATAAGCATTTTATGGAATGCCATTAAAATGGAAAGTACTGTATGTGAAAACATTAGGCATTCCCTGCAAACACTGCACTCTCTGCTGAACTCATTGCTTTGAGAAGAGAATTACTTCTATAAAGCAGAACAAAATTGTTCATAGGTTTGTTTGCAACATGTAAATGTTCTCAAAGTTACAAACAGTGTCTCGGCTACAGAAAAAAAGTGTTATTCCAGAAATGGCAGAAGAAGACCGGCTCAGATGGGTTCTCAGATAATGGCAGATGTCCCTGTAGCTCTGAGTGATTCCTCCAGTAACTCTGGTTTTCCAACATACAGGCTGGTTACTTGGCTACTGTTGAAATTTGCCCTTATGCAAGGACAATGCGAGCCCTCTGTCAGATTGTTCAATTGGGAAGTGATAGATTATGGGATTTGAAGATTTGTTATAGAATCTATGCACCATCCTCTTAGAAAGCAGAGGCAATGTGAAGATAATAATGACATCCGGGGGGTGTCCGTGAAACTGCAAGGCAAAACTCTAGTGCGGATTTGCAATAACTTTTTCTGTCACTGAACTCAATTAACATTGGATAAATAACTTTTTGAACATGGAAAGAATGCAGGGACAGGTCTGGGGGGCTAGTCACTATATTTTCGGGTGCTTTAAACTAAAATCACAAAGGATACATTTTCAGTGTAGGAACTACAGTGCACACATTGCTTTTCATAACAAAAAAATAGCAATGAGAAAAGTAAACATTTAGATGCAAAAGTCAAAGCTGTGTTGGAATAGGAGACAAATACATGCACTTAGTGGACTAATACAGCGTTTTGGTGTAAATACTAAGGGCAGGGAAAGCTAGTATAATGGAAAACAGAAGCAATTTAGTGAAATGACGCATCCATTGTGCTTTTAAAAGGAAAACAATTAGAAAAGATTACATTTTAAGCGAGGCATGGCTAAATGAATTCCCACATTTCTGAGGATTTAAAACTATGATACATAGAGTGCTCAAGTTCTACAAAAAAATTAACACTATAGTACGTAGTAACTGTTATGTTTTGGTAGCTGGGAGTGAGCAGGGTATATGCTTTATTAGCAGGTTCATGCAGCCATTACACAACTGCAGTACTTCCTACTTTCACCTTCAAACTGTACAAGTCCTGTGTATGCACAGTGACACCTGCAGGCCATTTGTATAAACACCACATATTCGCCCTATAGTAGGAAAGCATTTGTAATTTGAAATGCAAATGTAATAAACAACAACAATGCATCTTAAAGTAATATACATTATTCACATCACATAGTCCTGGGTCAATGCAGGTAGTTTTCAGATTCTCTCAGTATGCCTTATAGGTTCACTTTCTTCAGGCCTATGGTGGTTGGTATTAGG
>CM044439.1:72524186-72543803 GCA_024363595.1 Xenopus borealis
CTGCATCTACTGATGCTGGTTGTGTAAGTATCACTGGAGCTAACATGGCCTTCCACTGGGTGGTAGCTCCAGGGTTCCCCAGCATCAACAGGCACACATGTGCAACTATGCAGACATTTAAGTTCAAGTGTGACTTTAGAAGCAAAAACCTATTATTTTGAAATTGATCTGTACAATATTTTTGTGCACAAACACCTTTTGTGCCATACAGGTAAATTATATAAGGAATGGAGGAATACAAGGGTCAGGATAAAAGAAAAAAAGGTGAAGAAATGTATACAGGCCATATATAATTCCCATTCTTTTATATACACAATGCAGGTATGGAATCTATTATTCTGAATGTGTGGTGCCTTTGGGGGTTTGCAGCTTATATGTTTTTCTGTAGCTAGGTTAACCGCAGCAAAAAGCCACTAAAGAAATTAAAACATTAGATAAAGCAAATGAGATATATTGTACCTTAGTTACTATCAAGTACAAGATTCTATTTTATTATTAAATAAAAAATAAAATTATGAGCTTTCTGGTTAATAGGTTTCTGATGAGAACTCCAGGTAGGGGGGTGGGGTGGATGACATTGGGGGTGGAGCAGATGACTGTCCCGGGTGGGTCTCTTGCATTAGGGGGCAGGGTTAGGACATGGCAACCAGTGGCTGGTTGGTCGCCATGCCATTAACTTCAATGTCCATATCTGGATTTCTTAATTTGGAAATATGGACAGCCCTTCCAAAAACCAGGCTGTCCGTGTGAAAATCCGATGGATGGAAACCCTAATACTTACTGTATGTATGTTTTAAGGTTAGAGTTTGCCACAGATTACTCACTTTCATGATTGCTATGGGATTTGTAGAATCATATTAATGAACATGATTCTACAAGTAAAGGCAAGTGGGGCACTAGAAGGTTGTGGGTGTGATGGACAGCATATGCATAAATCATGGATTGCCCTGTAACCAGAATTTTGAAGTGTAGTCAGTTCACGTTTTGATTTTATGCTCTTCAAGCTCTCTTAACTTTCCCTGCTGCTTTTCACCAAACTTCTATCCTTGCTCCACACCTTAGTTAGTATCAACATTTTGTAAAATAACTGCAGTGGTAAGCAAAGGTTTCATTATTTTGTCCTATAAACCTAGCAAATCAGGACAACTCTGTTTTTAGCAGAACGCAAACAGACTAATAAAGCAGTCAGTGACTATTGCAACGTCTTTGGCACTCATCCTGTGTAATTGTGGTTTAATATTTATCTTGCAGTCTGCAAATCTAGTTGGGCAAGTATGTTTTCACTTATGTAAGAAGGATTTACAAGAGCTGGGAAGTGGCAAATCAAGAAACAAAGTTTAATTTAATATATGAATAGTTATAGATTTAGTTAAGTATTGCTCTCTCTCCCCCAAACATATACAGAGCTGTTTCTGGTTATTCACATAGAGTCTGCTCCATTAAAATCTATTGCACAATACAATTTATAGCTTTTCACTTGCAGCAGCTCTTTTGATTGGTTTTGTGAGGAAGACGAGGACTCCCACAGGGACTCATCTACTTGAATGCTCGCACCAGTGCAGTAACCCATAGCAACCAATCAGATGTTTGCATGCAACGTTTCACTATAGCCATCTGAATAAATTTAATTACAGCATGGTTGATATGGTTACTGCCTAGGTGAAAACTTGGCATGGGTTAGTTATGTTTTGTGTAGAAAAAAAAGTGGTGAAATAGCTTTACAATATACAGTCAAGGCAAAAATGTTCTATTTACAATTAGGATTTCCATCACACATTGTGTTACGTATGACAGCATTGTGTGCACAAAACATTCCTTTTCTGCATAACTGCCTTTACACAGAGGGGTGGGGTCTGCCACAATACCCAGGAAGAATCACTACATTTAAATACAGGTACATGTAATTGGCCCAGACTGCTCTTCCAGTCCATGGAAAGTAATGCTGCAATACTAAAGTCAAGCTATGTTCCTACACGTATACCCATAAACAGGGATTGAATCACACGGACATTTGTAGGACAACATTATTAAGCATAACCAGCTGCACAGAAGTGGATCATTTCTGATCAACTGAGTTATCCTTGCATGCCGAGATTCTTTACAAAACAAAGGGACCTCCAAGTATCAGAATCCATCAATTCTGCATGATTACGATCTTAAGGGTCAACTTCTTATTCTACTTTACTTATGTTTGATATCAGTTCCTACAATTGTCCTTTGTTGGTCCTGCTTTCCATGAATAAGTAGCTGCTCCAGAGGTTAGGGATCCACTTTTTAGTGGATTCCAAACGTCTGGCGAGCTATCTTAAGATTGATCAGAGTGGTTGTTACCAGCTCCATTCAGACCAGGCAGACAGGTCTCAGGGGAACTATCACAGAAATTGGAGTCACAATAGTAGGCATTCAAATGTACAGTGATGGCCACATTTGTCTGCACCATGATCCATGGTGGTGCAGTGGATAAATGTCATCCTTTACAGGACATCAAAAATACCATTGGGGGAATAACTATACCCCCCCCCCCAACACTCCACCCCACACTAGTGTCAGAATAGAAGAATGAAGCAGCCAGTTCATAAGCAGTGCAAAGTAAACCAGATGGTGTAAGGGTGGCCAAACATGGACAGATCCGCTTCTTTGGCGATGTTGCCAAACGAGCAGATCTCTCCCCAATATGCCCACCTTGAAGCATATCAAGGTAGGCATATCGGGGAGAGAGTCGCTAGCGGTAAGGCAAGTTCTACAGAACTTATCTGCTGTATGCTGCGTAACGAGCCTTTTCTCCTTTTTAATCGCTGCCCCCATTGATACACAACAGCTTATTTATATAAACAATAGTAATGAAGCAAACACAGCAGCTTTACCAGTGCAGGGCAACACTGCATTATATTTTCATTATTTTAAAACACTTAGATTTTTTTGTATGATGCCACAGCACCTTACAATGCAAGTACAATATAGAAAAATTCTATATAAAAATACACACGGGGAGGATAAGCCAGACAATAAATATACACAGTACACAGAACTAATATAAGGACACAGAGCTTAAATCAGTGGTTCTCAACCTTCCTAATGCTGCGACCCTTTAATGCAGTTCCTCATGTTGTGGTGACCCCCAACCATAAAATATTAAAATATTTTCGTTGCCAGCCCAGAGCGGAATGTTAAGAAAGTACAGGAGACAGCGTGGCTACATAAAGGTTTGTTTTCTGTGCGTAGTGCAGCAAAAAGTTTTTGCCACACCCATTTTGTGGCCACACCCCAATTACCATGTTGATTTTACAAATTTTAAATGGGCAGGAAGAGCTGTATGGCAGTCCCTACTAAGGGGATATAGAAAGCTGTAGTGCAACTGGGTTCCCTACACAGGTTACTGAACTATAGGGCCCTCTAATCCTATTGTATCTGTATATCCTTGATTGTTATCCACTTTTATTCCCTGTTTGTTATAACTAAGGAAAGCACTGCGTATCTTGTCGGCGCTATACAAATAAATGATGATGATGATGATGATGATAACTACAACTCCCAGCACCAACACCTGGATAGCTACAACCTTGCCCCAGGGCTAGTGGGGAGAGAGATGAACCTGCTCCTGGAACCCCTTAAGGGACCCCTGTGAAAGGGTCGTTCGACCTCCAAAGCGGTCCCGACCCCCAGGTTGAGAACCACTGGCTTAAATGCTATGTGGTAAGACACACAATAGGAAGGAGGTCCCTGCCATGTACAGCCTACAGTCTAAGTGGGTGGGTGGGTGTCTGGCTGGCTAACATACAGGCACAAATTTGAGGGTAAAAAAGTGCAGAAGGTAAAGGTATTGTCCAGTAGGTACCAGGTCTAGACTAATGATCTAGTGCCGCAACGAGTAGACTCATAGGGGGGAATTTAATAAAAAGTCATAAACATGATTTAAAATGGCATCTTTGTGAATGTTTAGCACTGTTCGCAATGTAAAACCAACCGCTGGCGAATATTACATTGTGCAATTTCAAAGTTCAATTTGACAAATTTCAAATTGACAAAGGTCCGGCGTTAACACCTGCTCTGGAGTTTTGTTAAATATTTTGTCTCAAAAAAGGTTTTGCGATTGCAATTTTATTACATCAACTGAGAACATCCGTAAAAACTATTTGTTTGCAAATTTTGCGATGAAATAATTGAGGTCAAAAAGGATGCACACATGGTCGATGACATTTGAAACATATTTCATGTTTTTCCTTGAAGAGATTGAGAGAGCACTCGTTACGAGGATTCTTACGATTTTCGGACCTGTGTCCATCTCCCGACCTGCCACTTAAGCTTCAGATCAAATAAAGTAGTAAAAGCACAGATCAGTCGATGTTCTGCCGCTACAGAGATACCAACAGTTGTTTCCGACAAAACCTAGTGACAGTCTCCCACTGAAAATCGTCCGATCGGCAATATATGCAGAGATATTATCGGCAGCCAACAAACATTTTCTAACCAGTCTGATCGACCATTCTCTGCTGGACGAAAAATGTGGGGACTCTCCACACACGGTCCAAAAAATCGTACGAATCAGATCGTTGTGTCTATGGCGAGCTTAAAGCAACGGATAGCATATTAAATCCTTGTGCAAACATTCAAAGTCTTCACTCTCCCCTGCTCCTCACTACAGTTCTTCATTTGTCTTACTGTATGTTGTAAAATGTACGCTGGAATACTTTTTTTAACGAAAATTCATCAGGTGCTAAAGTGAATTTTCTCTAGGGTTATGGTCTTCCTAACAGAACTTCATTAACACATACGCTTATATCAATTCAAATATGGTGGGTACATACAGGTCATTTGTATGAATTTATTAGTGATGCTGGTGAAATTTACATTTGTTTATTATTAAAAATTACAGTTACAACTTGTAAACATAATCCAACATTAAAATATAAAAAAAAGCCAGTATTTTGTCTTTTTTATTACTTTTTTGGAATACAGAATATTAAGTCACTGAAATAATAATGTTGAGGATGCAGCTTCATATTATTTTACCAGGTTGAACCCAATGAAAAAGAATTTGGCGAAAAGGGTAACGTTTTAGAAAGCAAACACTTGATAAATTTGAGGATTTTTCAACCTGAAAGAAGATTTGCCTAATGAAATGACACAAAACTTCTCTAGCACTAAGCTTTTTTGCTAGCAAATTGTCTTAGTCACCTTTACGTAAATTGGTGATATCCCTGCAATTTTTCCCTGCTAAAAGAACGCACTTTAGTCTTTTTGTCTGGGATATGTAACTCTTTAACCAAGTACTGCCAAACAGAAAAAGAACAGAGTAAAATAAATTCAGCCTTACTGAATGCCAACAGCTGATATAAACTGAGCTGCTGAGCTTATCTTACGATTGGCTTTCAGGTCTATTACACCTTTACCTACCCCTCCCATTTCTATTTTTATCCTTGTTCATTAAACTAACAGCAAACTGCACCCTGTCCACACTGAACCCTGGCTTCACAAAGTCATAATGTAACAACTTTTCTACAATATACAGTAAGCTATAAACCAGAGGACAAATGGATTTTACAGTAAAATTCTTGTTTTACCAGCACTTTATTTAATAATAAAGATCAAACTGTGAGATATGTTTATCATCTGCACTAGGATTTCTATACAAAGGTCATGTATTTCAGGACAAAACAGATGAAAATTATGAATATCCCACAGCACTGCGAAATATGTTGGCGCTATATAAATACATGTTAATATCTCAAAAGCCAAACTGCATAAACCGAATGACCCTGATGAGAGATATAGCAAAGGGCAGGGCATTTCATTCAACACAGTTTTTTAAGTCTGACTGCTTACGTATGGTGAAACAAAGCACTCAATGAATAACACTGGTGCATAAAAATCACAAGCATGATTCTGGAAATACAGTAATTTCCAACTCCAACATACTGGTCTTCCATCCTTTAAGAAATTACAATATATAACATACTAATAATCCAGCTGGTGTAACCCTACTGTGCATACACATTTTTTTTTTTTTAAATAAAGAAAATTTTTAATCTGGAGGGAAAAATCTGAACTATTATATATATGCTTGGATGTCTCCTAATACCCCTTTCCGAACGGTTGCACCAAGGGTATCTTAACTGATAACCTTTGCTTTATCTGTTCAATGCAAGGGTAGTGACACAGGCATATAGAGGGAGATTTAGTAGCCTGGCGACTAATCGCCTGTTCTTCTGGACGTGTGCTTAGTGCACGCGACTTTTCATTATAGAGTAAGGGAAGACACGCAAAGACAGATCGAGGAGATTACCACCCATAAGAACAGGCAATTAGTCGCCAGGCGACTAAATCTCCCCAAATCTGCCTGTGTGTCACTACACTTAAATGTAGCAGCATTCCAAGGAAATTGACATCACTGGGAGAGCAAACAAAGCCAGGACCCTCTGTGATGCAATACACATAGTTGGCCCCAGGTCCCATTGTGGGAGCTGTGCAGTGTCTGGAACCTTTACTTCAACTAAACTGGGCATGCTCACCAAATGGAACCCCATTGGTTCAGAAGTATTAGCTGTAATTGGCACTGTTGCTATTCAGGGCTGGTTTGGTTTCTGTAACGACCAACCCAAAATGTAATGTTATTGGCCCCTCTGGACGCTGCCTTTGTGGTTGGAAGAAAGAACCCAACCCTGTTCTGCATTTACAACAAGATATGTTCCCTTTGTGGCTTACAAAGTTGGCTACCAAGAATTCCCAATGGTTCGTCTTTTTATATACTGTACATGAAAGATCACAGAGGCTCAGTTCAAAGCAGAGAACAAAAGCAGCAACTGCTCCAACTCACCAGGGTCAGGGTTGGACTGGGGAGCCCGGGGCCCCCTTAACCCACCCCCCCCTTGCTGTGGGGCCAATGCTGTGCACTCCCACGTGCATGCGCAGACGGTGCCCACAACGGCGTGCAGTGCGCCAGCTAAGTGTAGCTGGGCTGTAACACTGAGGGAAGCGCGCCATTGGAGACAGGACAGATGGGAGTGATCCCTGGCCGGGGACTATCACTCTCCTTTAAGGGGAGCCCAGCTCTTTTGAAAAAAGTGTAGCACTGCCGGGTCCCCCTTCAGGCCCAGGCCCGGGACACTTGTCCCCCCCTGATGGCGGCCCTGCTTGTTGTGAAACAGATGGCAGGGTCTATCAACAAGTTCGTCAGGTGCAGAAAATCCCTAGGAAGATCAGCCCGTGAACAGTAGAGGAAAGAAAAAAAAATAGAGCCCCGCAGCACCGGACATTTTTTCTTTCCTTTCAGATCACAGAGACTGCCCAGTTGTAAACCATTAAAGCTGCAACATACGTTCCAGTGAACAGTAGTAGCAGTGCCTAATCCTGGCATCATTTGCAGGCAGAACCACTAAATTCAGTCTGGTTAACTCTCTAAAAAACTTGTTGAAATGGATCTACAATAAAGAGCTTCATTCCCTAAAGGATTGTTGTGTGAGAGTCCTACACTATGCCCACATCCTCACATGGCATTGTGCTGTTCGACTATTGAACACTTAAATATGAAGACCATAGCATATGTATAGTATACTCCTCAAGAGTGTATAAATATATGCAGATTGGAAAGGCATGCAAGGAGAGGCAATAAAACAAGTTTTCCAGAAAAAGAAACTATAGTGGTGTGAAAATTTTAATTTTATGGATGATTTTAACAGCATAAAACAGCCAGATTCAGTTGAAATTTTTCTCTTGATGGGACCTTTTGGCAACATTATACAAACAAGATACTTTTTTGGCACATAAATGGAAACTGCCCAGTGTGTGCTTGTTCCATGCTTTTAAGATACTTCCTGTGTTATTGTACAGGGGTCCAAGTGATTCTAATTACACAACTACATTTCTATTTTATTGTGTTTGAATACCAGTAACCGCAAACGGAAACACAATTTAAAAGTGCATCATAATTTTAATGTCCCAAGAGATTATGAGAAAGCTGCAGAAGAAAAAACAAGACAAAATGATACTTCTGTGAGCAATGGGCATTTGTCTGGCTCTGATATGCTACAAGAAAAGATGTAAAAATGTAGCTTGCCGTTTTAGAAATATTCTTATAACGGTATGGGATCTATTATTCTGAATGTTTGGGAATTAGGGTGTTTCCCATAATTTGGAGTGCCATGCCCTAAAGCTACTGGAAAGCAATTACCTAAAAAAAAAAAAAAAAAAAAAAAAAAGCCCAAACTGCTATGCCATCAGATGGATTTAGTTTAGCTTAGTTAATATGAAGTACCAGATAAGATCTAATGATTACAGAGTAAAAGAAAAATACACAGAAATACACAGAAAGAACAAAAGCTAAAATCACTGGGGAGTGTAAGGCACCACCAAAAATTATAAACACTTACCCGATACCCTGGGTCAGTGCTAATGTTGGCTAAAAACTATACCAGGCATTTAGCTTCTTTTGTCTTCTCTCATTATCTTCTGGGCCCGGACAAAAGAAGAAGAGCACAGAGCCGGGGCCTAGTGCAGCAAGATTGTATGGGTGGCATGCCACCCACTTGCATTCTTAGGAGGGCTAATCCCCAGTGCATGCGCTTGCACAAAAAGTCAGCAGGAGCTAGGACCCAGAGGCCTAGGGGCACCCACAATGGAAATCAGGGCCTGTGGATGAGCTTCTACAGAAAGCTAACAGAAGCACCAGCCAACTAGGTAAATTCCCCAGTGGTCTCAACATTAGTTCATCTTTATGTAATTTTATTTCCACATATGACATTGGACAGGCAGGCTGTGCTGTCTTATACAGCCCGCAGCCTTCCTGTTGTTATTATTTAAGGAACCAGGGCATCCGTGTGCTTCAAGGTAGTGAGTGCACTGTGAGTACAATAAACACAGAAAGAGGGGTTTGCCCAAAGAACCCCTGATGGTAAGTGTATAAGATATAAAGGGGCTCTGACATGGGAATAGGAAGCCCTATAACACAAGAGGAACTAAAATAGCCAGTTTTTCAATTATAAAGAAAATGTCATTCTAATCAACATTCCAGTTTCCATGTATTAGAAAACAAATTTCTTGTTTATCCCTTTTTATTTTCTGGCTCTAAATACTAAAACAATATAGAACGCCTGTTAAAGGGCACTGGTCACCTTACATAGCCTCGCACACAAGAGTCTGCGCTTCAGTTAGGGTAAACAATATAATAAACAATAATGAACAATGCTGTGGCATACACATTTGCATAGCTATCGAGTGCCACAACCAGCTCATTGTGCTCATGCACGTGACATCAGATTGAGAGGCTTCTACGTCAGAAGGTTATTAAGCACATGCGCGCTACACATCTTGTCAGCCTGCACCAGAAGCCTATTGCTGGGGTCATTTAAAAAAAAAATCTAAAGTTTCCTCCAACTGCAGTGCAGGCTCAGCTGGTTTTTGCAACATATATTTGGAGTAAAATATCTGATGGGCAGAGAAAAGACAGCGCTTTCAAGAAAAATTACAAATATGAATGCCTGTATACCACCCTCAACCCAATATACTCCTAATTTATGATAAAGGGGGTGGTTCACCTTTACGTTTACTATTAGTATGTTATAGAATGACATTCTATTCAACTTTTCAATTGGCCTTCATTTTGCTTTTCTATAGTTTTTTCAGTTGTATTCTTCTTCTTCCCAGCTCTCAAATGTGGGTTGCTGGCCCCATCTAAAACAAATGCACTGTGAGGCTACACATTTACTTATATTGCTACTTTCTATTCAGACCCTCTCCTATTCATATTCCAGTCTCTCTCAATTGAAAGCATATTTTCTAGGGTAATTTTGACCCTAGCAATCAGATTGCTGAAATTGTAAAATGGAGTGCTGCTACATAAAATTATTCGCCCTCCCGAGCCCGACTTCTGGGTTCCATTTATAGACCCGCCCCACCAATGATGTCACAAAAGTGAGCAGGCTCGTGTCTATAAAAGATGAACCCGGAAGTCAAAATCCAGCATTGTAAGGTGCAACGTCGAACCAAACCTGCCCTACCCATGGGTAAACCCGTGGGTCCCACTGGCCTGCATATCACTACACTCTACCAATGTCATATTAAAAATTAATCCTTTAAACTGCTCACACTCAAGATTCTTAGCTCAAGACTGTCTGTCACAAGTAACTAAAGTTGAGATATAAATACCATATAAGTATCTCTTGTTTTACTATTGGTTTTCATAGGTTGAAAGGTATTGCAATATTACCTACATTCATTACTACTTCTTGTTGCTTACTGCTGGTGCACACTTGGACAACTAGCACAAAACTAAAATTGCAGGGTGAAAGCAGTGCGATAGCAACTGTATTTCTCTACCACAGTGATCCTCAAGTATTCATAATAGGTGGGATAAGGAATAAGTCACTGCACCATCAGAAATAGAGAATTCCGCTCCAGAATACCTATTCTTTTTTTTTCTGCAATGATTTCTTTCAGGCTTTGTACACACAGCAATCACATCATTGTTAAACATCTTTGCTATGTAGTTCCATGCATTCACTGCATGGTAAAACAGATGTTAAGTGATTTTAATGTTTGCAAAAAGCTTCACAAAAGGAGAACAATGCAGAGTACTATAAAACTGCAATAATTTTTAATTGCTTTCAGTGTCAAGCTCCATTCCCATGGTTACAAACCCACTGGGATAAAGGAGATCAATTACCTCATTTGTTGTCTTACTGGAAGAGTGCTTGCAAAAATAACCACCATGTATGAAGCCTAACATGTTTTATGTGACACTAGTAACTATTCCCACTGGCCAGCAACAAAATGTGTGAGGAGCACTAGCGCTGTCTAAAAGACTTTTTTTTTTTTTTTTTAACTTATGAAGGGACAGCAAAAATAATTTTTTTTATATCGATCAGAACATAGTCTTTGCAGGCTATTTATAATTTTGCCATAAAAGTATTTATTGATGATTTAACATTACCCATCTGATTCCCCATTTTTCTCTATTAGCGGGCTGCCATATTTGTGCAACAGTAGTCAGTTAGCATTAGAAACTCTAATTGACAGGTTGAGAAGGGACAGTCAAGGCTAGCAAAACAGTCAGGTCTAGGAACTTCAAGTAACAAATACTTACAAAAGCAGCCCTATTAGCGAAAAACAGTCAACATATGGATCATTTTTTGTGTATATTAATAAAGTTGTTTTTTTAGGGTCAGTATCACTAAAGTTTTAGCCATTTATTTGCGGATTAAACAAATGTGGATAAAATAATTAGATTAAATAAAGCAAATTGTTAGAATAAAATGAAAAACCTGCTTAGGTACAAAAGACTATGGGTTGGGGCTGACGGGGAGATTTAGTCGCTTGGCGATTTATCGCGTCTTCTATGAGACGACAATCTCCCCGAACTGCCTGCTCCCTGCCCGCTGCCTGTTTGAATGAAGAAACGCCAGCTTCAATGCACTTGCGGTGCTTCGATTTCCGGAATCACGAGAAGTCGCCTCGCAAGGAAACTTTGGGTGATTGCGGAAATTGAAACACCGCAAGTACATTGGCGTTTCTTCATTCATGCAGGCGGCGGACAGGGAGCAGACAGTTCGGGGAGATTGTTGTCTCACAGAATAGGCGATTAATCGCCAAGCTACTAAATCTCCCCAATCTTCCGGTCTGTCACAACTCTAAAGATAATTGCAGACACATGGTTTATTCGTGGATGTTTTGTTATAATCAGATGAAAATGCTCACCACTGCATTTTTACATTTAAGTTCTTTTCTAGATATACGCTTGCTGCAATTCCAATGCTTATCTACAGAAATGACCTTCACAGTGCAGGAAATCTCCATATGTAAATAGTTTTACTGAATAACTCAGTGAAAATGTGTCCTTTTGCATTATCCCACAGTTATGCGATACAAATGTTTGGAATGCAGAGGCACTGCCCACGCAAGTAAAAATATTTTTAGTCACTTTGTTTAACGCAGACTGAACAATTTCCTGTGGATAACCAAGTGTCCATTCTGATATAACTGCCCTTCTGCTTTTGTGGAATTTTTAAAGGGGTTGTTCACCTTTAAATTAACTTGTAGTATGATGTAGAGAGTGATACAATTTGCAATAGGTCATTTGTAAAAAGTTATTTGTAACTGCTCAAAAGCAGTTTCTGTCTGTCCCTTTAGGCACTGGTGGTCTGATTCCTGAAACAACGTTGCAATATTCAGCCAAGACTATACATATTCACAAGTGTGCCGACTCCTTTATCCTCATCCCTAAACAGTGGCATAATTACCAGGGGAGCAGGGGGTGCAATTGCACCAGGGTCCGCCGGTGATCGCACCGCAGAACGGGAGTAAAGGAAAGCGTGTGTCAATCGCATCTGGGGGGGGGGGGGGGGGGCTGGGTGCACATCCTTAGCCCAGGCCCAGTATAATTTATTTACGTTACTGCATTAGACTGCAATGTAAGTAGAAGTACAATTACAGGAAAATCATCATTAAAAGTAAATAGCATATATAATTAACAATGTATCACTATAAAAGAAAAAAAACAGTAAAAAGAAATCACAATATACTTAGGTTGTGTGGCATAATGAAATTAGCATCTTACGTATATGGGTTACAAAGTATTTCTATTGATTTCTATCACTCCCCAGTAACTGCTCATAACTGACCCGGGTATCCAAAAGGTGTTGAAGTTCCCAGGGTGTCAAGACCCTCAAGGACTGTATTTGGTATTTGAGCAATGTAGTAAATACCTTTTACTTCCCCTTGGGCTCAGTGTAAAGGTACCACCTGTCAACTGCAGCAACAAGCTCACCCAGTCTCATAGGCAAGGAAGCCCCACTTATCCTGTATAGCTCTGCCTCTCCCTGCCAAAGCACGGGAAATTCACTGGCCAATCACCACCCTTCCCCAACGTGTACGGGAAGAGGTGCCCCTCTTAGCCCAGTCAAGCCCTGCTTCACTACACTGTGCTACGGGTCATTGGGCCCCAGGAAAACAAACATCTGAGTATTTTCACTGACTAGTACTAGAGAAACACTCCTAGAGGGATTCAGAAGTATAAGCAGATCTGAAAAAAAAAAAAAGTTATCAACTACAGAAAAATGAGTGAGTCAGGGTCCCCTTTCATTTTCATCAATTTATGTTTTCCCAATGGGGATTTACATTATTGCCAATGGGAAAGCTTCTTGGATTATTATTATTATTATCAGCGTAGTTTTATCATTTATAATTAACAATTCCCATGTCCTTAAATGTTTGATTTTACTCTACTGTGTATTAATTAGTAGCAATCAACACTAGTGACACAGAAAAAAAGGAAGTAAAGAGCTAGTGAAACCAGCTGGTGACCAATTTAGTTATTCATACAAGTAGCACCAGCCTGGGGGAACAAATTAGTGATTTCAGGGATTGACAACTAGAAGTTTTGTGCTAAAAAAGGGTGCTTAGTAAAATTAGGGTGCATAGTAAAATTACTATGCCCACTGGGAAATTGTGCTTCCTACAGACATCATTGGATTTAGGGGTCCAGGGCCCACAAACCCCCCGGGCCCCCCACCCCAGCTGAAAAACCCCTCCACTTATGGGAACCCCATACCTGCCACAACCCCTCTCTGCCCACCCACGCATACCTCCCAATATTTGAAAAGGGGGCCCCCACCAGAAAACCATAGTCCATGGGCCTACTCTACAAACTTTTTCTCCTAACCTCACTCAACCTCTATTATTCAAGTCTCTTTTTCTTTCTATTATTTATTATTCTATCTATTTAGCCTCTCTGTTGCCATACAGAAGTAGGTAATCACCATGAAACAGGCCAAATGTTTGTTGTCAGGAGGGCCCACTGACACTTATGCCCACCGGGAGTTTTCCTGGCATCCCGGTGGGCCAGTCTGACACTGCCTACAGATGATAGAGTATGCAACAACACCTTTCCACTGATTAAACGCAGGTAAGCACTTCAATAATACTGTTATATGTTCTGTATTTTTGCACTATTAGGTAATTCAGGTATTTGACCTGCAGCAATCCCCATGGTTTAAAAATGTACAGTATTTTCAGGTGCTTGCGGGGGCATGATTTCTCAATGGTGACAAAGCACTCCATGTGCCATTGCCCTAAGAGTCAGACTATATAGAGACCGATACTCAAACCCTGCTTTATACTGCAGCTACAATTATAAATGTACATTTTGAATATAAGCAGCATTCTTTAACAAGCATATGGAAGCTGAAGGAATTTTTTTTTTTGGAACGGATACTGTTATATCAGTAAAGATAAAGTAAAACACTTCCTCAGGCTGATATGACATGGAAAGACAGTTATATTTATCTTTTATCTATATTTGATGTTGTTACTCATTACAAGTTTCTGCAAATAAAGACATACATGGCTACCTCAAGGTTCACGAGAAAAGTCATTTTTAGAGGTCATACAATGTTGACCTTCCAGGTACTCAACTGATCAGCACACAGGCTAAACAGATCTCTATATATTGTGAGATATGAATAAATAGCACTGTTACCAATTTGGACAGAGAGACTGCACCCTGAGGAAGCAACCCACTACTTTTCACTATCAAGCTTGTATGCAAGTGTTGTAAGGGGGTGTATAAATGGTCAAAATTAGGGGTATGTGGAAGAACTCTAAAGGCAAAGGTATAGTGTATTTAAGTATAATGGAAGTGCTACCTTTAATGCACATTATCTGTGCCCCTGTCTCTAAAGTAAGTTTGCAAACAGGGGTTTTTATTTACAAAGTTGTGATCATAAAGTTGAAAAGCCACCATACCATGTCAAGGTATGAATTGTCATCTTCCCTTTCACACACACAACGAATTTTCAGATCAGGAATGACCTTGAAAAAGTGTTTTGGTTTTTTTTTGTATAATGAAAGAAATGCAATTCCATACAACCAGTATGTAAACTGATTTCTGACTTGGGGGACTGAATTCCATTATACTGTTTCAAGAGTCAGTATCAGAGAAGAGCATAAAAAACAAATACTGCTTTCAATTTCAATAATATTTACAAATGCCTTTCCTTCATTAAGCAAATCTTTATTTTTGGGGCTACACCGTTGTTTGACATTTCAATACAGAGGAGGTGCTATCCACAGACATAGGAGGAGCCAGGAGCTCCATAGCAATTACATTTACCCCCAAAAAATTAACAATACAAGAATATAACAGAAAGACCCATGCTTACAAAAAGAAATGGAAGTTGAAGACACCAGTCTGCCTTTTTCAAAAAACCTTGACAAGATCTGTGATAAAGTATTATGATATGACAATTCTATGGCAACGATAGTTGTAAAGCTATATTTTTTTATAGGGACAAAAGGTGTATAATCTCGTTGTATGGTAAATATAACACCTTTAAAAACGCAAAAAAAAATTGAAGGTGACTGAACTAGTACTGTAAGTACAGGTACAAACGATAAACATTCTTATTTTGACAAAAATATAAAGCTTGTCGAGCTTTTTATTTCTGTCAAAAATAGTTTCTTTCCTTTTATTAATGCAGCTTCTCTTAATAATTATATAAAGCAGAAATAAGATAAGAGGAAACCTTGAACACAACTTTGCCATTGATACAAAACACTGTATATCACATGGCTTTTCAGCAACTCCTTATCTGCTAATCATGCAAACAACCTTATTATGTGCTGAAAATTAAAGGTGACAGATAAAAAAAAAAGGAATGGCGAAGGTCAAGAAGGACAAAACGTGTTACAAAAAAAAGAAGAAGAAAAGAAAGGCTCTACAGCCAAATAATTTTTTGATTTAAAATGTCAAACTTAACCATCTAATTAAAAAACAAATTTATGCATTTCTAAATACAAAATGCATCAAATAAACTCACAGCTTGAACGTTTCATTTAGGGTGAAAAACTCGAATTGTTCGAATTAATCTAGTTCTCGAGCAAAGCCCCCTGAAAAAAAAAAAAGAGGGCTACAAAAAAAGGCTACAAACACATTCAAATGGTACAAGGGAACTATGCCACTGACTCGTACATGACTGACAGGTTTTGGCTGGAGTATTTTTTATATTCAAGCTATTTCCAGTTTCAGGGTTTTATTTTTTTTAACCCGAAAATTCGAGTTTTACATGAAAAACACCCTCGAATTTTCAGGTAAAAAACAATCTAACCTTTAAAAAATAACCCCCATAAAGTCTTTAAATAAAGAACAATCTTTTAAACACATCAATTTCTGATTTCTAGACCCAGAAACTTTCTTCAAACATGCAACTGCAGCTATTTTGTGCATATTATACACAAATTTAAAATTAAAAATTATTTTCACTTTTTGATATGACCAAGAACACATAATAGCAACTGACTGCAAACAGGGGCGTTGCTACCATGCGGCAAATTGGTAAACATGCCTTAGGTGGCAGCACCCAGATAATTACCAAGGGCAGTGAAAAGATGCTCCTGGGAACATTAAGAGCCAAATATCCTGTTATTAAACTGGAAATATGGCTCCTTTAGTGCAGAGAGGACAATTTCCCCCCCCTGGACCTACTGATGCAGGGAAAAATAAGCTGCCCTGGGTAAGTTCGCAGGAGCCACCGAATCGCCCCTAACGGCAAATTGCATTAAGGCAAACTTAATGTAGACAAAGCAGACTGTCTTAGCTGGATTTTCTATAAGTGTACCTGATTATTAATTGACATGATCTGATAAACATAATCTGCATTAATTTTTAATCAAGCAATGGCCTTGCCATGGGTAGCAGCTTCTCATTCATTTGAATGGGAGATTCACTACGCATGACAGTGCTAGCATCTTTCGGAGGCTGCATTTCTTGTTAGGTCACCTGATTATGGGTTTGAAGTGAATTCATGGTGGGTTTTTGTTTTTTTTGTTTTTTTTAACGCATCAGTTAATAGTGCTGCTCCAGTAGACTTCTGGACTGAATTCCCTTTCTCAAAAGAGCAAACAGATTTTTTTTATATTCAGTTTTGAAATCTGACATGGGGCTAGACATTTTGTCAATTTCCCAGCTGCCCCTGGTCATGTGACTTGTGGCAGCACTTTAGGAGGGAACTGCTTTCTGGCAGGCTGTTGTTTATCCTTCTCAATGTAACTGAATAGTACGCAGTGGGACATGGTTTTTACTATTGAGTGTTGTTCTTAGATCTTCCAGGCAGCTGTTATATTGTGTTAGGGAGCGATTATCTGGTTACCTTCCCATTGTTCTGTTAGGCTGCAGGGTGGGGAAAAGGGTTGTATCACTACAACTTGCAGTACAGCAGTAAAGAGTGAAGTTGAAGTTTATCAGAGCACAAGTCACATGCCTTGGGGCAGCTGGGAAATTGCCAAAATGTCTAGCCCCATGTTAGATTTCAAAATTAAATATAAAGAAATCTGTTTTCTCTTTTGAGAAATGGATTTCAGTGCAGAATTCTTCTGGAACAGCACTATTAACTGATGCATTTTGGGAAAAAAAACTTCCCATGACAGGATCCCTTTAAGTACATCTTAGTTTGAATCAAGTACAAGACAATGTTTTATTATTACAGAGAAAAAGAAAATAATTTTTAAAACTTTGGATTACTTGGATAAAATTGAGTCTATGGGAGGCAGCCTTTCTGTAATTCTGAGCTTTCTGGATAATGGATCCCATACCTCTACATTTATTTGTGTATATTGCACCTTTCCAGATGACTACTGCCTTTAATACCTTTAAGCTGTAGTAAACATCTATATTTAACCTTATAATTTTAGTAGCTGGATAGCCCGGATAAACTTTTTTTTTTTTTTTAATAGACCGAATTCCATTGTTTTACAAAACTCTGCCCACCTGTGCCACGGATTTCAAAGTGGGAAGGAAATGTTAAATTGCAATGAACTCATTCTTTAGCAATTTGCTATTAATACAAAACAGGAACCAACATGCTGTCAAAACAGGACAAAAGGGATTTCTTCTCTATAAAGCAGAAGTACAGTCATGTACAACAGCTGGTAATTCTGTTCTCGCAGACGCAGCAGGGCAATGGAAGTGGATAAAAACACATGCCTCCTAAATACATTATAACTGCTGGAGTCCTGTTATCTGTCTTACACTGAAGTAAATTAACATAACGCACCATAACAACATGTACAAGAAGAAAATTAAAACATGCATTGAAACATTCCTCCTATACAGGCAGGACTGGTTATAAAAGTATCAATAAAAGCAGTGTTAAAAATGTAATAAAAGGTTAGCCTGTACCTTTTACAAACTGCTACTGTATGTAACAAAGCACAACTATAGTACTCCATGACCCTTGAGATAACAAAAAACCCCATGGCCCCAAGTACCGCCTCTACTTTGATATCCTCCTTCAATTTTCTCTGATCAGCACTTATATACTTATACACTGTGCACATTAACATGACCTATCGAGCACGGAGAATATGTTTTGTCAACAAAGGACAGAAGGGACACCAAGAGTAAGAGAAACAAGTCACAATTGAAGTGGTAAAATGAGAAGCTACAGGGAGTGTTTTCTGCTATGTCACAGATCTAATGTACAGAGAACAGCACATATAGTGTGTCTTAAACAGCAAAAGTGTAGGACAGCTTGCAATTTTTTTTTTTTTTAAATATTTCTGGTTGATAAAAGTTAATTAGCCTAGCAACCAGGGAACAGTTGAAACGAAAGTAGTAGATTAGATATATGGGGGCTGAAGAAAGGTAAGCAATAAAATAAATTAAGGGCAATGGCACATACAGGGATATGTTGGGGTGAGGAATCTTTGCAAAGCAGCTTACTTCTTCTGCTTATGGTACATTTCAATAATGCAGTTCTCTGTGGATTTCATTTTGTGCATTATCGAACTGCTGCCATCAAGCAGCAATAGCAACAAAACAGCCCCAGACCCTTATTCCTTCTCCACTAGCTCTTGCAGACATCATAAATATTACAATCAGATGGGCAGCTTCTTACGGGCATCTGCCAAACCCAGAATTATCTTCAGACTGCAAGAAGACAACAAATCATCTTTCAAGAATTTTTCCCTACTATTCAGAAGTACAATGGCAGCAACCTTTATTCTTCTTCAACTGATGCTTGGCAATGTTAATAGAAATGATAGGCTTGTGTGCAGCTGCTTACCCATAACAAAACCATGTTTTGGACAAATAACCCTCATGCTGATGTTTCCTGAGACAGTTTGGAACTCAGTAGTGAGTGTCATCTGAGCACACACACATTTAGGATGAGTAATACTCTCTAAAAAATATGCCCATCAACCTATGTAACCAAATTTAAAAAGAAATAAAATTCACGTAAAAGTGGAAAAGATTTACATGACAATGGCTGAAGGAGTTAATGTAGGAAGAGGTAAACACACTTGATACTAGTGTCAATCATCCAGTACTTAAAGGACAGTATCATTTTTCTAACACAGGTGCCACAGGAACCGAAAAACTGAAAAGGGTACAACAAAGGAACATGTTTGCGAACAACCAGGAGGAAAGAACACAGTAGCACTTAAGTAATCAGCTTAGCTTTTTAGGCACATCTGCTACACGACGCAAACAATAAGGTGCACTCATTGCAGAAAACTGCAGATTGACCTTCACTCTGCAATAGTAAGACACTAAGCTTAGTGCAACCCTAACTATAAGGGCTCATCCAGACGAGCAGATTCGTGGAGATTAGTCGCCTGGCGACAAAACGC
>CM044439.1:72560185-72598428 GCA_024363595.1 Xenopus borealis
CATCCCTACAATAATATTATATATTGTTTTCTAGACTGGTCACATGATGCTATGTGTCTGTGTGTGAGAGAGAGGGTGTGTTAGAAAATAGGGTTAAATGGGTTGTTCACCTTTAAATCGACTTTTAGTATGATGTAGAGCAGGGGTCCCCAACCACCGTGCCGCCAAGTTCAACACACAGTTAATGTGACGCACCGGATTGGACACAGCGCGTGCAAACTTGCCACTGGTTGCACCGAAGTTTGCTCATGTGTGTGTGTGGGGGGTCACACACGCATGAGCAAACTTCGGTGCAACCTGCGTGAGTTGCACATGTGCAGAACCTGCCCTATATTATTGGGTTTTTTTTGTGGGGGCCAGGAGATCAGGGTAGAGAGTCTTAGCTGGCAGGCCCCATAGGAGAGTGGCTGAATATAAAGATGAGGAATAAAAAGCCACAGTATCATTACATTTGTAACCTTACAGAACATTTGCTTTTTAGATGCGGGTCAGTCACCACATTTCAAAGTTGAATAGAGCCAGAAGAAGAAGGCAAATCATTCAACTGTTTTCAGATAGAAAAGAAATAAAAAAAAATTCCAATTACTGTTCTGCTTTCTATGTGTGGCTGTTTTTCTAATATTGAAGTATTTTAAAGTGTAATTTTTCACCTTCTAAAGCAGCTCTGGGAGGGTAGGTCACCGACCCCCAAAACTGTTCTAAATTGGTACATTTAGTTGATATATTTCTTATCTTTGTCCCTGCTGAACAGAATCCCTGAGTTTTATTGCAGGTAGCTTTAGAATTGATACAATAGTTGCTAATGGTAGAACCACATGGACAATTTTACCTGCCCTTCATTTCATCCGACACGACTGTCTGATGAAGACGCAACATGCAGCATTCACATCCAACAGTCGTTTTAAGTAAGTTGAAATCTGCTTCTGCGTGCAACATTACTATTGCTTGTATTAGATTTGTTGCATCCAATTTCACATCTCAATAGATTTTTTTTGAAGTCCGTTAAACTGAACAAGAACAAAACTTGGTAAGTGCATTTACCATTAAAAGTTGGCAAGTTTTGACTAATCAGTCACAGCTAAGTACAAAGTTTACCAGAGTGGGATTTGCATCCAGCGTTTGATGTTATTATAACTTTTGGGCATGTTATAATACATTTCTCATCAGATACAAGTCTGCTAATATATTGACAGTCTACAGAGGGAATCCTGGAATTACTGCCAGTTTGAAGGCGGCTGTAGGGTTACCCTCCATCAGTTGGTGCTCTTGCACACATTCAGAAAGGGAGGCAGGACAAACCCACTGGCACCAAGCATGACTATTGGGATGTGTGAGGAGTGCTGCAGAAAGACATCTATATATACACAAAACATTGAGTCAATCTGAATGGCCAGTACTGGTTGGACTGGCCTATTGGAATACCAGGAGAAATCCCAGTGGGACCCAATCCTGTTGGCCCCTGCTGCCTTCCAGCAAGCCATCCACCCACATGAAACTTTGAGAAAGGTAAAAATAAAATTAAAGATGGGCATGCGTTCCACAGTGGAACATTCATATATCTTTCATTTTTTCACTGGCGTCTCGGCCAGATTGATGGCATGGAGTAATCAGCAGAGGAAGTGGGATGTGTTGTGGAGAGGTGGAAATAGGGCTGGCAGGGTTAAGGGATTTCTATGTGGTGGTGACCAGGTGATGGGCGCTTGACTGGGGTACCTGTGAACATCCTGATAGAATCCCAGTTTATCTGTTATCTGGCTCCATGATCTTTGTCCCAGTAACTGGAGTTGGAAACAGTAAAAGGGATGTAAAGGCAAAAATAAAATCCAATACAAATCTCTACACAGTCTCCAATTGCTCTACAGCGAAACAAAGCTGCTGGAGTTCTGCACAGCTGGAAAGTAAGGCGGGGGCTCCCCCTGCTGTTCATAAGTATGATTGTTTCCCTGCACAGCAGTTAGAGACCATCTGGCAACTCCTATCCGCAGTAAAGTAAATGAAGGAGAATTTCATTGCATCCAGTCAGGTTTCTTATGAAAACAGTACACATTTTTAATTAAAGTGTATTGAAGATAGGTGTCTTTTTCATTAAAGAAAGTAAAAATGGAATTTTATTTTTTTGCTGTTACATGCCATTTAAGAATAGGTCAAATTATCAAGAAACCTAATAAAACAAGAGTGCAAACTTACTGTTCACAAAATGTAATGAAGGTATTAAATGGTAAAACTGTCAGGATCGCGCCGCCCAGAGGCTTACCTTAGCTCTGGGCGGCACGTCCTATCCCTCCGGCGTCACATCCACACTGGCGGCGCCGGGTAGTGACGTCATCATGTCGCGCCTGACGTGATGACGTCACGGCGCCGGGTTTCGGCACCAAATTCAAATATTTAAAGGGGCTTGGACGCCATCATGGCGTCCAATGATAGGACCTTCATGCTATTGTGCCTGGGTGTACTTTTGATCCTGTTTGCTGTATTTTTGACCATTGCCTGGACTTTGTATTACCTTTTGCCTGCTATTACACCTTTTGCCTGGACTTTGACCTGTCTCTTCCTGATCCTTGACTTAACTGCGTTATTGGACCTTTAACACTAAGCTTCCTCCTTGGTCCCTACTATTTCCCTAGGGTGTCTACTATGCCTACCCTGACAAAAACTGCACTTACAAATGTAATTGAATAAACCTCATAACTAGAGCATAGTGGAAGAGTACCCAAGTCAACTGGCCCCCATCATTGACCCCCCCATGTAGCTCCTTCCCTTGCCACCTAATCAGCTTAGACCACTACCCCACACACCCTTGTCTGCTTCCGCACCCTCCCTCCCACCCACTCTCTGCTTGCCCGCTTCCACCACTTGTCTGCTTGCAGGACTTGCGGTACCAAAGGCAGAAGAGATACATGCCTTAGGTTCTAGTGTCCCTTCCTTGTTACTCCATTCTCTGTTTCTTCTTCTTGTAGTTCCAGTGCTATCCACCTGAGACAGCAGTCCAATGTTGTTCCCCCTTTACTCTCTACATGAATGATGACTCTACATGACTGATTTATGAGGATGTTTATGTAAAGCACTTGATACAGGAAAAGGCTACTTTGGTCACCAATATCAATTAAAGTACAAGGAAAGTCTAAAATAGAATAAGGCTAGAAATGCTGTATTTTGTATACTAAACATAAAAATGAACTTACTGCAACACAAAGCCTAATCAAACAAATGATGTATGCTTTCAAAGTTAGGCAAAGGGGGATGTCATCTTGTAACATTGCAAGACCAAGACTGTGCACATGCTCAGTGTGATCTGGGCTACTTAGGGATTGTCATACATTATCGATACAGCAAGACTGATTAATATACATACTGCACTGGGTCCTGTGTTGTCATGTAATCCAATGTGGATTTTATAGCTTTTGTATTGTTTAATACAAACTTTCTCCAACTCTGCAGAACCAATGGCTGCAGCAAAATAATCCTCCAAATAGGATCCCAGTTTATCTGTTTAAATCTGGCTCTATGATCTTTGTCCCTGCAGCAGCAGAGTTGGTAACAGTAATCTCCACACAGTGGCCGACTGCAAGCTGCTTGAGTTTTGCATGACTGGGAAGTAAGCGGGGGCTGCCCCTACTGTTCTTAAGTATGATTGTTTCTCTGCCCAGCATTTAGGGACCGTCTGACAATTCCTATTCTTAGCAGTAAATGAAGGTAGAATTTCACTGAATACATTCAGATTTCTTATCAAAACTGTACACATTTTTTAATTAAAAGTATATTGGAGATATATTTCTTTTTCATTAAAGAAAGTAAAATTTGGATTTAATTTTTTTGCCTTTCCTTGTCCTTTAAATACATTGTGCATAATTGTAAATAATAATAATTTTTTTTTCTTTTTTTTAAAAAGATGGGCTGCCATTCCAAACATCTATATTTGCAGCATTCAGTGATGCACCATGATGTTAAAAAGCTTTATTTGATATTTTTGGGGGAAGCCTAACAGGTTTTTTTACATGAACACATTAATGGCATTTGTGTTTTGTAAGAAAAAGTCATGTTTGTTTTGTCTTTCTAACTACTTGTTCAGATAAAGGTCAGTTGGAGTTTTTGGAATGTTCTGAATCTCTGTGCCTATTGTAGTTACGTAAAGGGCAAATTTATGCAGCCTAGAATAGCACTGCTTAAAGGAAAACTATACCCCCAAAATGAATACTTGAGCAACAGATTTTATATCAAATTAAGTGGCATATTAAAGAATTCTACCAAACTGGTATATATATTTAAAGGGGTTGTTCACCTTTGAGTTAACTTTTAGTATAATGTAGAGAGTGATATTCTGAGACAATTTGCAATTGGTTTTCATTTTTTATTGTTTGTGGTTTTATAGATATTTAGCTTTTTATTCAGCAGCTCTCTATTTTGCAGTGTCAGCAATTTGGTTCCTAGGGTACAAATTACCCTAGCAACCCTGCATTAATTTGAATAAGAGACTGGAATATGAATAGGGGATAGACTGAATAGAATGATAAGTAATAAAAAGTGGCAATAACAATATATTTGTAGCCTTACAGAGCATTTGTTTTTAGATGGTGTCAGTGACCCCCATTTGAAAGCTGCAAAGAAACAGAAGAAAATTGCAAATCATTAAAAAACTATGAAAAATAAATAATGAAGACCAATTGAAAAGTTTCTTAGAATTGGCCCTTCTACAATATAATAAAAGTTAACTTGAAGGTGAACCACCCCTTTAAATGCAGTCTCTACCAATTCAGCTGAACTGAAGAAGCCACTTGGATGAGTGGTGAAAAGTTTTCAAGTAAAATGTCCAGTTGCCTTTGACTTAATTCTACTAAATACTGTATATTAGTGGACAGATAATAGAATTAACCACTAGCAGGAAACAAGCCATACCCACTAGGTCAAATATCAGCCCTTGAATCCCAATCTCATAAAAAAACACTCACATAGACTCTTAGCTAAAATATTGGAGGCTAGAAAACAACTTTCAACACTTAAAATAAAAAGCTACTGGAAGGCCATTATATGTACTAAACCAAAAAATTACAAACATGGATCCTCCTTGTTAAGAAACCGAAGGAACATAAGACTCAGTCTAGAATAACCTTGATAAATACCACTTCAAGACAATTAATATATAACTAGAATCTGATTGGAGACATTTTTTTAATTTAATTAGTTTAATTAATTTAGTTTAAATATTATAGTACATTATAAAATTTAAATACTACCACTACTCTAGGGAATATAACTTCAACACAGGATCCAGGCTTACTTGCTGACTTTTTTGTACAGGCCAACCTCCCTAAATTATCTGAGGAAGCTATCTCAACACTGAATGAGACCATCACTTAAAGTGGACCCGTCACCCAGACACAAAAATCTGTAAAATAAAAGTCCTTTTCAAATTAAACATGAAATCCAATTTCAAATTTTTATCAAAGTTTTCATAGCTGTTTTAAACTCATTTAAAAATCTCAGCTGTCAATCAAATATTGTCTGCCACTCCTCTATGCCTTAGGCATAGAGGCGGGGCAGATAATTACTTTCACTTTCCATTCAGCACTTCCTAGATGCCACTGCTCCCCACACATGCCCCCAGTTCTCTTAACCATTTAATTGTGTAGCCAGGGCTTGGGGATAGACATCAGGTCCCACATTCTGGTACACAAACAAGATTCTGAGATGATGCAAGTTTTGCCTTAATAACAGTGTCCACAAAATGGCTCCTGCCTGCTTGTTATAATTATGAATTCCCAGACTGAAGGAAACAAGATTAAAATAATTTATATTGTGTAATTAATGTTCATTTTGCTTGACTAATGTGGTAAAATAGGATTTTGACATTTTGTTTGGGGGTGACGGGTCCACTTTAAGAAGAAGTTGATTTACCTAATAGCAAATCTCCAGGCCCCGATGGATTTCCCTACAAATATTAGATTTATGCTCATATCCTTAGTCCTTATCTAGTAAATTTATTTGATACATTTCTTACAACAACTCCAATCCCACCTTCATTTCTGAGTTATTTCCTTAATCGTATCCCTGTAAGGGTTCCTGCTAGTTTTCGCCTGCGTCGGGCTGGGCGCAGGCATAAATGCGCTTGTCCTAACACGTCCATTTGGCACCAATCTGGGCCTATTTAAGGGAGCTTTGGACTCTGGACCCTTTCCCGATTATAGGTCAAGTTTACCTTGTTCCTGGGTGTGCTGTTCCACAACTTCTTTGTGTTACCTGTGTATGACCTTGCCTGAACTACGGATTGCTGAACCCTGCCTGGACTGACTACTTGCTTGGACTCTGTTTACGCTTTATTCTTGATCCCTACCTGTACCACAAACTATTTCTGGACTGGAGTTCCCTCCTTGGTCCTCACAACCACCGGAGCCTTCGGGCCTTACAATCCCCAAGAAAGGAAATACCCTAACAAGCATTCTAATTATATACCAAAAATCATCAGGTCTCAAATTATTTTCTTAAATCCAATTCTAAAATCAGACTTAACCTTCCAAGATTGATTCATGGGATCAAGTGGGGTTTATTCAAGGGTGACAAGCCAGTGACAACACCAGGTGGATGCAGAGAAGGTACTCAACAGCCTGAGTTGGCCCTATCAATTTTCTTTATTAAAATTTAAATGCTTATATACTTACCCAACGTCCCAACTGAAACTTCAAATGGCCCATTATGCCCCTCCTTCACACACTAAGGGGCAGATTTATAAAATTCACATTAAGGATTTGAAATTCGATCGAATTTTCAAAAAGATTCAAATTTTCAAATGTTTTTGGAGACCACTTATATCAGTGAATTTTGAAAATTCGATTGAATCGAATGATTCAAATAATTTGAATGAAAATCTATTTGAATATTCGACAGACAAATTACTTCCCCTTTAAAAAAATTTTAAAATTAACAATCATCCTAAGTATGTTTCTGATTTGTCTTTTATTAATCACTGATTCTTTGGATTGGTTGTCCAGAGGATGTTTCTGGTTGGTCTTTTTTATTTTAAATATGACTTTATGTTCAAATGGTTGTTAGCCTATGACTAACTGTCCACATGGCACGAAATGCATAAGGCTTTTTTTTAGACTTTGTGTTTGCTTGTGCCAGCCTACTACTACATAAAAAGCATGAGTCCCATTTAGTTATAATGGAATGTTTAGAAGGCGTTTGAGTCAGAAATCAGGGTTCAGAAAGCATTTGGTAAATTCTAGAGATTAACCCTTTCTGTGGGAGGCCTAATTTCGCTGCTAGTTTAAATGAGGTTCACTGGGCATATTTGCACCTGGGCAGTAAACCATGGCAACCAATCAAATGTTTGACTTTCTTGTTTCACTTGCAGCTGGCTGTAAAAAAAAGCCAGTCACTAATTGGTTGCTATGGGTTACTGCCCATGGCCAAATTTGCCTGGTGTTTATAACTGAGCCCCAGTATGTCCAGCAAAAGTCATTTGGTCTCTAATAATAATTATTTAAAAATGAAATAAAGTTAGTTTTTCTGCCTTTTGCCCTCCATGTCTGTGACGGCCTGTGTGAGTTTTAATCTGTAACTTATTTTAAAATAGGTATGGAAAATGAAGTGTTTCTCAAAACCTCCTGTTATCACTGCATTAGGTAGGGAGATGTTCAGGACACATATAACTATGAATGAATAAATATATACCATCTTTCATGCAACAAAATACATTTGCTACTATCTACATACAGGTTTATAGCAATTGCTTAACGGAAAACTATACCCCCCAAACAATGTAGGTCTCTATAGAAAGATATTGCCTAAAACAACTTATAAGTAAAACCTTGATTCATGTAAATAAACCATTTTCATAATAATATACTTTTTTAGTAGTATGTGCCATTGGGTAATTATAAATAGAAAATTGCCATTTTAAAAAATAAGGACAGCTTCCTGGGATCCTAGGATCCAACGGTGCACACAAACATACCAAACAAACTATAAAGTTAGGTCACACCAGCCAATTAACAGACAGAGTTGTGTCTTTTGCTTCCACACTTCTTCCTGTTACAGTTTAAATATTTCTGGTCAGGTGATCTCTGAGGCAGCACACAGACCATCACAAAGTGGTGGTTCAAGGCAAGAGATGAAATAGGGCAATATTTACTTTAATATATATTCCAGTTTGGTAAGATTCTTTAATATGTCACTTAATTTGATATATTTGATCTGCTGCTCAAGTATTTATTTTGGGGGTATAGTTTTCCTTTAAGCACAATGTGATGTGCACCAAGTGCAACAACAGATACCACCTGAAGACCACTGGCATTGGAAATGTTATATAACATATACTGTAATGTATATCACATGCATATTTGTGGTTGTTGTAACAAAGAACATTGTGAGTTTAGGCCACATTGCTGACACAGTCTACTGCATGTATATCTTAAACCTTCACCCAAGGTTCAGTAAATTACAAAGAACTAAAACAAACCACAAATGGTCATGAACTAATTTGAGTAACAGGTCATAACACAGGACCATTCATATAGATTATTTTCATCAATTGAAAAATGTGGAATACATGCAATTCATGGCAGTTATATCAATTTAGCATTATAATTTATATAATACGGGTTTGCACTCAAAAAAGTACTAAACAAGGTGGTATTTATTCAAAAAAAAATTTTTTACTTTATCACACTGTTTAAGAAGTACATATAAAATATTACATCATGTTTACATGAATCACATAGCTTATATATATACCACCACAAAAAGACAAATGGATGCTAGAGATAATGGAAAACGGATATTCCTGCCTGCAAGTGAGAATTACCCCGACATTTCGGCTCCAAGGCCTTTCTCAAGGGGAATTCCCTTGGAGCCGAAACGTCAGGGTAATTCTCATTTGCAGGCAGGAATATCCGCTTTCCATTATCTCTAGCATCCATTTGTCTTTTTGTGGTGGTATGTATATAAGCTATGTGATTCATGTAAACATGATGTAATATTTTATATGTACTTCTTAAACAGTGTGATCAAGTAAAAAAAACTTTTTTGAATAAATACCACCTTGTTTAGTACTTTTTTGAGTGCAAACCCGTATTATATAAATTATAGTCTGTACCTTTGCCCCCAGTGGAGGCAAATTATTCTTTGGGTTATGTGCACCAAAATGAATTTTATTGAATGTGGAAAATATTTGTGAATATTAGAGTGCCATCCAATTTTTCAAATTATATATCAATTTAGCATTCTCAGTCCACCATCTACTGGCTGAAAAGTAGACTTCAACTCAGTTCTTCAATTAACTAAGAAGAATATCCAGAGAAGCAGAAGGAGAAAAAATGCCCAAAGACACTGGTTGCAGGTTCCAAAAATAAATCTAGTTACTGTAGGAAAAAGACATCAAAGTCACTTTCAGTAACTGAAGTTATTAATAATCAATACGTGAAATGTATTGGTGAAAGTGACAAACTTCATATACCAATGGCCTCCCTCAAAAATATTATCAAAGAGGACCAAAGCACAGCAACTGCCCACCCACTCCCCACCGGTATCCCCAGCTCCCCACCCACAGGTAGGAGAGTAGCTGAGAAGGAGGGAATTTTTACATCTATAAAGGATGAAAATCCTGTGGTCCTTGCCACCCCACCCAACGACCATGGGGTCTGCTTCCTCTGTACCTAGGACTAAGTGCTGGTGCCATAAGTATATGCAAGAATTTAAATTGTGCTCCCATGTGTTGACTTTGTAATGGGTTATACCAGCCCTTTATGTAGTATCCATACTGCAGCATCACAGGTATACATTTTTAAAACAAATTAACATTTATATTTATAATGAAAATGTAACAATTTAACAAAAACAATGAACATTTATACTTATACACGTAATTCAGTAAATTTGATTAACATTTAAAATATGAATGATTGTCTTTAATTAAGTGAATGTAATAAAATATGTTCTTATTCATCAAACTTCATACATGATATATGCATTTGGATACATTGAATAGCTTCATAAAAAGAGTTGGTTGAAACTAGTAACTAGAGATGGCTTCAGATGATGTTCATTGTAAAAACAAATATACTGTATATATATATTTATATACAGTATACTATATATATAGTTAGACACCAGCTGGAAAAGTAATAAATGGTGTCTATATTTCACCTAGGTTTCTTACCTATACAAGGTGAGTGACTCCAGGAAATAGATATAGGGAGAAAAACCAGCTTATGGACTTTCTCCAAGTTGTTTTGAATTACTGGTCTGGGTCCTAGAGTCCAGATGCTTTGTAGAGCATTGAGTGGGATGAAGCTGCCATTCCTAGATCCATTACGGATTTTGTGCCAGGAGCATGTTCAGCTTACTTAGTAGTAAAAGGAGTTTTACAGTTGAGAAGGGGGAAGCAATGAGAGGAGAGATCAGGCTCCCTAAAACCAAGCAAGCCACACTCAATGGGAGAGGTACTGAGGCTTCTGAGGAGGCATTAAAGGGCCTGACTGTTTGGATTTATACCCTGTTGAAGTAAGCTGTTTTTATTTTTTTCACTTGAACTATGTTATTTAGCCAAATAAACAAGCAGGCCCGTTCCTGTTTACAAGCTTCACTTGCTGTTCACTTTATGTCATGGAAGCACTGCAGCCACCAATTGAGCGAATCCCCACAATATATATATATATATATTGTGACAGCAGGACAGTAAAGGTTTGTGGATTTGTGCAGGATGGTGTGTATGTCTGTCCCAGATTTGAACAATTTGCTCTCAGTTTCTGGTAATGCAGTCAGCTCATGGGCCAGTTAACGAGCTCAGCAGACTCTAATCTGCTGATCCAGGTTGCTATAAGAATTCCCAGCCTGCAAAGGTATTCGCTCCACCCTGGAACCAGTTCTGATAGTTAGGGAAGCCTGAATGTATAGTTAGCTGCCAAGCCGGCAAGGGTTTATTTTGCTGTTTTGTTGTTTTTTCCCTTTTTATGTTTAATCCACCTCTTAATGGTGTAAACAGTGCCGTTTAAATAAAAACCCACACGTGTATTTCACTCAGACCCATCCTTCTACTGTGCCTGATTTATTCGGTGTACTCATCCAGGGAGTCACCGGTATCCCGTTACTGGGCTAATCCCTACAATATATATTTATATATAATACACAAAAGCTGTGAATATCTTGTAAATTATATCCTTATAAACGGTGAGATCTGATGTCATCAGTTATAAACGGTGAGTTCTGATGTCATTTCTGTCATGGTCATGACTAAAATTTATGAAGATATAAATTAGCCTGCGGCCTCGTGCTTTTATATGGTCACATATCTATATAAATTACAGTAGGGGGTACATTATCCACTATATATACACACACACACATATATAATCTATACATAATCTACAGTCTTATGGGACCAGACTGTAAATTATATCCTTATAAAAGGCGGGTTCTGACATCCGAACGCAACGTTTATAACAGGGGTCCCCCCCGCTGAATTTTGACAGTGCATGTCTAAATTTGACGCTGGTGCGCCCACGTTGGACTCCGGCGACCAGATTTTGACTCTGGCGATCAAATTTTGATGCCAACAACCTCTGACCCCCCCTCCCAACGTTTCACACAAACTGTTGATTATAATGCATAATGTACCCCCTACTGAAATTTATAAAAATATCAGAAGTCACCTCGGAGTTATTTGGCCTGTGGCCGCGTGCTTATAATATCTTTATAGATTACAGTAGGGGTTACATTATCCACTATATATATTCAACAGAAGTAATGTCTTACTCACCATTGGAAGAGTAAACAAATCAATTGTAATCTCAGGGATTAATTATTAGAAATGTCCAGTGTAGGGTACTTCTCACAAGGGCAGTTAAGAAAGGTGGTTATTTTGGCTCTTGTTTCTGCTGAATTGTGCATAGTATAGGGGAATACCTATGCTGCTATATTTTTATGGTATCTCTCTGTACAGTCTATGCGCAAATTGCTGAATTGTTTTTAGCACAGTCAAACACCACTGCTGCCGGTTGTTTAGTATCTCTCTGTACAGGCTATAAGCAAACTAAGGGGGATGTTCTTGCCAAATTGTGCTTAATACAGGGGAATACTTATGCTGCTATATTTTTATGGTATCTTTCTGTACAGGATATGAGAAAATGAGCTATTTCTACAGAACTGACCTTCACAAATATGATAATTAGAACAATAATCCCTAGCAAGCAATTTTACAATTTGCTTTTATTGATCAACTAGAGTAAGACTAATGATCAGCCACAGTACAGATTACATTATTTAGTACATCCCCAGCTAGTAAGAAAAACACTTCTCTCAGTGCACATGCCAACAACTATGCACAAATACAAATAGTTGTCTCTGTGAGACTTTTTTTTAAAAGTTAAGATCTTTGCATGCCATCTTCGAGAACAACAGCTGCCTAAAACTGGCCTTTTTCATTTCTAAAACTGTAAATAAACCAGTTTTTCACAAATGTGTATATATATATGAAGTTTTAAAGTATTAAGGCAGTTCTGATGGGTCTATAAGAAAATCAATAAATGTAATTACTAAAATTCTAGTAACTGGCACTGTTTAGGGTTTGCCACCTGGCTGGTATTTTACCAGCCTTACCAGTAAAAATGATGGTTCATCCCAAAAAAAAGATAAATATATAGGAAGGCCGGTATTTTTTTCCATAAAAGGTGGCAACCCTAGCACTGTTACAGGAACATATTGTGAGAGCTCTGGAATTCTGTTACAGAGCTCTGCCCCTCCACATGCTAAAATTGAACAGCTGTTGTGGGCAATGCTACACTTCATCAGCTGTAAGAAGAGCATCTGTGTAATAAAATGGTGATGAAGGTACCTTGCAATGGGCTGGTGAGGGAGCATCATGGGCACAAGCACACTGCCAGCAGTAACATAACATACTGCTTCTGGGCCGCCCCCCCCCCAGACCTGCTGCACATGTGGTTTACTTAGAGCCATGCAATTTCTGGTTGTCCCAAGGGGAGAGGGCCCTGGTGCAATTGTACTCCCCGAAACGTTGCATCCGCAAATAAACAAGTAAGGGTTTTGCCCTACTTGAAATATCCTGTTGTGCCGGTGAATTTTTTCCTTTCTCCCTGGTAGTTACGCCACTGACTGTCAGTACTTCACTGCTCCAAACCCTGGAATTTCAAACTGCCTCCCTGAAAGCACAACTTGCCACCTCACCCCCAGGATATGTAGAAAAAGTGAGCACCATGGGGAAGGGGGGGTGGCATATTGAAGGCCACCTCAGGCCGATAGTGTCTGGGTTACCCCTGCTCACAGCCCTTCTCTTCCCTTTGGCATTGCAGCAGAAAATATACACAGGTTGAAATCACTTACTTTTTGTGTGCTCTCATAAAAAGTTTAGAGGAAACATTTATTGGGAGCCCCTTAAATCCCAGGGAATAGGTATGTTAGCTGTCCAGTAGGGTAGCTATTAACGGGACGAAATTCCAGGGGGCAGTGCTCCCCTTTGCCCATATTTGTTGACAATCATGCATGCAACCATTGACCAGCAGATGCAGTGGTGGAACTACCAGGGGTGCACCCGCTGGTGGAGTAAAAACACAAAAAATACATTGGCCATGTATTTTTGGAAAGTACACATTCAGCTGAATCCAAAATTTGTTTCTACTGAAAACTACTGAGTCCTAATGCTATCTCAAATTTTTTGATTTTGATGAGATACCTGAAAATCAGTTCAAAGCTTCCACTTAGCATCTTATTTACCACATAGCATTAGGTATCAAGAAAAACATCCTAAATATGAATGCCAGGGGTCCACTGAATAGTTTGATGCCCATTGTGCATAGGATTACCAACATATGTAGCATTTAGAGACCCAAAAATGAACGTAGTGCATGCAAATTGTCCCGAAAGTCACTTCAGCTAATGAATAGTCAACATATTTACTGCATTTGTGCAGTGTGGTAAAAACACAAAAATAGAAGTTGACCCCCAAACACATATTTTTAGAAAGTACACATTCAGCCAAATCCAAAATGGGTAAGAATGTTTTCTACTCAAAACACAATGAAAATCTCCCCAAATCTCCCCCAATTTCTAGCGTCTAATCTTTAAAGATCTACTGAACCATTTAATGCCCTATATGCATAGATTTACTAAACTATATGGCGTACAGTCAACCAAGCGAAAACAGCGCTTATACATTTTCACAACTGACACTCTGGCTGCTGCAATCTAAGCACCCGGTGTGTATTATGTGCCATATGAACACATAACAGTATATTTTTGGAAAGGACACTTTCTGACAAATCAAGATTGGTAATCTCGTCTTTCTACTGCAAACTACCAATCTGTAAAGCTATGCTAAATGTAGCGGTTTTTATGAAATTTCTGAAACGTTTCACAAACCTTACATTTACCCCATTATATGCTCCACATTTTAAATGCTAACTTTGAATGCCAGGGGTCTACTTCAATGTCCAAGATGCAAAGCATTAACAAATTATGAGGTTTGCTTTCCTTTCCATGTTTATGAGGTTGCTGATTTCTCTTCCACTGTGCATCAGGGACAGTCATTTATCAGAGTGCTAGGGTGTGAGAGTTTAGTTTGTTTTCTAAATTCATGTACCCACAGGCAACAGATGCAGGCTTACTTGCATCAACAAAATGAAACGTCCACTGACAAATCCACTGTGTATATGTATATCACATGGAGACATGTAAGTAACTACAAATTTAAATTATCAAATTTCATCTTGATATTGTCACAATCGCCGCCCGGAGCCCTTCCAGGAGCTCGGGGGGGCGCATTCTTCTTTGCTGGCGTTGCTCCCACAATGGCGGCGCCCATGGCCGCCACATGGGTTGCGGGACCCATGGCCGCGACCGGCGTTCCGCAGCTGTGGTGCCAAATTCAAATATAAAAAGATGCTGGAGACTCGGGTTCAATGCCCAGGTATAGCATTTAGCTAATTATTCCCTGGGTTACTCCTAAATTATTCCTTCACTGTTTTTTGGACTTTTGACCTTGCCTGAACCTGACCCTTGCTACTTGCCGCCTGCCTATTGACCTTTTGCTGGAAATTGACTCTGAATATTGCCTGAACCCGTAACTGTACCTTGCATTGGATTTCAACCCTATTGCTTGCTCCTTGGTGCTGGCACAACTCCCACTGCGAGCCTATAGGCCCCCACTGACAGATATATTTGTAAAATCAACACAAACATTATAATAACCACGAGCATGAGCATGCACTTTAGTGTGCAGCGGGGAGGACAAAAAAAAAATTGCCGGCCCGGGCCTTTGTGGCCTCGCCACAAATCTGGGCCTGCCCACCATACTGTTTGTCAGATGGGGTATATTTTGGGCTTGTTTACAGGAGTGCAAGCAAATAACATCCGCAATTCACTTTGTTTTTACCCACAATAAAATATTCAATGGAAATGACCTACAGCAGTCGAATGCTAATTTTACAGATATAGAAGATGTAACATTTGAGCCATTCACAAAATCACTTGCAAATAGCCACACCATGTGCCTGTTAAGAAAGAGCCCACAATGTAAATGTGACATGGGCCTGCAAATTATTCTGTTGACTGAGGTCACATACGGCTCCCTAAATTCAGAACAAGTGCTAGGCTACAGGAGCAAAGCAGATGTTCTGAACAAGCAAAGGGGCAAGTGCATTACCAAGGATTTTGGGCAGAAGGTCACAGTTCATGGAGTATACCGAAAGCATGGTCAGACAGGCAGTGGTCAGTTTAGGCGGAGTACAACGAGGACAAGCAGAGGGTGGTACAGCCGGCATTCAAGGATTAGTCAGGCAGGCAAGGGTCAAAAAAGAAGATCTTTCAGAATAGGTCAGAACAGGCACTGGTCAGGATAACAGAATTCAGAATAGTCAAGCAGGAAAGGGTCAGGATACATAATTTAGAATAGGCAGACCTTTAAATACCTCTAAATCTCGCACCATTGCTCGATGACATCATGACTATGGCAATGTTTTGCGCGTAAGACCTGGAAGTTCCCACACACTCGGGCAGACCCGCGTGAGTGGCCAAACTGGGAGCATCACGCGGCGGCCGTCCCTGCTGGCCCACTAGACCACCAGGGTGAGTGCCCTTTACACTGAGTGAATCAGAGTGATTCAAAAGGTATCAAATGCAACATTTAGTACCTCTGAGTCCAATGCACAGATGTAGCCCTTTACTTACTGCCTGACCAAAACAGGTGTTAGTTAGAGGACTCCAATGCACTGGAGAAATCAGTGCATGGCAAAAGTGTTATATGTATGACATTGTGTTTCTTTTGAAGCATCTAATATTTTTATCTGAATTAGACTTTCAAACTCAAACCTATTAGACATGCTATTATCTACAATTAGACCCTAAGGTACAATTGCATTTTTACTGACAATACAGACAGGAATATATTTTTCAATTCACTTTTCTGAATAATGCTACCTTCCCCATCAAAAGTTATTCTTTAAGATACCCAGAAAAATATCTCTCAACTGGGTGCCTATGAAACCCTTAATGACTCAGAATTATATTTTCTTTCCTTATGAAAAAATTAAAAAAAATCCCCTTTAATCCCCTTTAAGCTCAATAGTATGTTGCTAGTATAAAGTCTAGTCACATTTATGTGGCTATTCGCTTTAGTTTGCCAGTAGTTTGTGAAGTAAGATGCGTCTTACCTGATCTGCAAATTGAACAAAAATTTGGTAGCCATAGTAACTATGACTGCATCAATGTCTTTTTTTATAAAGATTCCAATAAAGAAAGCAGGGCTATAGGATACCTTCTGAAAAGAAAGGCTTCTTCATATTTTGCCATGTTTGATTGTTTCGTTGAACGTAATAGAGAAACCATAGTGACAGAAAGAGAAGGCCACTGGGGACTTGTCAAGATGCAGAGACTATTTCAATATATATATGGTGTTAGCATCCAGATTTTTTGCTGAGAGCCCCGAGGGCTGGTTTCAGTCAAATCCTGACGTGGGAACAAGGAAACGGTGTAATCACTGATACTCATTAACAAATGTTTTACCTCCAAAATGATCTTTGCCCAGCAGATCAATATGGTTAAAGCATTACTCTCCTAAAATGCTATGTGAGCATGGAAAACAAACGAAATCCTCTGAGTGAAGTCATTATCCCCTGCTTATACAATTTTCCAGCTCATTATAGCCATAATGCAATTTATAGTTTATGCATACTGTATAGCTGAGAGTCTGTATTAGTTATAATACAATGAGCCAGTCCTTCCTGGCATTTCTCAGACTTCATTCACTTTTATAATATGTATAAAAGTGGAATAGGCTCTTAGCATAATTGTAATCTCATTAACAGATCAAAATAGCTGATATCTCTTTTAGTACACAAGCTATAAATTTCCTATAAATTATGTAGGGAATAAAGGACCCCTATGGTAAAATAAAGAATATTATACTGTAAGTTACTAAGGAGTTCCATGACCATATAAAGGCACGAGGCTGAAGGCCAAGTCTTTTCACACAGGTCATAGAACTCAGATATCCTCATATTTTGCAATAGGGGGTACTTTGTTTATTATAATACACAAGTTCATTGAGTCATGTGACAGAAATATCATCAATAAGCTCCAATAATAACCAATGACATCACTAAGCATCATTTATAAGGATATGATTTACAACACTCATGTATTATAAGGATTGTATACAACAGAGCCATGAATATCCTGTAACTTATATCCTTATAAATGGTGCTTAGTGATGTCATCTGTTAAAATCTGAGCTTTATGATGTAATATTTTAAAAATATTAGAAGTCTCCTTGGCGTTCCATTGCTTGTATAAAAGCACAAGGCCTTTGGTCATGGAACACATTGGAAACTTAAAGGGATACTGTCATGGGAAAACATTTTTTTTTAAACGTATCAGATAATAGTGGTGCTCCAGTAGACTTCGGAACTGAAATCTATTTCTCAAAAGAGCAAACAGATTTTTTTATATACAGTTTTGAAATCTGACATGGGGCTAGCCATTTTGTCAATTTCCCAGCTGCCCCTGGTCATGTGACTTGTGCCAGCACTTTAGGAGGGAACTGCTTTCTGGCAGGCTGTTGTTTTTCTTTCTCAATGTAACTGAATTGTACGCAGTGGGACATGGGTTTTACTATTGAGTGCTGTTCTTATATCTACCAGGCAGCTGTTATCTTGTGTTTGGGAGCTGTTATCTGGTTACCTTCCCATTGTTCTTTTGTTAGGCTGCTGGGTGGGGGAAAGGGAGGGGGTGATATCAAAATGTCTAGCCCCATGTCAGATTTCAAAATGAAATAAAAAAAATCTGTTTGCTCTTTTGAGAAATGGATTTCAGTGCAGAATTCTTCTGGAACAGCACTATTAACTGATGCATTTTGAAAAAATTTTTTTTTCCAATGACAGGATCCCTTTAATATAATATATTTTACAATAGGGGTAAATATTCACTATATAATGGTGTTTAGTGATGTCATTGTGGTGTTTATAAAAATGACCTGCAGAGGTCACTGTGCACATGAGTTATCCTGTGTATACACAGTACTGTCTATACTATTTAAGAATGACAGAGTTTATGTTACTGTTGTGTAATGGCTGCATGAACCTGCTAATAAAGCCCTGTTATACTCTGCTTATCCTTGGCTATCAAAACACAACAAATTTGGCAATGAGATGTCTCTTCTATACCTCTGCAGCAGCCTGCAGCTTTTCTTCCAAACCCTGGTGAGCCTACCATACCTTTTACTGCTTGGATCCTTATGTTTGAAAATTACATTATTGCCGCTGACCAAGGGGAGATTTCTGCTGCTAGAAAGCATGCTTTACTTATTCACTGCCTGGGAGCAGAGGGATTCTATACATTACTTTCACCTGATGAAACTTATGAAACTGCTTTTACTGCTATAAATAACTTTTTTGTGGCAAGAGTAAATGCATTTGCTGAAAGATATAAATTCTGCCAATGTAGATAACGTAATGGTGAATCCACCAAACAATTTGTAGCAGCTTTGAGAGAGCTGGTTGTTACCTGTGAGTTTGGAAATCTAACAGATGAAATGCTAAGAGACCAAATAGTGGAAAAAACAAACTCACATCGTATTAGAGAGAGACTGCTTGTAGAGCAGGATTTAACCCTTGCAAAGGCTATAAAGGTTGCTAGCCAAATTGAAACAGCATACACATATGAACTGTCTGATGGACGCATATGGAATGAAAGTCACCTTGCTCCTGCTAGATATCACTTTGAATAAGCTCCATTTTATGAAGGACATTTTCCTACTCATGATGCCAACTGCAATAGGCCTGAAGAAAGTGAACCTAAAAGGCATACTGAGAGAATCAGAAAGCTCCCTGCATGGACCCAGGACTATTTGAAGTGAAGAATGTATATTTTTGCTTTAAGATGCGTACTGTTTCATTGTACATTACTTTTGCAAAAATACTTTCCTACTATAGGGAGAATATGTGGTGTTTATACAAATGGCCTGCAGAGGTCACTATATTTGTATATACAGTACTATCTATACTGTTTAAGTAAGATAGAGTTTATGTTACTGTTGAAGTTTAATGGCTGCATGAACCTTCTAATAAAGCCCTGCTATACTCTGTTTATGCTCGGCTATCAAAAGACAACATTCATCAGTTATAAGTAGTGTTCGGTGGTGTAACTTACTGTATTTAATGTAACATGAAACGTATGTGTTATTAAAAATGCACTCCCTGTTGTAAAATATCACATATAAGAAGTCTTACAGAGGTGATGTGCCTAAGATGTTGAAATAGAGTAACAGATATATTGGATGATGCAAGGATGTGCTTGTATATGTAACTCCTCTGGGACTTATATCTATCTATATAACAGAAATTACAGTAAAGGTTATATTATCCACTATATATTTTACAAGATAGGCATTTTACTGTGTACCATCCTGTAAATTATATAGTGAATAAAGTACCCCCTATTGTAAAATATAAGGATATTTAAGTTACCGAGGAGTTTCATGACCATATAAAAACACGAGAACTCACCGTTTATAACTAATGACATCAGATCTCACTGTTTATAATAATATAATTTACAAGATATTCACGGCTTTTGTGTATTATATACTTATAATACACAAAAGCCGTAAATATCTTGTAAATTATATCCTTATAAACGGTGAGTTCTGATGTCATCCGTTATAAACGGTGAGTTCTGATGTCATTTCTGTCACATGACTCACTGAAACTTGTGTATTATAATAAATAAAGTACCCCCAGTTGCAAAATATGAGGATATTAGAAGTTACCTCGGAGTTCCATGACCTGTATAAAAACACTCGGCCTTCGGCCTCGTGTTCATGAAACTCCTCGGTAACTTATAATATCCTTATATTTTACAAGAGGGGGTACTTTATTCACTATATAATCTACAGTCTGGTCATTTCCCTATGGGACCAGACTGTAAATTATATCCTTATAAATGGTGCATTCTGATGTCAGAACGCGCCGTTTATAACTTAATGTGTTGGCAGTTGTTACTGCCGCATTTACCGTACTGCTTTTCCTCCTGCCTGTGCACCTCACTTCCCCACTTCCGCTTTCGCTCTGCGCGCTCTCTCACTCCTCCTATTAAGTTCTTGCTGCCTTTTCTTACTGTTCCTCTATGTTCTTATGGTTGCCACCTTTTCTTGAAAAAAATACCAGCCTTCCTATATATTTATCTTTTTTTTCTTGTTATAAATAACATTGGGATTAACTATCAAAAATAGCGGCAAGGCCCTTAAAATACTGGCCAAGTGGCAACCCTATATGGTCTCCCATCCTCTGCTGCTTGCTCCCTCAGTGCTCTCTTCTGTTCCCCCCATGTCTAGTCTAGCTTTGTCTGTCTCTCACTTCCGCTCCCCCTCCTTCTTCCGTCACAGCCCCTCTGCCCCTCCCACACCCTGTCACACTTTGCTCATGATCCTTCTGTGCTCCGTCTGCCTCTCACTAGCTTTTCCTTCTTCAGGCACACTCCCTATGCCTCTCCCACATCCTGTCATTCTTACATTTTGTTCTGGCTGCTGCTCCCACCCTCCTGCTATCAAACTTCAGTTTTCCCTCTGTCTGTCCCTCCTGCCCACGTTCCTCTCCAGTCTTGTACCCTCATTCTTCAATCTACTCTCCCCCTCCCACTCTCTGTTCATCTCTGCTGTTGGCCTCCCCCTCAATCTTCAACCCTTCATGCCTTTCCAATTCTGTCACTTATTGAAGGGGTAGTTCACCTTAAAATTAACTTTTAGTATTTTATAGAATTATTAATTCTAAGCAAGTTTTCAATTGGTCTTCATTATTTATTCTTTACAGTTTTTACTTTATTTGCATTTTTCCTTTGACTCTTTCCAGCTTTGAAATGGGGGGTCACTGACCCCATCTAAAGAACAAATTCTCTGTTAAGCTATCGATTTATTGTTTTTGTTACCTACTCCTCATTTTTGTATTCAGGCCTCTCCTATTCATATCCCAGTCTCTTATTCAAATTAATTCATGGTTGCTAGGGTAATTTGGGCCCTAGCAACCAGATTGCTAAAACTTCACACTAACGAGCTGCTGAATAAAAATCTAAATAACAAAAACCACAAATAATAAAAAATGAAAACCAATTGCAAATTGTCTCAGAATATCACTCTCTATATCATACTAGCAGTTAATTTAAAGGCGAACAACCACTTTAACCTACAGAAATATGATTGTGACATGGCATGGTCAGAAACTTAGATCAAAGGAGAAGAATCATGCAAATATACCTCAGAGGGTATAGAGGGGCTACAGAGAGACACAATAATGAAATGAAAAAACACAAGGGGAACAAAGTGTGGCATTGTGTAGTCTAATATAGAGCAGAGGCAGAGAACTCCTTGAAACACTGTAGATTATAATCAATAATGCACCCCCTACTAAAAGTTATAGATATTAGAAGTCATCTCGGAGTTATGTGACCTGTATAAAAGCACACTTTTGTATGGTCACATAACTCTTTGGTGACTCTATTATCTTTATAAATTACATAGGGAGTGCATTATCCACTATATCAATAGCATGTTCTGATGTCTGAATGTGTTGTTTAGAGGTAACAAGAGAATTCCAATGGCACACAGGTCTGTGTGCCATTGGAATTGTCTCGTTGCTGTTATTGTGAGGTGGCCGAGCCTCTACCTCGGTGCACCAGGCTTCGTACTCAACAATAGGGTGTGCAAGATCCTACACCATTTTCTACACTGTTTAGAGGTAATAAGGCACTAAGTTTGCCCAGGGGCAGTAACACATGGCAACCAATAAGATGCTTGCATTTAAACAGGTGACTAGTGAATGCTACCTGCTGATTGGTGTCTATAGGTTACTGCCCTTGGGCAAACTTAGTGCCTTTTATTACATAACCCCACGGCACTGCTTAAGGCTTGTGACACACAAGCAGATTTGGGGACATTTAGTCGCCTAGAGACTAATCGCCTCTTCTTCTGGGCGACAATCTTCCCCAACTGCCTTCCTGTGTGTTCTCGTCCGCTATAATGAAAAGCTGCTTGCGCTAAAGCACATGCGGCGCTTCATTTTCTGTGGTGGCTCGAAGTTGCCTCACAAGGAAACTTCGGGCGACTTTGGAAAACAAAGCGCCTCCTGTGCTTTAGGGCAGGCGACTTTTCATTATGGCAGACAGGAACACACAGGAAAGCAGTTCAGGTAGATTGTTGACCAGAAGAAGAGGCGATTAGTCGCCAGGAGAGTAAATTTCCCCTAATCTGCCTGCATGTCACAAGCCTTAGGTTTACAGTAAAAGTTGCTGTTTTACCTCTGATGTACACTACTCAGTCAGCATCCGTATCCGCTTTCCCTTATCAGTTCTGCAATATGTACACCTGTCAAAGCCTGCCTGTATTAATAATTAATTGCACTGGCTTTCAGTCAGTCAGTCAGACCAGTCACAGTTTGCATACCAGTGTGCTTACTGAAGTATTCTGTGCTGAGCTGGATCCTATACCAATAGAGCATCCTATATAATATGAGCAATTTCATTACAACAGGACCAAATGAGAACCCCAGTGTGCAGGTCACCACATGAACCCTTTTAGTAAATAAACAACTTGTTATAGGCCAATCAAATACAGGAACAAGATCCGGAAACTCGTTATGCAGAAAGCTCAGAATTATGGGAAGGCCATCTCCCCATAGACTCAATTTAATCAAAATAATCCATATTTACAAAAAAATGATTCCTTTTTCTCTGTAATAAGAAAATAGTATTTTCTACTTGATCCAAACTAAGGTATAATGAATCCTTATTGGAAGCAAATAATGAGTGATAAATAAAAGGCTGACTCAGATCCAGACTTTTTGAAGACAACATTTATTTACTCATTTGGAATGAAAGGATAGATCCTTTTTTGACAGTTTCATATGAATGCATTATAGACTGAACTGTGCAGAGAACTGACATCTAGTGGATAGCTACTATCACTACTATTCAGCTGTATTTTATCACCTCTGCATGTTATGACATTATGCTGCTGCCTTTCTGAAGTATGGGGGAGTGTTAATAAAAGTTTTTAATATTCTTTTACTTATTACTTTATAAAAAATCAATAACACACCAAAATTAAATATATATATATATATATTACACAAAAGACGTAAATATCTTGTAAATTATATCCTTATAAATGGTGAGTTCTGATGTCATCAGTTATAAACGGTGAGTTTTGATGTCATTTCTGTCACATGACTCACTGAAACTTGTGTATTATAATGAATAAAGTACCCCCAGTTGCAAAATAATATCCTTATATTTTACAAGAGGGGGTACTTTATTCACTATATATTGCATATAGTGCACTCTGAATTTATAAACACTCAAGTACCATAGTCAATGGACAAAACAGATGATTTTATCTGTTCCATTACTATGTACACAGTGAGAAAGATATAAATCTGTGAGTGTGTATATTTTGTATATGTATGTGACATATATGTATATAACATGCATTAAAATGATGTTTATCTGTCACAACCTTTCTCCAGTAGAACTAATTTGAACAATGGAGTATTACATGACTGTTTTAAATGAACTCCCTTACAGTCAAAAATATTCAAATAAGTGAATATTCAAATAAAATTTTAATTTAAAAATTTTTTAAGTAATTTTGGGCTACTTCGACTATCTAATAGGCCAAAATTCGATTTGAATAGAAGAAATGTGAAAATTCGACAAGTAGATTTTTGAAGTACTGGCCTTTAAAATCCTTCGAATTCACCACTTTGCCACCTTAAAGCTGACGAATAGCTAGTCCTAGGAATTCAAAGGATTTTGCGCAAAATCTTTAGAATCTTTCGATTTGAATGATGCAATTGAACAATTTGAATGATTTTTATATAAAAACAGACCTATTCAATTGAAATAGGTCCATTTCTGATTGAAAAAGCTCTTTAAAAAATTTTGATGGTCGAATTTCGAAGTTTTTTCACTTCGGAATTCAATCATTGGTAAATGTGCCCCTTAAAGTGTATAAATATATACACATTTGCATATTACACAGCAGTATTTAATGATCTTTTCTACAATATCCGGGTTAAAACCTATTTCTCTCAAGAGGAACATATATGTACTGGACACAGCATTGTGTGGCTGTGTAAATAGTTAGATTTTTGTCTTGGATATTGCTTCAGGAAATTGACTAACAAGGTAAGGAAAGGTTTCTGGTAATATCAGAACCTCAATTCTTCTACTCTGAATAGATGGCCCACATTTACAGGAACAATCTACAGGTAAATAAAGCACAAGAAAGTTTATTTTACAATCCTCTCGTATATTTATACATAGTTATCTCCCCTTTAAAGCCTTTTCTTCAGAGTAAACAGCCTCCGCTTAGTCAGTCTTTAGTCATAAATAAGACATTCTATAACCTTTATTAGCTTAGTCGCTCTTCTTAGGGATTTTCTGTTTCTTTAGTATTCTATTTAATTATGCACTAGAGACCAAAACTTCACAACATATTCTGAATGGTGCCTTACCAAGGGGATCAGAAAACCCCTCTCCTGTTAATCTATACCCCTTTTAATACAGGCATTATATTATCCACTATATATATTCTACAAGATAGGCATTTTATGTTGCTGGTCCTTCCAGTTGCTGGTAATGCTTGTTACAACTATGTTTATTATCCATAAGCAAAGCATGTAGAGCTGACAACCACCTTCTGTACATTATCTTTTAACCTGTGATCTATACATTTACAAACAGCCTTACCAAGACCAACAGACTTTTGTTTATGCTGCACTGTATTTAGCAACATCCAAGGAGACTACACCTACTGCAACTTCACTTTCCCAGTTCCTATTTATTTCATCATCAGAAGCTCTTCAATTGCTAGTTATGATGCCGTTCTCAAGAACATAATATTAAATGTAATAACTTAACAAAGTCAAATAACCTGAGAACAACAGGAATGAACAGACACTGTTGCTATCCACAGGAGTCAGTAGAGCCAGAGAAATGAACTTTTTGTGGTTGAGAGGTGACTAAGATTTCATGGTATTAAAATTGCAGTTTTTTGCTAGATAATCGAAAAGTGATCTATGTAATTGTATTGTATACTTGCAAATCAGCGAATGACAATGTAATGAGACAAATATACAGTCTGCCTAATGCATAAGAATATTAAAATTTGATTATGTTTATCTGCAAGCCAAACTGCACTGCATTTCTTATAACTATGTAACAACACCCATTTTTGTACAAAACCGTTCTTACCTTAAAGTGGGTTGCAAGCTCTGACTTGAAGAGACAGGTCTTTACAAGTTAGTAACCTGGTTGGCAAGATCAGATCAATGTCAGAACTACATTAAATGCCTGAAATGTTACAGAGAAAGTAAATCCCAACAAATGAAGCTAGAAATGATGTACTATATATATCTGCACCAGCTCCAAGGTTCAGTCCAATGATAGCAAAGATCCCATATCTCAGACTTTGGTCCCCACTGCTGCACCTCTCTCTTATCTTGGTTTTTCACCTCCCTTGTGATACTGATGCTGCACCTGCAGATTTTGCTCTGGATTACTGGCAAATCTGCCTATGCATCTTTTTTTGCAACTTTTGTAATATATTTTGGGCTGTTTTTTTAGACTTTTATCCTCAAGTGGAGAGGCATTTATGTGTATACCATTCTATATCGTTGTAATAAAAAGCAACTTGACCTGGTGGTCTAGTGGTGCAGAGGGGGCACCCGCTGCTACATCGGCGGAACGCCCGCCACACTGCATTCCTCTTCTGTGCCGGCTTACTAGTGCGCGCAGCGCACACTTCCGGCTTTTAAAGGTGAATGTGCAGTGGTGCCAAATTCAAATGTTTAAAAGAGGATTATGTGCTCTGAGTCCTGGCCCATTATAGGTTCTCCTTTCTGAGTTTTTGGTGCCTTGCTTAGCCTGTTTTGTATCTAGATCTCCTGTTGTGACCCCTGTCTGATTGTGACTACTCCTGACTTCTGTAATCCTGACCTTGGCTTGTGACCTGACTATTCTACACTCTGTATTCCGACCCTGCCTGCCTGACCATTCTGATTTGCTCTCCTGGTTTTGACCCCTGTCTGTTATCTGACTCAGAACCCGCCTGATTCCTCTGCTAGTCTTCCTGGTTTTGACCTTGGCCTGTCTGACTCTGTCTGTGTTCCGCCTGTCCCGACCCGGCCTGATCTGACAACGTTATCTGCCTCCTGTCCAGTGACCTTCTGCCCAAAGACTCTGTCTACAGTTGTGCCTCTTTGCTTGTCTAGAACCCCTCACCTTGCACCTCTCGTTTTAAGACCTGGTGGCATCCAATTAGCCGAGAGCTCCTCCTGAGGTGAAAGGCAGCTGTTATAGGCAGGATTACAAGCTTAGACCAGGGTGCTTGGCATCGGTTCTAGATTTAGAGAGCCAACCGTTACATTAGTGCATGTTGGTGTATATGTGCACAGTCAGAAGGAACAGTGTATGAATTCACTTTTTGCCGATCTTGTGCATGACTGGTAAAACCACTTGGTTCTCTGTTTAAGCACACAGTGTTACTCTCGCTTCTGAGTGCTGATCCATGCAGAGGAGACATTGTAATATCAAAGGCTTTATTCAAGCATACATATTAATATTCCAGCAATGGGTGTGCAAACATGTGCAAAACTAAAGCACTTCCTCAGAGTTGTGTAAACACCATGCGTGGACATGTTTAAATGGAGTGACTCGTGAATATCATTAATGTTTAAAGGTAAAGTTTATACAGGAATTTAAATTTAAGTGAAGTTACTCCATTAAAGAATGAAAATAATAGAATTAGTAAAATGTGATTTTGTGATTATACCCCACATACATCTTGAAAAATTCATTTATAAATACAGTCAAAATACAAAATCAAAGTTAATGATAAAAATTACAAGGATATTTAAAAGATACAAATATATTCAACTTATAAATTAGTTAAATCCTATAATTGTGTAATATTAAAGTAATACTGTGAATTAATACTTTTGAATTAAATCTATATTGCTAGTGATGGGCGAGTCTACCCCATTTCGCTTTGGCGAAAAATTAGCGAAACGAGTCGCGGCACGTTTCTGACGTGCGTCGCGTCGTTTTCGACGTGCGTCTCGTTTTTTGTGGCGAATTGCTGGCGTTTCGCGAATAAATTCGCCCATCACTATATATTGCACTATAATCATCTGAACATCATAATTACAATGTTCATTCATTCTCTATCATATCAATTTTATAGCAAATCAGTCACAGTTCCATTTTCTCTGTCATATTTACTATGATGTTCATTTAAAAAACCTTTTTTGGTTAGTTGGTTGGTAATTTATAAGCTGCATATTATGGAGCTTGTTATGAAATAATATATTGTATTTTATAGCACAATACTCCAATTTCTTTATTTTAATAGATTTAATTAATTGATTCTCAAATTATCTAATTATGTAAATAACAAATTCAGTCATATAAATAACTTTTCTCTTCCTCTTTGTTATTGTTATTCTATTTTTTTTCTATTTTTTGTATTTTTATCATTTCTGATTTTTATTCATATATTTCATATATTCCTAATTTTGTATTTATTAATTATTATCATTGATCATGTCATTAATTTGAGAATTAATTTAAACAAATAATTGATTAGCTACACTATATATTATACACATGATCCGTCTATTCTATGAAATATGAAGATTTACTAAGGGTCGAATTTCGAATTGTAAAAAATTCAAATGCAACTATCAAATTTTTTTGGGGAGCTGTTTTCAATAGAAAATGTACCTACAGTATTTCGATCGAATAGGTCCGTTTTCGATCGATTTACCCCCCAAAATTTTGATTTTCCAGGTCTTAGAACAAATGTCAGGAAGGGTTCTTGGAGGTCTCCCATAGGTTAAAATGACAATTCGTCAGGTTTAAGGTGGCGAATAGTCGAATTCTAATTTTTTCAAGCCAGTGCTTCGAAATTTGAAAATTCTAATTTCAAGTTTTTCAATTCGAATCAAATTATAGGCTATTCGATAGTCGAAGTAGCCCAAAATGTATTCAAAATTCTAATTTTTGTAATTCAAATTTTTTTTGAATTTTCACTCCGACCCTTAGTAAATCTTCCCCTTAATATCGCACTCTTTGTTCAGCCCTTTCGGTGCTACTATATCCAATATATTGTATTTTATTGTTTCCTTTTCTCTTTCCTAATTTCAATTCCCTGAAAAGAAACAAAGTACTCACTAGCAACATGTTCTTCAATTATGTGTTCTGCTATTGCAGAAGATCTATCCAATCTATAAATGCAAGCTATATGTTCAAGGACTCTTTATACCTCTCTGTTTCTGCATAGCGTTTTCCCCTTTCTTCTAAAGAGACTATTTCCAGGCCCAATACTACAGTATGTGTAAACTTGTGGGCAGAGCTGGCCAGGGAACAACTATCACACCCAAGGTAGCATTCTGCATCCTCCCAACCCAAAACAACAGGTGAATCAAATGTGGCACATGTGGGACACTTTGAAGTTGTTTTTAAGGTTATTGGATTTGAACAATAACATACTTTTTGAAATCGCAGTCCCCTAGTCAAATTGCCCCCTAGGCAGTTTAATCTGCTGCTTACCCCTAGTTTTGGCCTTCCTTACAGGTTGTTCTGCAATGGATTTATGTCAATGAATTTTTTTCAGTCTTGCAATCTTAAATCAGTTTCTCTCTGAATTTGCATTATTTTGTTTGTTTTACTTGAAATAAGAGAGTTGGCCCTGTAGAATTCAAGAACAAAAATTGTCCTGTGCTGAATAATTGATCACCGTTTATAAAGATGTAAATGAATGCACCATGGGAAATCCAACAGAAATTTAAAGAGATTCTTAACCCAGGTATAACATTCTGCATTACTGAATAAAGCTGATTGCTGCAACATTAATTCAGTGGTTCATGTAGTCAAAATCAGAAGTTCAGGGAACCAAAAAAGACAGATACTGCTTTGAAAAATTATTACGTTTACAGTTGCATTAAAAATATTTGTAATCAATCCGGTAATTTACTTGGACCCTGGACAAAAGTGCAAGAGCACTGAGGGGCATCTGAATGACATGCAAGTGAGGGGACGGGTAGTGATTTGCCTATGTTTCTTAAATACAGATCTAACAATATGTTTTAATGTTCTTTGATATTATATTAGGAAATAAACAAAACCACATATTTTATCATTATACAATATATCATTTAAGGCTAATGCCACGTGTTACTGTGCTTATTCTAAACACAGAGAAACAGCTGTTCTGTTCTCATCTGCTCCTTCTTGTACAGTATCTGCACTGTCAACAGGAACAGCATTAGCCTGTGTTACAACACACAGGGCAGATTTTGGTGCAAAATAACTTGGTTATCTGCATTAAAATCCACTCTGTGGGGGACATTTATAAAGTTTGCACAGCTCATATTTATTCACAAATGGTTGTATTGCCTATGTTTTTCCTGAACTCTAAAATATTGCTCTGCTGTCTTTCCGTTTTTTGAATATTCGCATTGAGAATATATTTTCACAAATGACTGGTAAATGAGACAGGTCTTTGCATGAGTGTGCCAATTGTGCAAGGTTGTTGTGTGCTAGGGCCTGGATTTATGGCAAGGCCCTGTGCCCTGTGTGTCTGAACACAGGCTGACGCAGATCCAGATACTGGAAGGAGCAGATGAAAGCGGAACAGCTGTTTCTACACTTGTATTCATATACAGGTATAGAAAGAGCCACATGTTAGAGTCCTGCAGCGGGTACCCTGTGGGTTGCTCGTAGAATTTCTGTGTGCGGGTATAGAAGCGGGACGGACGGTGGTTCTGCAGGTTGGCGGGTTGAGGGTCGGGTCGCGGATCCTCGCTATATCGATTTTTACTCCTTTTTCTCAGCATTTCTACTACTGATGATGTCACATCCGGTTTATAATGACAGCACTTCCTTCTTTTTTTCTGATCGCGGCTACTTCCGATTATGTCACTTCCTTACAATGACAGCACTTCCTGATTCTTGATGGTTAGCGGGTCGCAAGTCCGGTTTGCGGATCTCGGGTTGCGGGTACGGGTCGGGTGGCGGGTCCAGGTGGTTAAGAATGCGGGTCGCGGGTCCGGGTTGCGGATTGCGGGTTGCAGGTACGGGTCGGGTACGGGTCCCAAAAAATTGACCCGCGCAGGACTCTACCACATGTGGCATTAGCTTTACATTTTAATACACTTGTTATGCCTTACCTCTCACTTTATTCTTGCTAACATACTTGAATATGAGATAGTAATGTAATTGCCAATATTTTCTTTTTATATCAAAAGATGTTCTAGTGTATTGTTATTTATACTTTTTAGTCACAGAAAATATTACAAGGGTTTAATCCTTAAATCCTCTTTCATCCAGACACAAGCAAAGGATGCCGTTTAGCAGATTATACTAAGCATAACAGAAAACAGGATAAAATTACCTTGGCAGGGGAATAACTGTGCAGAGACGTGCTAAGAGCAAACACTTATTACAGAAATTGCGTAAACACATGCTATTCAAATGAAAAAGCAATGATAGCAAGCCTATGTATGATTTATATATTTTAACCCTACTTGGTTTTTTTATAAAAAAAAAACATTTTATAAATGTGAGAAATCATTATGAAGTTATTTGGCTATATGAAAACACAAAACAACAGGCCCTAATGCTTTTATACAGGTCACAGAACTCAGAGTATACTGAGGATCATAATAATATAGCAGTCAGTAAGTTCAGGTAATGCAAATTCCATTACACTTCGTTAGATAAATAAGGTTGGGAGCTGTAGATGAGCAACAACATCAAGACCAAAGGTTAGCCATCCCTGACATAAAAGTTCATGATTTATAACGTTATTGCATGCTCTTTATGACAGGTGGATAACTGACATAAATAGAAACATATAGGAAAAGTATATAAATTGTTTTAACTCACCAGGAAAAGGTTTTTTTTCATGTAAGCTGTCAATAATTCATTTTTATACTGTGCATATAAAAGTATAAATCAAAGTATTTAAAGCATACAGTATTTTTGTATTACTTTTATAAGCTCTGACGTGGTTTCCTGTCCTCTCCTGTCTACTGTCTTTAATAGATGTGAGCATACAGTGGTGTAACTACAATACAACAGACCTCACAGTTGCAAGGAAAGACATGGGGGATAGGGGGGCCCAGCCCCAATTGTACCTCACATTTCTCTGCTCACAGTAAACTATCCGCAGTGGCAGGTGCAAGCAGGCTGCTGGAGGGGTAGGATTTGCTGTCAGGAGGTATTGTATGCCCCCCCAAAGTTTTTTATGTGTGGGGTAGAGACAGTGGCTATGTCAAGTTACACTACTGCTTGCATAATCCGTTTAGAAAAATAGAAAAGCCTTGTGACATAAATAACAATGTTTTCTTGAAACAATAAAGGTTTTATTTCAGCCACTGTTTGTTTTGTACAGTAAATATTACACATTTTTTCAAAGTAAACATTTTATCAGACAACTGTATTGCAATAAGTGGCATAACTATGTAGTTCATGTTTAACTAGCGCATACAAATGTACAAAACACACTTCACTGACAGTTTTGTTTAATGATAAACAAATATATTATAAGGCACACAAAATTTTTAAAAAGCAATGTAATGTTTTAAAGCCATTTTTTCTTAAAACACAATTTTCCGTGGTAAAAGGCTTGTGTCACTTTTAGAAATCATCAAGGACTGGATAGATAAAGTTGTGTCTGAACAGCAGGTAAGCCAGTATTTGTCCTTCACAAATCATTGCTGTTAAACCAATACCTAAAGAAAAGAAAGCCTACACTGGTATTTTCAAACATCCACATAGAAAAATGTCCCTATGTTGATACAACAAAAAACAGGTCAGAAGCAAATAAAAGTATTAACCTAGATTTTGATCCTGTACCACCATTTTCATTTTATCGCAAAATGAATTAGTTCTTATCTGGCTATTTTGAGTATGCGATTAGGTCACTTCAAGGTCTAAACAAAATAACAGAAACACTAGATTATGTTAATATTACTATTGTCTAGGATTTGTGTCTTTTTAGGTTACTCTTAAGGTGGCCATACACTGACTAAGTAGCCATCTTATTGGCCAGTATATGGGGCCCTTCGATGGGGTTCTGTGATCAATATCTGGCTGAATATTGGGCAGATGTTGAAAATTGTCATTGAATTGAGAACCACATTGGTTCCTTGATTTGGTCCTTAATCCCACAGTCTGTATCCCTAGCTTTGTGATCCAATTGTTAGGCTCTTGGGCCCACTGATAAGACCATATATAAAAATATAGTCAAGGATGTGCAGAGTATAACAGTGCTTTATTAGTAGATTTAAGAAAACAGTTACATAAAAATCTAGCACCTTAAGCAGTATAGAAAGTACTTTGTATGCACAGTATAACTCATGTGCACAGTGACATCTACAGGCCATTTGTATAAATACCACAATACTCACATATCATTGGGCTTCTGTGGTAGGAAGAATTTAAATATATTGTACTAACTTCACTAACACCACCATACTATCACCAGAAGGTGATGCTACCTCAGGTGGTGCTATTCAACATAAATAAATACATTTTCTCAGCATTATTAAGTTTTGTTTCTGCACTACCTTTGTCTATATCTAAAGTCTATGACACATTATCATTGATTTTCCGTTCTTTATACTACAATACAATAACCAAATATATAAGCATTTAATGAAAATTCTCATTTACCTAGAGATGTCCACCAATGGGCCTCAAGAGGAAATTCCATTTTAACTGCAATAAACAAATGAAAGGTTTTGCTTTTCTTCAACTGGACGCCTTTTTAGCATGACTCGCAGTAACTCATTTGCTAAATCTTTTATTATTCATGTTTTTTTTATTAATGACTAAAGCTGTTCAGAGTTTTAGTCAAAAAAAGCTAAATGTGTCCACAACATCCCAAGCAGAGAGCAGGTGCATTTCAGAGAGTGCATATCAACTAATGTGCATCTAAGCATGTGTTAAGAAAAAGATGGTTTTATGCTTAATGTTATAAAAACAAACCCCATGTATGATAAAGACACACATAGGTTGTAAATACAAAACTATGTATAGTACTTAAATTGCACATAAATACATCATCATAAAACTCATATTGCTCCTAGTCAGTAAACTCAGTAAAATATAAGTTATGCATAGTAGTGTGTCATAAGGATAATATACTGTATTAGTAACAAATCACTCAGTGCTGTACTGCAAGTGGGATTGTGATTATGTGCTCATTTTCATAATTTCTTTGCTATACATTATGTTTACTGTGCAATATTTTCCAGTATTGTCAAATTTTTAGTATCCGTATTGCATGAGAGAATAAAGGCATGGAATGTAATGCTGATAAGGAAGAATTATCTTCTGTAGCAACTTTACCAGCTCATTCATTACATTTAATATGAATTTGCATATATTACATTCTATCAACAGACTATGCAATGAAGCATAAAATGGCTTTTACCTAATGAGGTTATGATAACATGGATCAAAGTAATTGTACAAGCATAATCCCATATCCATTCTTCCACAACCAATACAAAGATAAGACCACAAACTGTAAAGGTAGCCTCAAGAGAAATTAAATTAGCTGTAAACAAAAGAGGACAAAGTGCGTTAGTGACTGACCTGAAATTGATGCTATATAATATTTATGGTTACAAGTTACCAAATAGAAACAACACTTGTTCTATTATTTCCCAATAAAGGTAATAATAATTCTATTATCCAGAATGCTTGGAACCTGGGGTGTTCTGGATTAATTTATACCATATCTTAAATCCTTTAAAATAATTTAAATGTGAAATAAAGCCAATAGGATTGTTTTGCCACCAATATGGGTTATGAAGCTTGGTTGGTATCAAGTACAAGGTACTGTCTTATTATTACAGAGAAAAAGGAAATAATTTATTTGCTTAAAGTGGTCTCTGTGGGAGATGGCTTTCCTGTAATTCAAAACTTTCTGGATTTCCAGATAGGAGGTCCCTACCTTTTATAAGTCAAAATGTTCTGTTATATTACAGTTCAAAACAACTGGTTTGCATGTGGTTGGATATTAATATGAAATTGATGCAAAATACTGAGCAAGCTACATCACAAATGTAAGCATTTGTTATTATTAATAGCATGTATTTAAAAAAAAACGCCAACATATTCTGCAGTGATGTACAGTAAATGGGTGTATACATTAATCATACAGGAAAACCATGCAACAAATGCCAATAACGAAAACAAGAGATAAAGAGGGTCCTGCTTAAAAGCTCACCCATAAAAGTAGTATTGTTGCGATAGCTTGGGGCCGAGACAGGTTGGATTTCAGCAGATGTGTTCTAATGGAGGTGATGTGGCTAATGGGATGATTTTAGAAATCGTGTCCAGATATTTATGGAGAGGTTTTCATTAGCTCCATTTCAGGACCTTGGTCCCTGGGGAAAAGTGTTGCTCTACCTGTAGCCAGGTATCAGGTTTGATAAATGTTGCTGTTCATTTAAAACCTGATATATATTTATGTAAAACACTTACCAAGGTATTTTTGGTTTAGCAAAGATGGGTTTTCTTTAAAATCAAAAGGCCCTTGTTCATCAAAGCTGTCCAAACTGTAAAGGGTACAAAAATAACCATAATTTTACTCAATATTTCACAAGTGCATTATTATTGTTGTTCTGTCTGCCTATTCCTGTTTATGCATAGAATGCTCTTCATTTTAATACTAATCTAATTTCAGGCTACTGACCTGCTTTGATAACCATCTTTGATAAAAGTTAAACGATTTTTAAATGTTTTGATTTGTGGAAACACTGGAGATGATGCCTGGTTAAAAGGTGGTGGTAGCGCCCCAAGATGCAGACCACAGTGGTTTAAATCAATATGAGCAACTGCATTTGATTCAAAACAGGAGGAAGGAGGAAAGCTCATAGAAATGAAAAAAGCTTTGGTTTCTTAATCCTGTTCTTTAGGAAAACTAAACAACAGAAGATTGTTTACTGTTTCCAGTACCCTTGTTTTTTCTTCCATTGTCTTATTTTTTTCCCTTCTATCTACTATTTCACCTTGTTGCAGAAACCTGCGAGATGTAACAATGTATTCAATGTGACTTATCGTAACGTAACAAGTGCACAAAACATAAGTTCAAAAAGAAAATCTAGATTATTGAAAAAAAAGTGTAAAATGTTGTTGCTTCTAAATGTCATTACAGTTCTCTTTCCTAACACTTAATATATTTTCAGAAAGTATGTTCAGCACATTTCTTGTCATTTTGCAAAAGTAATTATGTGAGCCTATAAACCCGAATGTGGTGTCTTGTTCTCTTCCTTATCTATGGGAATCATCATTACTTTCCATCTTGAAACACTTCATTACAGCTTGTTCTGGACACCTTTTTGGATACCATCTTTGGTTAAAATGCTCCGCAGTTTCTATAGTTCACCAGTTTTACCAAAATGTTCCTGTGTTATTATACTTTAACTGTGTAGAACAATTTTTTTTTTGCCAGCATGTTCTATTTTTTCTCCGAGATGAATCCTAATGCATATTTTTCCATTATGTTACTCCATAACCTCCGCATAAGTATCATACTGTACACTGAAATAAATACAGACTTTTTTTTTTTAAAACCAATAGTAAAATCTCAGGTCATAAGCATTCTGCAAAGTAGATCCCATCCCTCTAAATCAGGGGTGTCCAAACTGCGGCCCGAGGGCCAAATGCGGCCCAGGATGGATATGAATGCGGTCCAGCTTGAAATGCTCAGTTCCCGAGAAAACATCATGTTGCAAAGGATATAGGAGTATGGGGGACTCTGCCCATTGCCCAGTTAGTAATAATACTATATAATAAGAAGTCTATCTAATATCCAGGTGTCCCATATTCCAGTGTATAGCTCCATCTGGTTATACAACTGGTATTATAGTTTTTTTTGTGCATTTTCTTTACTTTTACAAATGAAAAGTGTTTCTGTATTTCATTTGTGGCCCCCAGAAAGTTTCTGTTTTTCCAATGTGGCCCTCGAAGCCAAACCTTTGGACACCCCTGCTCTAAATGTTATAAATCATCCCTCTAAGTCAGCAGTAAAGACAATGTTTAATGGTCATGACAACCTCCAAAAACTTTGTAAGTTTGCCTAAGTAATTCCACAAACAAATCAATACTCTGTGTGGGTTGTTTTAGAAAATCTTCTACTTAAAGTGTTTCCCTTTATGCTAGGCTATATAAACCATGATAAATTGAATTGTCCCTGTTTGTCACTTACAGAATGGTGTTCTTTTTAAGCAAACTTCCAACTTTCCTTTATGCTAATTTCAGTTCCATGATGGAAATGATGAAAGAAATGTTCCACTTACCCGAGTGCTATGAAACAAATGATATGTAATAAGTAGAACACTGTGTAGAAAACTGCAGCACAAATGAGAAGGTTCTGAAGAACAATCTGTTTGAAAGAATAATGATATATTTGGATACAGAAAATAAAAGTGGGGATAAATTAGAGAAAAAAACATCCTCAGTTAAATCTCCATATGAAAGAGACTACTCAAATTTATATGTGTGTGCAGTGAAGGCAGAATCTGAAAGAACCAGATGTGCTCAGGAGGTTAATGCTCTCCAGCAATTGAAATTTAGTGGAACAACACATGTAAACTCAAGTACAATTTATGGAAATTATGCAATCAATGCAGAATACATTGAAATGAAGTGAAAATGAAGAACTGCATCCATATTTTAATATTTAATCACATTTGTTGAATGTATTAAAAGGAACACATTTACTATATACAACTAAAAAGAAATGTTACTGCACAGGTATGGGATTTATTAGAAATATGGCACTGCAATTTCCTAAAATGAGATATTTAAACAGTTTTTCCTAGTTGAGTGATTTGCTTTTTTGTCTGTAATAAAAATGAACTAAGCATAAATCCATGTTTATGGCAAAACAATCCAAATGTTTGCACACTTTGTAGCAGCCTTAAAGGGGATATATACAACTAAAAATAACATTTTGCCAAATGAAAAAACTTTATTCCAAGAAACAAGCCCAAGCTCTGAAGTTAGGTGGTAGGTTCAGCCAGAGTCAGGAGAGTAATGCAATAGTGTGCACTAGGTGCACAAGGTTGGTAGAAAAAGGGTAGCAAGAGCAGTTAAGAACCCCAATCTGGACCTTAGTGGAAGTAGCCTTCCGGTACATATTCTACCAGCTAGGGTCACATAGACAATGAGGAGAATAGTTGTAAGGGTGGGCTATGGGGCCATGGCCATTGTGGAAATTCCTGTCTGAAATAGCAAGAAGACGCCAGTGAGGTGCATCCAGTTGCTGAGGGAAGGTGGGGATATAGAGATCCCAATGAGGGCGGTGGAATGGAAGTGGACCAAGGTGTTAAGGAGGCAATACCATATAAGCATCCTGTAAGAGATGGACTGTTGTACAGGGAATAATGGTCATTATGGAATGCCCTGAAAAATGTGGATATATGGGTCTGATTTGATATCCTTGATGCCTGTTGGAAAATAAAACATTCTTGTTATAGAAGTTGATTATCTATTTTACTTTTTCCATGGTACATTACTTTTCCACACTATTGGTATATAACAGCTGTACTTTCTGGAAATTTATGCTGCTATAACCATGCTAGTAGTGCATATTAGTGTAAGGGTACATGTTTTAGGTCTCACCCACCTACACATAAACAGCCCCTAGATGTTGATAGGAGTCTACATGCCAT
>CM044439.1:72621758-72653081 GCA_024363595.1 Xenopus borealis
AAATTATTATTACCCTAGCAAGAAATCTATTGAAGGAATTAGCTTGCTGAGATAAACTCTGCTGCTTTTTTACAATACTGGAAAAGAAATAAAACTAAACACATATATCTAATGCAGGTAAAAGCACTGCTGTCAGATCTGAGTGCATGCTCTTTAAGTGATCTGACACCACTAAGCTTACTGCTGCTTAGGAACAGGGATCTTAGAAAAACTGTGGAAAGAGCACAGTAATCTGAGGGGGTGCAGATCAGGAAAATACTGAACCGCTGATGATTGTGCCAGGAAACGCCTTGCTCCCTTTTTAGTTCTATCAGAAAAGACATTCTATGTAGGATAGCACATTGACTCAGATATTAACACTGTGGGCTTGCATTGCTGGGTACAGCTATGAAAAAGTTTACTATAATACTGTAAGGAGAGTCTCTGAAGGGAAAAGGGTATCTCGCCCATACTTTTTTCTATCAAGAAGAAACACCCAAAAACCTGCTTGGGGGGGCACATATTGTCCCTAGTTTTTGAGAATCCTGCCACCACAACTGACTAAACTTCTGAATAGTGTGGTATTCATTATTCACAACTAACTCAATATGTGATATTGTTGGATAGCCATGTAAGTAAAAAATTCAAATTTACACATAGGGTCTGGGTGCACATGCCCCAGACTTACAGCTCAAGGTGGATGTGAAGGAAGGAACTGCGAACTTTATTTAGATGAATAACAGATCTACACAAAGCCTTACATGTTTTGTGCATTTAGGGATTTAGGTTTAATGTTTAAGGCTTTGTGTACATCTGTTATTTGCCTAAATAAATTCTACAATTTTTGGAATGTTCTGTGAAATGTATGCAGGTAAACTATACTTTATTTACACAAGCAATATTCAGACCAGCTTGTAGGACGTGCAAGGAACTTCCTCTTTGGCATAGGAACATCATGCAAACAGACAGAACTCCACAGAGCCAAATCTGATGGGAAGCTGTACCTCGTTAGAGCTAGAAACCGATTAAGAAGATTTATGTCACCTCACTCTAGGGGGAAATGAACTTGGTCAGATATTAATTTCATTGAAATGCAAAGTTACGTCTCGGCAGACAAATGCTGATGAAGTTTCGCCAGGGATTTTCTGTGTAGTGTTTATTGTGTAACTGAAATATTCCGAAATACTCTTGAATCAGCAACCAGTGATTCGGTTTGTCATTGCTACACCTGTGAGAAGCTGTCAATAACATCTGACTGGGTTCACTGCATTACTTTGTAACATGCCTAATTCTTATGGCATTTCCTATCCACTTTCCCCTGATTAAAATCTACCAGCCATGCGTTGCAACTTTACAAGCAAATGTAATGTTACCTCTTGGTTGAGTACTAAAATAGTTATAACCTTCTCAGACTTTCAGACTGTTAATCTCAATGTGTTGCTAGGGCATACTTTTGTTTTTTCTATAAATGATAGCACGCCTCCGACCTATACAAAGCTAAACAACATTCATTAATATGCTTATAATTAAAAGTAATGCTAATAGATATAGAGCAGGTACAGTAAGAAGAGGTGCAAAGTTTTTTGCTGTTTTAGTAACTCATAGCAACCAATGTACATGTCTGTTCTTTTTAACCACACATCTTTTTGCTAGGGTTACTAGGCTGTGGCAAACTTTGCTCTGATATTGCTGACAGGTGCAGTATATCAAATATAGAAGATATAAAAGTTTATAGTAATTATTACACACTAGATCAATCTATTTATTGCAAAACTAAGAGTGATTGGTTTATGCATATTTAACCATGGTTCATACCGTATTTGCTTCTTCCACATAGAAAACTGTCCATCATCCTCCCCTTTTCCTTTTTTTGAACTGATTATATATGCTGCATAGTGTGATTGCTCTGCCTCACTGCACCTTTTCAAATTCTTACATTCTTTACTTTTGGAGGCTGCAGTACATAATTATCTTTTAGTTTTTATTGAAGCTTTTTTTCACTCTCCAGAATTTCAGTTTCTAACAATTGCTTTGAAACTGGTTTGATAACCTCATTTAAATAAAGGCACTATAATCGAATAATCTAGCATTTGTAAAGTTTTCCTACCAAGAAATAGAGGGCTCTCATTCACACAAATGCCAGTAGTTCATTTAGCAATACACGGATCATACATGAACCAACAGTAGGAGCCAATGGCTGGTCATCTTATTGGCCTGTACATGGGGGCCAAATTAATAGCTTGAAGCCAGGGTGCAAGACAATGGCAGATTGTATCCAATATCTGCTTTCTTATTTTCAACTATTTACAGGTGGACCTTTAACATGCACCCTCTTACTTGATTTGAACCCATGGATGGCTTAAGGCTCTGTGACTGTCAGAGTTTGCCTCTAGGGGGTTCAAATGTGTTTTTGGATAACACTGTAATTTTGCCCCTGCCAGGTTCTGTTTATTACAATCAAATGCATTTCTTTAAGCAGCAGTTGCAGTTCATTGACTGAAAGCTCCTGAAGCCTACATTGCTGTCAATGTCTTATAGTCTGTACCTCTTTCTTATTTTGCCTGTGTAGCGCTATAGTAAAATGAGTGGTACCATCTCTACTAAAAGCTTACTTTCAAATATATTTGTGCTCCAGATGAGATCTTTCTCTCAAGGTGTAAGCCCTCGTAACAATGTGGAGGAAAGGTGTAATGCAACTGTAACAAAGTGTTATGCACAAGAATTGGCCACCAGTGGTTCTTTATGCTTAACCATATAACTTAGTTTAATAAACAGAACTATCCACATAGGAGTGTATAGCAATTGTCAAGGACAGCATATACCCACAGTACCATAGAACAGTTTTGTCCCAGCAGGTCCCAGCAATATTTTCAGTTTGGTCCCAGCAGGTAAGGGAACCCACATTGGAGCAGCACATAGAAGGTACACCCAGCATTCCCCAGGGAATCTCTAAATACCTAATTCTATGCAATAAGTCCCTACAGTACTTCTGGGCAATTGAATCTCCTTCTCGAAGAATTGAGCTGCTCAGCTAAATAACCTCCTAGAGGGATCTATGAGTGTAGCTTATCCTAGGCCCAAAGTACCTAGGTTCCACTACCCATTCCCTTCCTGTTTGCTTGGTAAGGGCTAAAGCAATGGCCCCTGAGCACATGGTTACCCATACCTTTCTACTATACCCCAGTGCCATCTTCTGGTCACTGTGCGAACACCAAGGGGCATCATAATGTACCTGGTCCCCATTAGGGCCTATTTAGGCATCCATAAAATGGGGATTTGCCTGCCAGTATTTACGAAGGGTTGCTAATTATGCCAGACCCCTACACCTGTATTGTGTTTTGGCTTTCTATTTATAGCATTCAATCTGTCTTGTGAGTCTTTGTCTTCATTTATACTTGCTACTATGCAACCCTGCCCATTAAAGTATAACAGCAGTTACTGGCAGAGAGCAAACTGAGCCCAGGTTTCTTAAGCACCCCTTAGAACACTTTGGGGCAGATTTACTAAGGGTCAAATACTCAAGGGCTTTTAGCCCTCGAATTCGACTGTACTACGATATTCCGACAAAACTGAACATCGAATTTGAAGGATTTTACCGGTTTTCGATTTCTCAATAAAATCAGATGACCAAACGATTTTTACGAAAATTTTTTAAAATTTCCTACGATTTTACGAAAAATCGCACAAATCGAACAAAGTTCAAAGTGTTCAATCGTACTATTTTTATTTGGTAAGAAAAAAAAGCCTATGGGAGCTTTCCATAGGCATATATAGCAATTCAGTAGGTTTAATCTGCCGGATTGGGCCATCAAATAAAAATTTAAAGGGCAAGTACTTCGATCATCAAATAGTCAAATGATCGGATAGACTTTTCTTCGATCTATTGGAATCATTCGATAAGATCGAATTTTGCAAATTCAATAATCGAAGTGGCCAAATTAAAAATTTGAAAATTCGATCGAATTTCGAATCCATTTGAATCGTTCACACGAATTTAGTAAACCTGCCCCTTTGTGTGATATAAGTCATGCAATACCGTATTGATCCAGTAGAAACTAGAAGCCAGGCACAAGAACAAAACTAGGCAGCAGGAACAACTAGGAACCCAAGAACATTAGCAACTGACATATGTCATACAAAAAGAGAAAATGCTAATCTGGAGTTTAGAAAGGTAAGTTTAGGCAGATATGTCAGACAGAAAGTTGCATTAATAGTCCAATTTATTCTAATTGATGAAAGGTAATCCTATATACTTTATTTTTGGGAACATACCATAACGAAATGAACATACCGGAAACCAGAATGATGAAATTTAGGTCTACTGTATATAAGGTAGAAAGGTAGCCAAGCAGTTTCAGTTGCCACAAAGAACTGTAGTATAGTTGCTCTAATATTTTTCAGACTTTATACTTTGTTGTAGCTTAAGGTGCAAAGTGCATGAAATCAGGTGTAAAGCTTAATGTGTTTTTCCCTACAATTGTCCTGCCACTCTACAAAGGAACGGCAGGGTTAGGGAAAGAAAATGTTTTATCCCCTGGAATGCCCCTACAATCAAAACCACAACACAACAACAATCCAGTTGCTTTTATTTAATATTAAAAGGCTGTTTAGCAGACTTGATGTATAGTGATTCATATTATGGAAAGATCCCTTGTCTGGAAAATACCAGATCACAAGCATTCTGGATACTAGTTCCACACTTTCCCCCCACTTTTTTTAACAGCTGTAATTCATGACAGGGTCAGAAGGTGTCACTAGATGTTTTTTCTAGAAGTCGAAAACAGCTCATTTAATAAATGCCAAAGGCATTTTCAGAAGTTTTTACCATCAAATATACTCATTCACTTGGATGTGATTACCTTCTAAGAAAAGAGTGCTCAGTAATAATAAATGTGTAGAATATTTGTATCCAGGCAATACACTTTCTTTCCCACAATAGCTGATATAGTATCAAGAAAAATATTCAGTATTAATAAATATAGGGTGTGGTAATACAACATCACTGTAAATAAGATTTTTAATTTCATCATATAATAATAATTTGTAAATAACATAGAATTATTTATATTAAATATGTTAATGTAACAGATTATATAAAAAACACAGACTCAATGATAATTTAAAAAATCATCCCTTTTGGCTCTGGCTAATTGCGTTGGAGTGGTTTTCTAAAATTAATCTTGGAATATTAGAAAGGACTGCATGTCATATCTATAGCTTCTTCTAGTTGTTAAACTTGTTAATAATTAAATGCAAGCCGCAGAAATGGAAATCAAAGATGCCTTTGAAAGTCTAATGATGCAATCAAGATAAAAATCAGTGTGCGTATATCAATCCCTGGCTCTTGCACACAGATGTAATCGCGCTTAGGTGTAAATAAGGGTATAGATTAAACACTTATCTTCCCAATTTGTTTTCCTGGCAAATTAATACTGTGGGATTCCAATAGGCTAATGTGTTTTCCTTTCACGATAACAATTATCTCATAAATAGCTGACAACTAAATAACTACATTTGAGTATGAAATGAATGGCACACCGTGCAATGCTTAAATGACTCTGAATCTGCAATCACTATGAAAGTTGTTGTAAAAGTAGCTGTAGCCCTGTTACCATAGAAACATGTAAAGAATGTAAGAAAATAACAGAGGAACACTACTGTCACAGAACTAGTTCAATGTATTGGTGAATTAACTACCATGAAGGTTATTGGGACATTATAATATAAGAAAATATAAAAATATCAATATAATGAAAAAATAATAAATGGTACTCTTGTATACACTGTGCTGCTTGGTTTGTAGCTTAGGTCGCTCTTTAAACATTTACAAGATCAGAGTATGGGCTCTAATGTAGGTGTTTAGGGGAGAATACCACTGTCCCAAGGAGCTTGCAGCAATTATTATTCTTTAATTTATGTACAGTGTAGACATATTCAGCAGCACTTTACAGAGATTACACATCTATTATATACAGTGACTTTGGCACATATGAGGAGAAATGTAAAGCAACAGCAAAAAAGGCTGCAGCTCTTCTTCTTGTGTCTTTAAACAAGTGGCAAATGTAATAAAAATGTAAATATTTTTCTTAATAAAATTAGATCTCCAGAGCTTAAGCCTCCATTTATGACTTCCCTGTATGAACTTAGTTAATCAGAAAAACTAACCAGCTCCAATATTTAAAGCAGCAAACAGCAGCAACCTGTTATATATCTATATTTTTCACCTTAACAAGCTAAAGCAACAAATCTTTCCTTTAGCCATCCTGATGTCTTGATGCCTGATTCCCCTCCTCTGTTACTGCTGCTCCTCCTATGAATTCCTCTCCACCCCCTCACTCCCTCTTCCTAGTGATAGCTGTGAGCAATGATCAGTAGCAGGGATGAGCACCAGGGAGAAAGGGAAAAGCAGTGCTTCATTGTTTTACTCTGGATTAGCATTGGATGTACTTCAGGCAAAAGAAAGCAATAGCTCTTCTTCAAACTACACATGCAGCATGGACATTGCCCTGCTCACAACTTAAACTCGGACCAAATGCCCAAGGTAAGTTTGTTCTTCCTATAATTCCTAACCTGTTATGCATGCTATAAAAACTCAAAGTGAAAAAAACAAACTTAAAACGACTTCATATCCTGTAATATAACTATGAGTTTGTGATTGTGTTTCCTTTATGGCCAGAGTATATGCTTCTTTGGCTGGTAAAGTAGTACTCTTTTTGGCTTACAGTTTATCCCCCATATGCAATATAAGGCACTAAGTTTGCCCAGGAGCAGTAACAAATAACAACTGATAAGATGTTTGCTTTTAAACAGGTGACCACAAACTACTACCTGATGCTATAGGTTATAGCACCTAGGCAAACTAAGTGCCTTTTATTACATAACCCCATATGTGTTTTAGATTCTACATACATGCAATGACTTATGTGTATACATATAGATATATTTATATATTATCACATAAAGAATGTTAAACATTCTTATGTTAGATAGGTGTTGAATAGAACATTAATGTGACCTGTTGTTAAAATATAATCCATGAAAAGCTTTAGGGTTAGGGTGTAATAGGACATACTGTACACCTGGCATTTGTATCTACCAGTTGCATGGTACTGGTTGCACCTTTGTTAGTGAGTCCAGTGCAAGTTTCAGAGTGCAAGAATCTGAAGCACAAGGAAACATCAAGGGCCCTTACACACGGGCGTTTTTGACCTGCGCTCCCCCATGTTGCGTTTGGCTGCGTTCAGCCGCAGGGGAGCGCAGATCTAGATGCACCTCATTCTTTTCAATGAGGTTGTACCCACGAGACGAAGGCACAAAGTGGACTTTCACTACAGCAGGTACAGTGGTTCACTAAATGGTAGAATTAGTGCCTATTAGCATGGCTCGTTTTATAATTTATCCTTAGGTTTTCTATGGTTTTATGCTTGTAGGATCTGTGAAATATGCCCATGGACTGCCCACATGCCACCCCTTACATAATCACATGCCACAGACACAGTGCCTGGTGCTAACTAAACAACATGCTTTTGCACACAATGCACTTTGCCATGCCAGTGGTGTTTCCAAATATTAGCATGACAAGGGGCACTGTGTGCAGGAAAATATTGTTTTGCTAGTACCTTGTCCATTTAATAAATTGTTTTGTGTGTACCTTGTCCCTTTAATAAATGAGCCTTAATGTAAAATGTACAACAGGTATAATGTTTTTTTACAGGTTCCATCACCAATAACAACCAGTTAGCAGACAGCATGGTCACCTATTTAAAAGCAAAATTCTTATTTGTTGCTATGGGTTACTACACCTAATTAAAAATCATGTATTTTATTACATATATGGCTAAAACTGCATAATGTGCATAATAGGTTACTGGCCGAAGTGTATTTTAGGACTCATGTCTTTTTCTTTTGTTTTGAGTGAAACTGATTTCCTGTGTGTGTTTATCTTCTCCCCCAGGGCTCTGGTTCATTTCTGGATCTGATATACACAGTGGAGCCAGTTTTTCTCATTAAAGCAGTTTAACCCTTGTGAGGCATGCGTATGTAGTAACTCAAGATATATTCCTTCGGCTACTGTTCATCAAATGTGGGACTGTGCCATGGGGAATCAAAGCTCAGTAAGTTCTGATCCAAGCTGAAATGAAACTATTAGAAAATACAGAGCCTTGGTAACCACTTGCTGGATGCTATTCTTGCTGGAAACGTGTGCTACTAGGAACCCATTACACTTACCGTATCTCCTAGCTGAATACATATATCCATGTGCCTCTAGTGGAATAAATGAGAGGAGGGTGCTGTGTCCCATTACAGGTGAGATTACTACATAACTGTGTGCTCCCTACAAAATTCTGCAATGTAACAACCTGGTCTGGCATTCTAAAGCATTATATGATTTATCTATCAATTCTTTAACAAGATCAATTTAATTGAAAAATGACTGCTGCAAGTCAGACAGGCTAAACATAATGCCATGTGAGTTCAGTTTACCTTTCCATCTAGCTGCTATTCCTGGCAGACTTACAGGTGCATGGAGATGTGACATTTCGCAGGAGCATAAACAGAATGTAACTGAAAATCATAGGGTTAGTGGATTGTCACAGTGAAGTTGTACTTTGCCATGCCGGGCAGTGGCAGATGGTCAAGCCCATGTGCATTAAAATGTCGGTTTACAGTTAATAGAACAGTTCTCTGTTCTGTAGAATAAAAAATGGAATTGCTAAGTTATATTTAAGCTCCCAATAGCTGTGTCAGGCTGAACATCAATGAGTAATGCATTCACTTCAACCCATTAGTGGCTCTCACAGGTACGTTGATATGAAATCATAATGTGCTATTTATAGAGCCTGACATTGTGTGTAGTAGTACAATGAGGGAATCACACATTGCAGCTTTAGGCCACAGAAAGTAACAATTCATTATGAAGAAATGAATGGATAGCCAGAGGCACAGTTGGTATCTAAATCCTACAATTATTTTGAGGATACGGAATATCATGTATGCTCTTTCAAGGCCAAAAAGGAGTTCTAGTCAATGCTTGCAATAAAGACATTGTCTGAATAATCATTTAAGCCTTTGTAGCTTTTATATTGCATAGGTCTATTTTTACATTGGCAATTAGCTATAGATTATATTAAAAAATAGATCTGCCTCCAAATATTCAAGTCACAGTTTTCAATATTCAATTTAGATCATTATTAAGCAGTAGGGGTAACACAGAAAGCAGAAGATATCGGTAAGGACAGGTATGGGACCTGTTATCCAGAATTCTCGGGACCTGGGGTTTTCTGGATAACGGATCCTTCATTTGAATCTCTTAGCTTAAGTCTGATAGAAAACCATATAACCATTAAACTCAACAGGTTGGTTTTGATTCTAAGGATTAATTATTAAATAATCTCAGTTTGGCTCAAGTACAAGGTACTGTTTTATTATTACAGAGAAAAATGAAATCATTTTAGAACATTTGGATTATTTGGATAAAATGGAGTCTATGGAAGATGGTCTTCCTGTAATTCAGAGCTTTCTGGAGAACTGGCCCCATACTGATACACTGGAGTGCTTATTGATAACTGTAACTTAACCCCATGTATGAAAATTATATAATATTATATCATCATTTATATACAATCATATTATATTATCATAAATACTATCTATATTGTAGAGTACCCACATACAATAACATTATCTATCAGTTTAAAGCTCATCACAGGTCTAAATATTCTTTATGCAGCACATACCTCTGCTCTGTCAAGGGGTTAGGGGTTTCCGTGTTTCATTGGCTGTCTATGAAAGCTCACACCTCTGATGCACTACAGAACAAACAGAACACCCTGAATGCAGAAGTTGATAGATTTGTGTTTAGCTTAATATATTTTATAAACTTTGTCTCTGGGTACATTTTGTCATGATTCCAGTGCTTCCATTAGCAGAGATAAGGGCATTGCACAAGGCAGAAGAACATAAAAATCCTCTACTAATACAGCTGCTTCAGCAAAGCACTTAGGGTTTGTTCTACATTTGTTTTTGTTAACTGAATCAGTCAGAAGAACATACATTTATGGAATGAAACCTGTATTATTAATGCCACAGTGATAAATCAGATGTAAAAGCACCACCAAGTAATTTATTAAATGCTTAATAGACTCATTTCTCACATGTCAGCCCTTATCAATCCTATGCTTATGGAAGTTAATTGTTTGATTTTTGTGGAGAAAAGAAATTACATACACCTGTATACAGCTGCTATCATTGCCTTTAAAAAAAGCAAAAAAAAGTCATCAGATATATTCTACTTTGGTTTAGAACAAAATTACATTTCCTTTGCTTAATGACATTCCTGCTTCACAAACAAATAAGCAGCATTTGGAGTATTATGCAATCTACATAAAAGTTTCTGAGCTCCTGCTACTGAAATATATGAGTCATTGTGCATGGGGATTGTTCCCCACAGTTACTGCTGAATGCAAAATGATGAGTAGGAGTTAATAAAAGCAGTAAGAAACAAAGGCTATTTTTTATGATCAGCAACCAGAGTCTGAACTAGAGAATTATAGGTAAAAAGGGCCCTTGGTTATACAGTAATTCAGGGATCCCTTTCTAAGAGACAGAAAAAAATGCAGTTGCCCATAGCTATCAATTAGCATTTGTTTTTATTAGTCTACCAGAAGTTGCAAAATGAAAGCTAACATCTAACTCAGGGGTGTCCAAACTGCGGCCCGAGGGCCAAATGCGGCCCAGGATGGATATGAATGCGGCCCAGCTTAAAACTCTCAGTTCCTGAGAAAACGTCATGTTGCAAAGGATATAGGAGGAGGGGGGACATTGCCCATTGCCCAGTTAGTAATAATAATATAATAATAATGTCTATTTAATGTCCAGATGTCCCACATTCCAGTGTATAGTGCCATCTGGTAATCCAACTGGTATTGTAGTTTTTTTTTTGTGTGTGTGTATTTTCTTTACTTTTGCAAATCAAAAGCGTTTGTGTATTTCATGTGTGGCCCCCCAGACAATTTTTCTTCTTCCAATGTGGCCCTTGAAGCCAAAAGTTTGGACACTCCTGATCTAACTGGTTGCCCTGAGGAAGAGCAGTTGAACAGTTTAGCATACACGGTGTCATAATAAATAAGCCCAAAATTGTATCCCTTCGGTACTGTATATTACATGAAATACAATAATAGCTTGAAACCTGTTAGCCTGACACCAATATTAATAAATAAAACAGTACCTTCTACTTTATCCCATCTAAGACATAACTAATCCATATTGGAGGCAAAAGACTCTTATTGGGTTTAAATAATGTTTTTATGCTATTTTGACTTAAGGTATGGAGATACAAATTACAGAAATACCCCTTATCCAGAAAACCTCAGGACCCAAGCATTCTGGATAGCAGGTATAGCAGAGCTATGGGGTTGTGCATAATTATACAACAGAAACTATAATGAGATGTAAATAAAGGAATATAAAATTAATATACTTGTTTGCTTTCAAATCTATATATTTATTTAAATGTGTCACACTTGTAGTGTCCATGCATACAATTAGTCTGATGTTATTATATTGAGTAGCCAGATAATGTCCAATTTGGCTTTCCATATAGATGGATAAATAGAATTGATCTGCTTTTTTGGATGATGGCCCACACAGTATATCCCAGCAGACAGGTCTGGACTGGGAGTCAAAATAGGCTCTGGCATTTCAGGTAAACAGAGGCCCAATCAGCCCACACCAGTCCAATAAATAGTGACTTTCTGTTGCATTGTGGCAGCCCCTCTGGCATTTGCCAGAACCCACAAATGGCCAGTCCGGGCCTGCCAGCAGATATAAGAGAACTTCAATTTCTTTTTGCATCAACTAAGAAAAAACATTGGCAGATCAGAACTTCTGTCCAGACAGTTTAATCAGATCCAAAGGGATTACAACCTTTCTGCCATGCTGACCATAGATGTACCAATCACTTATATCTGGTCAAAGTGCCTAACTGTAATGTACAGGAACTTTTGGACTGTTAAGTTGTATGCCAGAGTTGTAAACCAAAGCATTTGATACAGTACCATACAGTACATAAGGTTACTGATTTAGGGCTGTGACACACTAGGCTATTTGGGGAGATTGAGTTGCCTGACGACTAATCGCCTAGCTTTTGTATCGACCAATATCCCCAGACGCCTTCCCTCTCTCTGCGCTGGCTTAAATGAAAAATTGCCAGCACTAATCACACGAGGCGATTCGATTGCCGTGTGTGATTAGCAATGGCGATTTTTCATTTAAGCCAGCACAGAGTGAGGGAAGGCGTTTGGGGAGATTGGTCGCTGCAAAATAAGGTAGTGGTATGTCCTGTGGGCTGATGTTGTCATGACAGATTCCATTGAAAGTGAGGACCTTAAGGGACAGTTGTCTTTTCTTTTTTAACCAGATTTAATATGTAATAATATACCTGTAACAATGCAAATCATAAAATGTAGTATTGTAGGACCTGTTTTATATAATACCAAGCACCCCAGGTAACCTTCAGATGTAGGGGTGGTTCTGGGAGTTTTACCTCAACAACTTCCCATACTATACCTGATATCACACTCTTTTTCAAGCTGTTATTCTCTCAGCTACAAATACCACCTTACCCCTATTATACCTGTTATTTTACAAACCAGAGGCTGAGACCCATTACAGTTTCTATAGGTTCTGCTGTCGCACCTACAGGTTTTTGCTGGAAATTAATTGGACATTTCATCATTCACTCTTTATTTTTACCTACATCTATGATTTTGGGGTACTTGGTTATTTTTGAGGAACTGGAGAGTCACCCCAGCATTTTTTCCCTAAAAATAGTTTAGAATCTATGCCATTGCACTAATATTATGTCATAATTATAATAATATATTATTATTATTATTATATAATAATACAATGTCATAATAATATCATAATTATCTAGGGGGTTATGATAAAATTATTGTATGGTGTATTGAACATTAATGCAGCATACCACAAAGTATTTTTTCATAAATGTTTGCTTAAAGAAAAATACAGCAACACAGATGCAGATATTTTAGTATGATTTCCTAATACTTTAACGACTTAAAAAGAGCAATACTTTAACAATCATCCAGTATTTATATTTGATGTTACAATTCAGCTGTAATATTGCAGAACGGAGGATTAAGGAGCAAGGATCACTGTAGCTGAATTGAGAACAGATTAGGCCTGCTGAGAGATGTGCACTCAATGACATATTCCAGTTTATAAGTAATTCCCTACCAACTGCTTTGGTTTCTGTAAAATCTCTTTCACGAAATATGTGTTTTATTTCCTTTTTTGGAAGTGATTTCTCTGTGGAAGGACACCATAGATAACAATGCCATGAGATCTGAGCTAAGGACTAATTCTCAATAGAATGTGCTTTGGAGGTGGAAAAAAAGACAGTATTATTATGTGAATACTAGTTCATGCCAAAATATACTGAGATCAGATAAAACGTATTTCAGGGAAGCTATGAAGACATTTATTCTCATGTGAAATTCTATTATATTGTACAACAGTAAATGCAGTAATCTCCCTGGGATTGAGGCTTCCTCCCGTGGGTGGCTATATTGTATATCCTACGCAGTGATCTTTGCAATAACATTTTTTCCCTGAATATCTCAGACCTGTTTCACTTCTACACCAGAAATCTAAAGTAATTTATTCTTGGACACACAAAAATTTGTCTAAATAGTTTATTAAATATACAGCTATGGTAGTTTCTTCATGGGCTAAATAGATGGCTTATTATGAATATACACCTCCATCAGGATTCATTGTTTTCACCCCTTTTGTGATGCTATCAGTCTATAAATGGAGGGGGAAAGGAGGGTGCAGGTTGAGGTTTTCTCGACCAGCACATCACTAATATACAATGTATACTGTATGTCAGTACATAATGACGATGCCCAACCATAAACAGCATACAAGTATGAAAGCAGATACTCTGAATGAGAGAATTACCCAAATGATTCGGCAAGAAGGCCTTTGTAATGGGAATTCTAATAAAATAAAGCTTTGTACTTTTTTTTAACATAAAGTTGTTGCTCAAAAAGCAGAAATCATAAAAGGTATTTCTCTCAGCTTTCCATGTTTACCAAACTTTCATCACATAGCCTCTGACTCATGTCATGCTGAAGGGGAATAGATTTAGGAAAGGAGAGAGTCATTCTTCCACTTTACGGCACTGGTAAAGCCCCATCTAGAATATGCCAAGCAGTTTGGTCTCCAGTGCTCAAACCAGATATTACTGAATTGGAGAGTCCAAAGAAGTGCAACTAAACAGATAAAGGGTATGTCACAAGGCATTGATTCTAATTGGAATAAAGATGGTCCTGTCTTACTACTTGGAAAGGGGTTAGCAGAACAGAGCTAGTTTAGACCAAAATAAAAATTGTAATTATTTTAATTGATCTAACTTGCTACAACCTTTTTTTTGCTTATAAACGTTCATAATGTTTCATGAACTTTGTACAATCCTTCAATAAATGCCCAGTTTGATATTTCAGCCCCTTCTCACTTTTTGAATGAGCATATTTAGCAATTTATTTGCTAGTGGTGAACACAAAACGATAAATATTTTTATAGAAAACTTGTTAAGTGACTGATTTCATGTTAGAGCTCACACCCCAACAATTCTCATTAGTATGTGTTGAAAAAACTGCAGAGAATGTGGAACTGAGGGTGATAATAGATTAGTCTTTCTGTGAACTGGCTAAAGATAAACATTGCAGTGTACAAAAGCCAGGATGTACTGAAGGAAAAACTATCAACTACACATACTGTGCATTTTTCATCGCTACAGATTTCTTTCATCTCCAAAGATTTGGATTTTGATACCTGGTGAAATTATGCGGCTCAACATTTCAGACATAGTTTAGCAAGGAAAAAATAGCTACATATCTATGTTACAAAGGAAGTAATATTAGCAAGACTTGATAAACTAGAGGTCCCAGAATACCTAACTAGATTTTTGTAAGAATGCTGAGAAATTGGTCTCCGGAAAAGTAGTTATATATCTTTCTTAATTCATTTGATTGGCTATTCAGATTTCAACTAGCCCTACACAATATGTATTTCCCAAGAGTATCCATTTAAAACAGAATGGTGGAGAGCATTTTTTTGAAGTGAGCAAGTAGCAGGGGATTAGCCACCAAACCCATCACGTGTAAAGGTCTTCCTTTTACAAATTTCTGTTTTCTCCCTGATTAAAGCAACTGTTCTGTTCCCTTAGGGAGTCATTCCACAGAGTGAGATTAATTGCAGCCAGTGATGACTCTTTCCATTTAATTTGAAATCCCTCCATATACCCAAATGTATCTACCACCTGCTCAGCTAAAGGCATATTAATTTTGCAAATCACACCTGTTACTCCTATCCTGCCATATGCTCCAAATCAATATAATTCTCCAGACACCCACTTATCATGTCTGCATAATGCAACACCTTTTCAACTTTAGTAACCTAGAAGCTATGTGTGAACTAAATTTCTATATTTTTGTTCATATAGCTATATTTGTTTCTTACCTACTGTTTATTTGTTTACCATTGTGCTAAATAAACTGATTTGAGAACATTAGGGCTCATTTAGTAAAATACTGTTGTGTGCAAATAGCTAAATATCTGTACAATCTAAGGAGTGATGCATCACTTTGCAAAATTAAATTAAACTAAAAGTCATGGATGTGCTGATTTATTTATGCCAAAAGAATCAATTGATTTGCCAATGGTGTCATTAGTTCTCATTCTTCACTCACTCTCACTTTCTTAAAAGCATCTTTAAATCTGACTGCTATTTATACCTTAAGACCCACTGATATTATTTGAACAGGAAGCAGATGAATAACCTGTCCCTATGGAACTCGATCATTAGATATGTTGCAGTCGAGCTTTTGCTAGCCAGGTTCCTGTGGGACATCAGTAACAATAACAAATCATGGGACATCAGTAGTACTTAGTAGGATTTTTGTCATACATTTATGCAGTTCAGTATACAACTCTCAAGGTGATGGCTTTGTGTTAAGATTTAATAAAAATATTGAAAGTCATGTTGGGAAAATGGGAAAAATGGTGAAAATGGGATAAACTGTAACTACTTGCTGCCATGTTTGTTATTCTTTAACAATAGGAAAGATGTGGCTAAGGAAATTGTAGAACAGGAGGCTACACCTTATAAGGATGTTGTTGAACACACTGTTCCAATGCAGGATTATATCTCAGGTGTTACCTGTAGTAAGAGACCACATGGCCAGATCTCAAGAGGAGGAAGGATATACAATAGGTTTGTAATATTAAAGGGATACTGTCATGGGAAATTTTTTTAAAAAATGCATCAGTTAATAGTGCTGCTCCAGCAGAATTCTGCATTGAAATCCATTTCTCAAAAGAGCAAACAGATTTTTTTATATTTCATTTTTAAATCTGACATGGGGCTAGACATATTGTCGATTTCCCAGCTGCCCCAAGTCATGTGACTAAACTTCAATCACTCTTTACTGCTTTACTGCAAGTTGGGGTGATATCACCCCCTCCCTTCCCCCCACAGCAGCCTAATAACAGAACAATGGGAAAGTAACCTGATAACAGCTTCCGGGTAGATCTTAGAACAGCATTCAATAGTTGCATTGAGAAGGAAAAACAACAGCCTGCCAGAAAGCAATTCCTTCCTAAAGTGCTGGCACAGGTTATATGACAAAGGGCAGCTGGGAAATTGACAAAATGTCTAGCCCCATGTCAGATTTCAAAACTGAATATAAAAAAATCTGTTTGCTCTTTTGAGAAATTGATTTCAGTGCAGAAGCCTACTGGAGCAGCACTGATGCGTTTTGAAAAAACATGTTTCCGATGACAGTATCCCTTTAAGGATTTTTAATCCTGGTGATTATCCCCACAAGCAAAAAGTAAGTTCCTGGCTAAATGGTAGCATAGACTGATCACAACAGCAAGGTTATATACACTGTATAGCAACTACTATATTCACAGAGGATGGTACACAAACAATAGGAACTTATGTTTTGTATTTTTAAATAGTGATGGGGGTCCATTTTTCTAACTGTATCATATTAATATGCACTACACTACAGAATATAGAGACTGCCAATGCATCCATGAATACATGAAACTTGATCTATACTTGACCAATAGCATTGTCATAATTCCTAAATCCCTTTGAGGACATGTAATGTATTGTCTCAAAAATCCTTGCTAGTTTTAATGTATATTTGTCTAAAGAGTACCCAGCAGGATAAACACATTCTTGGATCTAATGGGTTGAATTTGTTAGATGTAGGGTTCCAAAAAGTCTTGCTAGTTTTACTGTATATTTGTCTATAGAGTAGCCAGCAGGGTGAGCACATTCTTGGATCTAATGGGGTGAATGTTTCCCTTTAGTAGTGATCACCCTTATGCATTTTCTCAAAGGCAAATTGATGCATGAACGCTGAAGGGTATCGCAGTGTGGCCCTCTAATAGAAAAGACGGATTTCATTTTACAGTATATATCATTTTGTTCAAATATCGTCTAACTAATTTACATTAGCCTCCGTTCTTACTTGTTATGAGAATATCATTTTAATGCATACTACAGCAGGACTTCATTTTATGTTACTTTCTTTTTAAAATCTTCTTAGGATGACTGCTCATAATGAAAGTTTTAGTTAGTAAAAATGATGAATAGAATTTGCTATCCCTTATTCTGCAGGTGCACAAAGGTTGACAGAGACTGTTAACATGTACGTGGTGCTAATGAAGCAAACATCAGCCATTCATTTTCAATAAATTGCAGCAAAGAGTCCCTATTAGGAGTGTGCAGTACAAACAAGTCACAGGTTTGTTGTTTATAATTGGAGACATAAAAGTTGCCTTCAAATTTATTGATTTACTATATATCTTATTGGAAGATGTTTCTTGAAAAGCCCATTTGTTGCAGTTACAAGAATCATTAATGTTGAGCAGCAACAGTACATTAAGTCCTGAGACTCTAAAGGTTAGGAACTAAGTATCTGTTTACTGTAGCTATCGCCAATTGCATGATGAGCATGGTAACCAATAATGACATAATAGTGAAGGAAAAAAGCAGCAATAATAAAGCAGATTGTCATGGTATCTGAGTACTCTTTGGCTCCAGCTGTTTTACATGTGGGGGTAGATAAGTCTGATTCACTGTACTTGAAGGTTTCTTTGTCCCTGCAGTAGGTCACTAAAAAACCTTGGACCACTAATACAGTTTTTATCATCTTTTATGCACAATACACTGGCACCATTTTTCCCCTATGCAATTACCTGCATCTAATAATGGCATCTATGATAAGGAATAGGTCTGTTGAATAAAACAGGCGTACTATTTAACTGGACATCATCTGTAGCTCAGGCGAGCTTTGTAGCTACAGAGACACCTTTGGGGAAAAGCCTTCTAATGAAAAATACATATATACAAGTTTATAGAAACCATTCCACTCCCACTACCTCTTAATTTTAGGGTAGTTACTAGTTACAGAAATAATCTTTTGCACTGAATAGGGTAAGTAATTATAAACAATTAATATGGAGTTTATGTAGTTTGGCATTATTATATTTTTCTTTCTATGAAAGTCAGCCAGCATGCTGCTCCAGCAATAGTCTGGAAAAAAGAAGTCATAAAACTTGCAATTATAGTATATATGGTATATCTTCTCTGCCTCTGAGGGAAGGAAAAGGCCACACAGTGTTCCATAGCGTAGTAAGGCCATCCCCATTATTGGCTCCTTGAAGGCACAAAGGGAATTAGCAATAGGAATTAAATGAACAACCCAGATTGTCTTGAGATCTTGTGCCATTTGTTATGTGGGCATGTGTTTAAGAAAATGTGTGAAATCTTATGTTCCTCTGCGATCTATCATAATTCTGGCAACCTATTTGTTGTGCCAACTATGTGTTTCAATTATTAAAAAAAAAAGCCAAATGAAAAAATAAAAAGAACTAAAGTAGAATCAAAGTGTCTGTATAGTAATATGTTATTTTATGTTTATTCTTCAATACACCTGAAAGATCAGCCTAGGTTAAACGGAGTCTTACGTAAAGGAATGTAAAATATAAAGCATTTGCTGTGCTTAGTAGGTATAACAGATTTTCAAAACCTTTGACACTTGGATTAAGATCTATTCTGGCAGTGACCCTGGATAATATAAAATCTGACCTATCCCTGGAAAAAAATGATGGCTGACAAACACAACAGGTGCGGCACTCAAACAATATTAAACCTGCTTTTGCTACTGCTAGCTCAGAGGAATGCTCTGTCATTCTAAAACTCCCCATAGACGTAACAATTCTTCTTTGGTGGATGACCGATTTCAGTGCAGTCCAACCAATCCGTCAAATTATTGTGCAGTTAGTGGGATGCAAACAATCGTACATTGTATGATTTTTCATCCAACATCTGCCAGACAATTGATCGGCAAGGTTAAAAAATCTTCAGTGCAATCTGTCTATGTTTGCAGGGCAAGCAGGCAGCTACCCTTCAGTTTTGCTGGCAATATCGCCTGAAATGGTCTTTTTAGTTGATGGACAATTCGTATGATCATACAATCGTTTCGAGATAATTGTGGTCATCTAACGATAATGATCAAATCTTTTAAAAATCTTTAAGTCTATGGCCAGCTTAAGGCATTTCAACAACCTTATGGTTCACTTTGTTAGATTTAATTTATAGTATCTTCCCAAATTCCATATCTTTCACTACTATAGAGGTCTTCGGTAATATCATTTTGACTTTTGACCTTCATTTAGTTGCATTATTCTGAACCTGTAGCTTCATTTACACCATTCCCCAACACAATCGCAACAGGGAGCAATTGAAGCATTACTGATTGGTCATGCCTTAAAGCGTCTTGCAGGGGCCAATGAAATATCTAGAAATATCTAGAAATGTATGTTTTATTTCATAATATTTTCTTTGTAGTCGACTGACAGCAGTTATTTCAATTAAATCCAAATTAAATAACTGTTTGAAATGTAAACATAAATAAAGGAGTCTTTGCTTGAGGTGTTTTCATTTCCTTGCAGTTTTTCATTAAAAAAAATGGAAATGTTGGTTTTAATTAAACATTGAAATGTATAAATCATATTTTACCTTTGTGTTAAAAACTGTGGCGTTGTTTCAGACCACTGTTATGCTTTAACACTTGAGAGAATACAGGAAGAATGTGTATACGGCTTTTTCTCAGTTCAGGTCTTTGAAAAACATGTTTGGTCCTTTGGCACAATGGGCTGCAATGTAATCCGCCAAAGCTATGAAGTCGCACATACTGATTGACCAGAAATTATTTATGTATTTTTGGGGTAAACAGATGGTGGCATAGCAGTTCAACTAGAAGCCTCTAGATACATGTTTTGTCCCATGTTACAATGCCCTGCAGAAACTGCGGTCTTTGCAGATTTGAGCTCCGCTTTTAAAAGCCCTAGCCAAAAATAAGGAGTTGCGCAATATGATTTTTCAGATTGAAGTGTGTGATTTGGGAGGTGGGATAAGAGAAGACAATGTTTTCTGCTTTTGGCACAATGCAATAGTCAATAGTAGTCAGTGCAATGTAATTGGTAACACTGGAGCAAGTACTTGGCTTTGGTTTAGCCCTGGAGGGAATTAGGGGTTTTCTAATACCGGAATGAGTGGAGAGGAAGTCCCACAGATTTTGTATTTCTTATTACACATATTCCAAATATATACTGTGAACCTTATTGGATTGGGCGAGGAGTGATATAGGGGTATCTTAAAGTTGTGCATGAGCAATAAATTGATGAAGGAGTTCATATAATATATTTAAGCTAAAGTCAGTCACAGATGGGCTGCTTCATAATACTGTACTTATGAATATCTGGGACTTGTAGTTCACTGTGGTGTTTACTTGACAATAGGACTGATCTTGGTATCCTGCCCTTGGAACCTTTCCAGATAAACCAGAGCATTTTCTGAGTATCCCTCAGACTGGCCTTGGGGATAGGGATGGGCAGGACCTAAATGCTTTGATTTGATTTAATACTGTTCCAGTTTTGCCTATTGATGAAAATGACAAAACTTTTCAGTGAGGTATCCAGCAGTGAATTTTTTTTTAAACAACATAAGATCAGACTTTATTTAATTTAAAATAGCACAAATCTAGATCAGGCATTCATTAATTTTAAGGCAAACATTGCCTAATAAGCAGCCAAAATGACTTTTCACCCACAATGGAAGGTGGTATAATGTTGTACCAGAGGGGAACAATTGTGCGATTTATTTTGCACCATTTCTACATCAGGTGTCACTTCAGTACTATGCTTTTCTTAGATCAGAAAGCAACTTCTTTAGAAAGAGGTGTAAACTGGTACCAAATGAAGATGATTTTGCACAAAAATACTGTACCATTTATTTTCTACTATATAACATTTTATTTCTATGTTTCTCAGCCCTTTTTTCAGTAAAGTACCTTAATCAGAAAATCATGCCATAGGAAATTATTTATTTAAACTAGAAAAGACTGATGCACTTTTTGGCATAATGATGGATTGGTTTATTACAGTTTTGTCAGAATGCTTATGGATATATAGAAAGAGAAAATATGCAGTAATTTTGGTTGACAGTGGATTAATTTGGCATTTATCTTTTTTTCCCTTACACAGCTTCTTGGGCTTTAGCTTTAGGGCTTCTATCCTAGCCACCTGTGTGCAACTGTGGTGCAGTAAATGGGTCCCCATCCCTTTTGTAGTTGAGTGTTCTATAAATATAACAATTATTATGCTTTCTAAATGCATTGCCTTTTTCCAAACCACCTACTAACTATGGAATTTTGGGCAGTTTTGGACAGCTTTCCACTAAATTTAGCCTTTCCACCATAACAATATTTTGAATAAAAAACTTTTGAAGCTTTTGGGTGTTTCCATTCAACATAATGGAAAGTGATATTGGTAACTTCACATACTGTAGTTTTGTGCCATTTGTATATGAAAAGGAAATATCTATATATTAACTGTAAAGGGATCTGACTTTCGTCAGTATAGTGCAAATTTGTGAGTGAAAGAGAGAGAAGAAAGGAACCCTTTACAATTAAACTACTGAATGCTGAAAATTGATTGCCTATTAGGACCCTACCCATACAATACTAAACTAAATAGCTTATTGGTTGGCTGTTATCTGTACGCCTCCTAATCCCAACAAATAAATATATAAAGTGCTTAGTGCAATAAATTAGTGAATTCTTTCATTCAATAGATAAATAAATTTACCATGATTCAATTAATTTGTAAAAATATTCATCAATTTCAAGACAATCAATTCATTAACCCAATTAATTCCTATTAAAAAATTATTAAATAGATTTATTATAAAGTGACCAGTGCCGTGATGAAATGCCAGTTCATCCAATCAAATTAATCGATGTAATTAATTCATACTTAATAAAGTTAAAATCTTTTGAGTTGCTTCAGAGGTTTTTGTGGTTAAAAGAGTGAACATGAAAAATCATAGAAGTGGAGAAGTCCCATAGAGATATCTTAGTAGTATTTCTATCTGAGGGACCCCACAAGGTGGAGAAGTCAGGGTGTCCGTAACTGTGGTCTCAAATATTAACTGAGCTTGCTGTGGTCAGAGAGCTATATTAAAAAAACACAAATTCTGGGACCCTTAAGAGAGAAAATAGATGAGGAAAACCTTATCTACAATGGAGCTGGAAAGGTAACCAAAATGAAAAATAGAGGTAAGAATTAAAAAAAAACCCCAAGGATTTCTTAAAATGGTATCAACCAAGTAAAACCAATTGGTGCCAACACGCGTTTCACTATTGCCTTTTCATAGGCAGTAAATAGTTTTGTGCCATGCTACAAAATAGTTTGGGCTGAAAATACAAGTCACATCAGATTACACCACTTGCATGTTAGTTTCTTGTATGGAAATTACCACATTGCTGAAGGGCCTTTGGGTAAGAAAAGTTTGACAGTGCCAGAATACATTGGTGGCTGTAGGCAGACTGTAAGCCTAAAGCAACAGTATAACCTAATTTGAAACATTACTTCAGTTGTGCTTTGTGATGAACATATTTTGTAGAATGCTTTAGTTAGAGAATATGGATTTGTTTTGTAATTCCTTGAAAAAAAATAGAATGTTGGCTGCATTTTAACCACAGCAGCTTATACAGTTGCCAAAATCCCATCCTGGGAGAAACCTAATTACATAGAATATTAAAAAAATGCAACTGCAGCACCTCTATGTTGCAAAAGTGAAAAAAATAATTTATTGTCAGTCATCCAAGCTATGTTTCAGGCTTACTCTTGCCTTTTCTCAGGCCATACCCCCCACCCCACGTATGCCTAACTGCTCCCGGGGAAATGCCCCATACTTTATACTTACCCCTTGGCGCAGATTGAGGCAGCAGAGCTCCACGCAGCCATTTCCAACCGCTTTGATAAGCTGATTGGGAGTTCAGCAATTTCCGTCCATTTCAGAGCATACGCAGTTGTCGCAAACTGGCAAAAAGCTCCAACTTCCAAACTCGTGCTAATCTCCCAGTCAGCTTACTGAAGAGGTTGAAGATGGCTGTCTGGAACTCTGCTGCATGAATCAGCACAAAGGGGTAAGTATTAAGTATGGGGCATTTCCCCGGGGGGCAGTTAGGCTGGGGGGAGGAGGGAGGGGGGTCTACGTGGGATGGGGGTATGGTTCTTTTTTTTTTTTTACAGGGTTGAATTCTACATTAAGTTTTTACTGATATGAATATATATGAAAATTGCAGACATTGGTGCACACAATTATTACTTTGTATAATGACCAGTACCACACAATGTGAACATGTTAGAATATTTAATGCTGCTTTTTCTTTTTTGCAAAAGCTGTTGAGTTTCCTTCCCCCGCAAGACAAACCAAGCATAACTTATTATTACATAATATATCTAGAGTTCTTGCTACATTACAAAAACTATTTGTACACTGTTTAGCAAATAGTGCCACGGTGTCATGCCATGTTTATTAAGCATATGATTCCAGGCTAGGAAATTAGTCTAGACGCTGTGTGTCTGTGTTGCCCTAAAATTAACTCGGAAATAAGTAACTGATATTTAGCAAGGGCTCCTAACACAGAGACAATTCCTTTTTAATATGTTTATTAGTGACTGAGACTGTCTCCATTGATGATGATTAAACAAAATTATAAGGGATTTAGAAAAGTCATGGTACAGTCTGTCTAGGGGCCTGGATAAATTGGAGACACAGTCAAGCAGTGTTGGTGGAGACAGAATTTAAATAAGAGTTCCTTTTTGTCTTTGGAAAACTAATTTGAGTCAATTGATGTTTAAAATAAGTTGCTGTCACATCAAGACAATTCTAAATGCTGAAAAGAAACTTTTGCCATCTATTTAACACATTAAACGTAGTCTTAAAGTACTAGTTTGCATTTACAGTAAATTAATTGTAATTCACCAGAAACTTCTTCCCAAATAAAGCATAAACAAGGGCAAAAAGAAACTACTACAAAGATACAAAGAAAGATTATTGTTTACCAGAAATATATAGGAATATATTTCTCTATGTCCAAACTGGCAAATGCCATTATTTCTAGGAACCTTAAGGGGACTATTTTAAAGCGATACTGACACCTGAAATGAAACTCTTTTTTACATCTATTATAATATTGGCTTTGAAGGCTACTTAGAACTTTGCCATAAAGTATTTGAACAATGCTTTTACATTACCTGTCTGATCCCCCATGTTCCTATATGAGGGGGCTGCCATATTTGTGCAGCAGGAGTCCGTTAGCATTAGAAACTAACCAAAATGGTTGATAACCGACAGGAAAAAAAAGTTGTAAAAGGTGACAAAATTTCAGAATACATTTACATAGACTGTACTACTTTAGTGATAGACTGATAAAAGTGTGAAAGTGTTTAAAGTGTTTTTATTGTACAATTCATTAGATGGTACAGGTCTGTGCTCTTTTTTTTCTATCCTAGCTTACCAGATTGTGAAATATCATACATACTGAGGGAGTGTATGCTTGTAGGAAAGTCAATGCTTAGCCACCAGTTGCTCCGATTCCCCACTCGGATTCGGTTTCCCAAGCGGGACCGAAAGTTTTGATGCAGTATGTAAGTAAAATAAAGATAAAGTACATTAAATTACAGATCTAGAATGCTGTTTTTTTTGTACTAGTCATTAGATGGTGTATAGAACGTGTCCTACATTGTTCATTTATACCCACATTGTAATATGGTTTAATACTTTTTCCCATATTTTCTTTCTTTTTTACCTTTCATATAACTAGCTAGCACACCATATACTATTGGATCCTAGAAAAAAAACTCATACCAGGGTTGTTATGTGCAATGCTATATAAACCCAGTTTAATAGGTATCAAAGAAGACATTGAATATTGGGAAACTAGCTTCTTTTTCTCAATTTCTCAAGTTTACTCTATTTGATAGGTACAGCTAATTCTATGTATACTGTACCCGTGCTCCTTTTTGCTGACATTGTCGAGCCATCGATTCTGTAGAATTAATCAATTCCAAGTTTTTTCGTGCAAAATTAATAAAGGAAAGGACCTGCTCATAAAGTTATAGTTGCCTAACATCAGAAGAAATTCCACATATGTGTCATATTTTCTTTATGTTTTTTCCCCATTTTCTCTCAAAGCAGCATTCCCAGAGGGTTCCCAGGCCATCTGGAAAACACATGCTGCCTTCATGTGTCACGGAACCCTTGCACTATTTTGAGAAATAGTTTTGCATGCGATCATTGTTGTTATTAGAGCAAATCTGCTGGCAATGACAACATCAACAAAGGAACAACTATAACAGTGGGGATTAGGCTAAGTAGAGTGAATGCAATGTACTAAACTACTGTACTAGCATTGCATGCTATACAGAAGGCTGCTCAATACAGTTGGTCATTATTATAGTTCTCTTTTTAGTCTAGAGATAAGGACACATGGGGCAGATTTACTAAGGTCGAAATTTTTTTAAAGTGTATTTTTGATCAGAAATTTACCTTTTTTGATGAAATAGGTCAATTTTCGATTGAATAAAAATCATTCAAATCGTTCGATGCAACAATCCAGGAGGTCCCCCATAGACTAGAATAGCAATTCAGCAGGTTTAAAGGTTTAAATTCAAATTTTGTAACGAGACAGTACTTCAATCTTTTATTTTCTAATTTTTTTCAATTTGAATTGAATTTTGGCCTATTCGATAGTCGAAGTACCCAAAAATTACTTTGAAATTCAATTTTTTTTATGCTTATTTTCACTTCAACCCTTAGTAAATATGCCCCATAATGTTCCAGAATATTATATATTATCCACTAGAGCATGAACGTTTGTTTATCAATCACCTCAATCCCTGCTGCAGCCGGTCTGTGCTGGTTTAGATAAATGTCATAATCATGTTGTGGAATGCACTGTTGGATCATGTTGTGATGGCTGATTCTGTTAATGCTTTTAAGAGGGGCTTAGATGATTTCTTGGACAGACATAATATCAAAGGCTATTGTGATACTAAACTCTATAGTTAGTATATGGCCATATATAATTTATGTGAAGGTGTGGAGGGGTGTGTGTGTGTGTGTGTGAATGAATTCTGGGTTTTCATTTCATTTTTTCATTTGGAGGGGTTGAACTTGATGGACTTTTTTGTCTTTTTTCAACCCAATTTAACTATGTAACTATGTCTAATTTTCTTAATAAAGGCTGTTAGAATTCTTTGATTGAAATTGGTTAGAATCAGGCACAAACCATTATGAACATGAAAAATGGTGATATGTTTAAACATAATAATATAAATCAGTTTATTTAATCTAATAAAATGAACTAACCATTACAATCTATTTTTCCAATAATATTACTTATTATAAATGCTGCTTGTGTTATTATAGGTTATAGAGCTATTAATACAAAACCTTTAAATAGTGTGGTGTGGAGCACATGTTGGGCATTTTTTTTACTTTTATGACTACATATGGTGAAACAAGCTGGCTTCTTGTACATGCAATTTTGGGGGAATTAGCAAATGGTAAATAGAGGATCAGGAGAATAAAGACAGTGGCAAAGGCTTCTTCAGAGAAACACATCCATTTATTTTCCAGCTTTTAAATGACACAATCACTTAATCATACACAGGGGTGAGCATACACACACAAATCATAAAAACCCTGCCCACTGGGCACTACCTTCTCACAACTGAAGAAGTCACTAACTGGACTTGGCCCCTTGTGGACTACCAGCAAAACAAACACAGGTGTACTCATAGGACTTGTCCTGATAGTTTAGCCTCCTGGCTGTACTCACAGTCTTACCCAGACTCTCAATCCAGAACCTCGACCAGCTCATGGTCAACTCCTACTTTGTGCAGATGCAGTCAGCACCCCCAGCTCTTCTGTGAGTTCCTAACACAGTCAGGTCTCCTACCTGCTGTGCCCTGCTGAGAGACACTCCCTAACACATGAATGTACAGTACCTTAAATATCCTTTCCACAGGTCAGCCTTCTTGTGGAAGGTGAGCTTCAATAGCCATACTAGATTTAGGGAATGGGGTGTCTGACTTCTACCATCTTTAAACAGAGAAACCACTCTCTGTTTATTAGCTCTATTCATGGAGCATATCTAGATCACTGGGGAGAAGTCCTAGGCCAAACACACTTTTTCACAGATTACTACGGTGACTCTGCTACAATGGTCAACCCTAGGGTTAGGGCGAAATATTGTAAATTCTGTAATAGGACTATACAAGGAACTGATTTATTCAATCCATTTGGCTGACTGTGTGCATCTAAAGGGAGAAATAACTGGCTCTTTTACTTTCATGTGTTTTTTTTTTTTTACTCCATCCATCTACTGAGAAATACTGTAGATAAAATGTTTCATGTGGACAACATATTTATAGGATCACATGATGGTCTTATGAAACAAGTCTCCCAAAGTGTCATATTTGCAGAGTAAAGTAAGTTCAATATATGACTAACTGGCCAACCAAATTCAAGCATGTATGGCCAACTTTACACCACCTCCACAGTTACAACCAGTGACCATAAATGAAATATTAAAACCATGAATTAATATACTCACCTATTTTAAATAATAAATATACAACAGTTTTTTTTGTAATTTATGGATTCTGTGTTTATATCATACAGTATATTGTTGTTTAATTATAGTATACTATTATTTGTAGCTGACATGTTTGGTAGCCCAGGTCGTTGACTTTTTTTATTGGAGTATTTATAAACTTATTGTAACTGACACCAGCAGGCTTATATCCAGCTGTGAAAATCTTCTGATCATTTTACCGTTAGCCTTCTGTAAATCTTAAACCACAGCAAGTGCACTGAATTAAGTTAGGAACGTTAAGTGTAACTTGTATTTGTGCAGAATGTGTGGGTGGTCAGAGTAACAAAGTGCTTGCTATTCCATTATATTCACTAGCTGAATGTAATACACGCCTCTGCAGACAAAAGATTGTGGCCCCCCCTCATTTTTATTACTGTAAACATATTATTTCAAATAAAAGGCTCCCATTGAATGATGACTGCAATATTTTCTTTTATAACAAACTTAGCTGACATGTTAACATTTAAATTGCATCTGTATAATGTAACTTTCCTTCACACCATCATATAGAAGTGCCTGGCTATTAAGCAGCAGCTGTTAATGAAGAGATCTCTCCACATTTGTGCAAGCTTTTAGACTAGTGTTTTAATTCAAATATGCAGAGCAAAGAGTAAATGCTACAGTCAACAGTTTTGTGATTGTCTGGACAGTATTTGTTCTCCCTGTGTCTGGCATTACTTAAACCATCCCATACCCCCCCCCCCCAAAAAAAAAACTAGAAACTGACAATAGTGTTCTTGAATATAACTTTTAAACTTCCCTTGGATCATGGAGTGATATTTCTGTAAATTTCTATGTGATAAAACATGACAATAATCCTGTTTGTAGCTGCTTCTTCACATTGCATTACAATTACATAAAAATAAATATACAGTATATAGCAGCAATGTTTACAGATACTTGAACCTTAACTGTAACTTCAGTAACGGTTTGCTAAAATGGTGACTATAATAAACAAGGTAAAACTGAATTAAAACAGGCTGTGTAGAGCATAGGGTTGCCACCTGGCCGGTATTTTACCATCCTGGCCGGTATTTTGAATGGTTGATCCCAATGTTATTAATAGGAAAAAAGGTAAATATATAGTGGCAGGGGGCGTGACCAAGATGGCGTCGAGAACAGACGCATCCATCTGTAGCTCCGAGTAATAATACCCTGCTATAGACCCCAGCAGAACAACAGTGGCACAGAGCACATAAAACAGGGTGGCTAAAGCACCACATCAACTCCGCAGCAGGCGGGGAAGGCAAACTCAGGCTCGAACAGCCCAAACCAAACAGAGCCGATCGTGGCCTTCACAGCAAGCAGAATCCCCTGCCGCAACCTGACGTGGCCAACCGGAGAACAACCCCTACCTACTGGACCGGAGCAGAGACTGATCCATCGCGGGTGAGTTACTGGTCTGCGGCGGCACCCCCGCTGATAGCGGCGCGCAATGCACTTCTTGACTGCTGCCCTGGTGGTTACGAGGGGAAGACTGTGCACAACGCTGAGCAACACAGAGCAGCACAATCATATCTGTACAAGACACCCCCTCCAACAGAATGCAACATTCGGCCTCATAGCCCTGGAAGAGCTTAATACAGTGCAATACAATAGTGCACACACCATGACCCAACAAAAGACAACCCCCCAGGCCCACAGCATTCTATACACAGTGTAGAGCAACGGGCCAGAGTACAGAGCTATACCCACAACATATAGAGGACCTCCTTATAAAAGTGGGACACCCCAAACCGGACTCCCCAACAAGGAAGAAGAACGCAACTAAGGCAAAACCAGAAGCTGCTGCACGGCTTGAGCGCTTCGCGCGTGAACAACCACAACTCTCGGCATCCCCCGACCTGGCAAGCCAGCCTGCATCCCCTTCTAACCCCATGATAGACGCAGCAACACCGACCCCAGAACCCACATTGGGGGATGTCCTATTGGCCATTATGGAGAGTCGAGCCTCCACCACAGCGCAATTGGAGGAGATCAGAGTTGACTTATCCTTAATGCGTCAAGACCTTCAGAAGGTGAGGGAACGCACCAAGGCTTTGGAAACCAGAGTCGATGACGCCATTCCCCCCATCCAGACAGATATCCAAGCCATGCAACTCCAACTTAAAGCTGCCATTGACAAAGCGGACGACCTGGAAAATAGGTCTAGACGCAATAACATCAGAATCATCGGCCTGCCAGAGAAGGTAGAAGGAAACAATCCCACATCTTTCATAGAAGGTTGGCTCCAGGATAACTTGGGCCCCAACACCTTCTCCCACATATTCATCGTGGAAAGAGCCCACAGAGTCCCAGCCCGAGCTCCTCCGCCGGGAGCCCCACCACGGCCATTCCTCTTAAAACTCCTGAACTATAGAGATAGAGATGCAGCCCTCACAGCATCTAGAGTAAAGGGCCCGATCCACTACCAGGGAACAATAGTGTCAATATACCCAGACTTCTCACCCAACATCCAAAAACAAAGGGCAGAATTCACAGGGGTGAAGAAACGCCTCAGAGAGGCACAAATTAAATACAGCATGCAATACCCAGCTCGCATCCACATTCAAGATGGAGACCGGGCCCAATTCTTTGCTACACCTGGAGAAGTAGACGACTGGCTTAATAGAAGAGGCGACCACAGACCTCCTAATAGAAATGCCAGACGGGGTCAACTGGCGAATCCACAGGATGCCCAACCCTGATTCAGGTCATATGACTCCCCTTCTGGAGCGACAGCTGCATGGCATCCCTGGGAAAAAACCACCAGATTGAATAAAACGACATGGATATGGAACCTCCAACAACCAACCAGAGATACATTCCATAAATGTAGCTCAGCCCATCTGTTTACTTATCTTACCAAGCTAACCAAAAACACTAAAGTGTAGACAGTTAACTGCCAATATCTCCCTCGGTGCACATCCACCACCAAAGCCACTGACCTCTTGTAATTTCACTACCAGGGGCTATATCCCTATATCCCAATGAAACGATCATTACCCACCCGACTCTGAAAGACTAGAGACAATCTCGCCCTGCCTCCTCTGGGTTACTTAGGTACAGTGCAGGACCATTTGCACCTCAGAGTGGACAATTACAAGACTCCAACCCTAGATCCCAGAAAAGGGACTGTTTCCTAACGGATATTTAGGGACTAACTCCCCCCATCAAAGTTAAAGTTCTAGAGTGTTATGGGTACTAGACTCACCCAGGTTTGGGGGGTGAGTAGGGTGGGATG
>CM044439.1:72677866-72689114 GCA_024363595.1 Xenopus borealis
ACAGCACCGACTTCCTGCCAGCAGCAAATCCTAAAATTACCTTATTTACTTTTGGTATGGCTATTTCTAAAAACAATGAAATCTTTTTCTTACTCTAAGGGGCAGATTTATCAAGGGTCGAAGTAAAAATTTGAAGTAGAAAAATTCGAATTTCTAGTTATTTTTGTGTACTTCAACTTGGTTTTAGTCCAAATTCGATTTGAATTTGAAAAATATGTGAACATTCAAATCCCAAACTTTATCATGTACTGTCTTCAACTGACTTCAACTGTTCGCCATCTAAAACCTGCTAAATTTCTTTTTTAGCCTATGGTGGACCTCCTAAAACGCATTTGTAGTTGTTTTTTTTTTTTAATTCTTTGAAACAAATTCGAACAAATACGTTAAAAATTCAATTTAAACGATTCGAATATAGCCTATTTACCCGAAGTATAAACTTAGATTTTTTTTATGAAATTACGATTGGTCTAATTTTCTTCGAATTTCGAGGTTATGGGAGTTCGAAAAACTCCAATTTCTTTGAAATGCTACCCTTGATACTTCTGCCCCTAAGTCTTACAGTGGTGCTCAATGTATATTGCTGCCTTAAAGTTTGTTTAAAGGACAAGAAAAGTGAAATTCACTGGACATGCACTTTTGCTAAGTAGTACCCCCAAATAAATGCCAACTTAATTGTCTGTAAAAAAAAAAAATGCCATTGTCTGGGATATCTGGGAAACCCTTGCAGCTGTCACATGAGCAGTAAAGTACACTTTCTGGCTTTATCTACTGCACATGCACTGATTTCCAGTACTACTATACTGCAAATGCTCTGATTCTTGACAGTTTCAGGGATCCTTTGAAAAACTGTCAACAAGTACCCCAGGTCCAAGTCATTGTGTTTTTACAGAAGACTGCCAGCCTAGGAAATAAAAATCAGCAACTGCATGAAAGGGGTAGTTCACCTTTAAATTAACATTATGTATGTTGTAGAATGACTAATATGAAGCAACTTTTTAATAGTCCTTAATGTTTTCTTTGTTTTATAGTTTTTGCGATATTTGCTTACTGCTGACTTTTCAGCTTTCAGACTTTCCATCTAAAAGACAAATGCTCATCGTCCTATTCAGGCCCTCTCCTATTCCTATTCCAGTCTTTTATTCAAATCAATGCATGGTTGCTAGGGTAATCTGAACCCTAGCAACCAGATTGCTGAAATTGCAAACTGGAAATCTGTAGAATACAAAGCTAAATACCTCAAAAAGCTCAAATAATAAAAATGAAAACCAATTACAAATTGTCTCCGAATATTAATCTCCACAGTACATCATTGTAAAAGTTAATTTAAAGGTGAACAACCCCTTGCGGATGGAGGTGGTGCCTATCAAATAAGAATTAGAAGTCTTGTTTGTATATGTATACAGTTTTATTATATGGTACAATGACAATTTAAATCACTGTGGAAAACCATCTTTGTGTAAGGTTGTTACCTTGTTTCCTGTTAACTATAGCACAGGGCAGAATGGAATAACATTACTATTTCATATAAAACCTTAAACTGCTTACTGAAAACTGTTTTTTATGTGTAAGGGTGTAACTAATCCAATGATGGAGACTGGTATTTCTCCAATTCCCTAAAGCTCTTCTAAAGCTCAGCATTCAAGCTAGATAGAGGGAATGTAGGTCAATGCCAGCTGTTTGAGAAATATAGGTATTTACATTGTATCTCCAGTTTTAACAGCAGCTGTATAGAGGTGTTGCTTAAAATGGCCTTGCAATTTTATTCAGGCGGAGTAAGCGCTGAAAAAATCAGAATGTGAATCAGTAGTGCAGCTGTGAAAAAGATGTTCTTTGCAAAATTCTTAAAAAGGAAACCAAGCAGAACATCAGAATGATAAGAGATTTCTGGAAAAAGCCTGGTTTGCATTACACAAAGTACAGCACAAGAATAAAACCTGATCTACTACAGCACGTTATATTATATAACCATTAAAAGGGAATTTGCTTTAAAATGGAGCATGAGATCAATGAGTATTGCAGGACAACTGGTCTTCATTTTGTACTTTTTCTGGTTTTATATATTATTTATTTGTTCAGCATCTCTGAAGTTCAGTATATTTCAGATGCAGGCTAATTGAAAAAGGTCATGTCAAGGTGTACCAGTGCAACCGAATAGTCTAATGCTGAATGTTTTTTTTCCATAACAATATAAATATGTCCTTGCAATTAAATGGAGTTTTGGTTTCCATGGTCACTGATTCTAATAATGAGGTAGCTTTTCCAGGCGGGAGAAGTGCAGAACACCATGATAACATATTTACTATTTTTGGTAAAGGTACTGGAGAGGGCAGCTATGAACTACTGTAGCACGTATGGAGCAGGCTGACTTTCAGAGCACGCATGACAAATCTAATAGAAGAAGCAAGGAGGAAGGAAAGGCAAGTTGTACTAATGAGGGTTTCAGTTATTAGAAAGGTGGATAATGTAATGTAATCTGCTGCAAGGACCTTTAAAGAGGGAAAGCCCTCAAGAATGATTTCATAAGTGACAAGCTAACGGTTACAACTTTTTATGGTAAATAAAGTTACATTGGATCTTAATTGATTGGCATAGGGAAGAGGTATTTGGGTAAAGACAGAAGTCCTATATACAAAGTTTACAAACTGGTACCAGTACTGAATGCAATAAGCTAATGAGCTAATGTGACTTCTGGAACTTGAAATTAATATGACGTGTTCCATTAATATGACAAATTCAACATTTTAGAGGCAAGAGAAAGGAGCAGCTTTGGACACTTGTAGCTTTAATAGATTTAAATGAGTTTTACATATAACAACTGTGGCAAACTTTGTGTAAATGCAACTTCACTTGTGGCAAATAAATGACCCCTATGAAATGATTATTATTCTCTATTTATTCCCTTAAGAATGAAATAAAAGAGCAGCTTCTCTCTTTTTTGAAGGTATGTAATAAAGGAGTCAAATGTTCAGGACCCTGTAGTGACATGGATGGCTCAGATCATTCAAGTCAGTGGCAAACACATGAACCCAAGGCATGATGGAATACACCCTCAAGTACATATAGAGCTTAGTTCAGTTTTAGGTTTTAGCCAGGCCCCTTTTTCTCAGTCCCACTTTTGGTATGATCCTGTATATGAAGATGACACCCATTTGTTTGAATCATGTTTATAAAAAGCACAAGGAGGGGAGCTCGGCTACTGCAGATTCCTGTTTGGAATGTTTAAACTTTGTTTCTTGGAGCTTGTTCTACTAGTTTTGTATAGAACATCCTTTTTTGTTTCTGCTTCAAGACATGTATACTACTTAATAGAATATGTTCCAGCATATCTATTCTTCAGTTTTTAAGTATATACTGCATGTATGGTTGTTTAGAAAGCAATGTTAATTTTTATTTCTTGTCTCCAGAAAAACTCATTTATAGTTTGATGAAGTAACCACTACCTCAATTTTGTCATTTTAATTCACCCCAATTGTGGTTCAAAAGCATATTGTATATAGATGACTGCATATCATCAAGTGGATTGGCCTTAATAAGCTGAATATTTTAGCTTTGTGAAATCCACTATGTACCAGATCTGTCTCCACTCTCTTTATATATTATGATTTATGAGAGCAAAAATTACTTCCAACCTATGTTTGATCTTAGTTTACTGTATTTTATTCTTTTCTACACAAGGACACCTGAAAATGTACTTATTTGCTGTGATACCAGAAGCACTACCTTCAACAAGTGAAGAACCTTCATTTACCTTCTTGATCACTCGAAGACGTTATGCCATATGGCCAGTCATACAGGATCATTTGTTTGATCTGCAGTCCAATTAGTCATGTTGTTGAGGATTAAGGTGTGCATGGTCAACTTTAAGCAGCACATACATGCCGATATTTGGTTACACAGCTCCTCTAACCTGCATTAAAATATAGCCATTCATTTGGTCTTAGTCTTGCATATCTGCCTGTTTGGCCTGCATGCCAAGTGTTTGGATATCATGGTGGCTTGGACAGCATTTTGGCATCTTTATTTTTCACCTCTTACAAACTATTCCATACAATTAAAGAAATTGTTCAGTATAAAAATAAAATCTGGGTAAATAGGCTGTGCAAAATAAAAAAAATGTTAGTTAACCAATAATGCAATGTATAAAGGCTGGAGTGAGTGGGTGTCTAACATAATAGCCATTTCTGATTTGCAGCACTCTTGGTTTCCACTGGCAGTAACCAACTGGTGATTTGAGGGGGGCAACCTGGGTCATAACTTTTTGTGAACCTGCATGCTAAGGATCAATTGCAAACTCATAGTTATGTCCCATGTGGCCCCCCTTAAAGTGACTGACTAACTAATAGTTAGAGAGCTCAAAGCAGGAAGTTGGGTTATTTTCTGTTCTGTTAGACATTCAGGCACTCTAGCCTTTATAGATTACATTTTTGTCTAACTAACTATATTGGAAACAATTTTTATTTTGAATAGCCTATGTATTTTGTCTTTAATTTTATGCTGAATTGTTCCTTTAAGGGTAGATAACCCCACACTATCTTTTTCCTGTTTATTTCTAGCTGTACTCTCTCCATGTCATTTTACAACTCAAACTTCCTGTTTTCAGCTTCTTGTCATGTGTCCATACAAGACATCTAAATCTTTTTGTTTCTGGAATCAGTATTTTCCTCAAACTTGTAACAGTGTAACAACCAATGTTGACTACAGTGCAGGGCACTTAGTTTTTTTATTTAGTTGACTTCTTGCTTGCTTGGTATCTTCAATCTTCTCCTGGCCAACTATAATAAACAAATCTCCCATTGTATGGGGTGTGCTGCATCTGCTTGATAAAATGGGAATGAAGTTGTATGTGTGTACTTTTTAACTTAGAATTCTCTTCGAAAAATAAATTGATTAGTAGTACAATGGCTACTAAAAACAGCCCCCCTTCTTTCATTCAGCATTCAGCTAAGGAGAGGGGTATTTTTTATGTTATGACATTGTAGCATACCATCAGCTGCTACAGCTACTGTATACTGACATCCTCTGATATCAATCACAACATAAGAGCAACCCATTGGCATGGCTGAAGACAGGATTCCTCTCACTAAAGGACTATTCTACAAACAGTAAAACTCTCAATTCTATTTGCAGCCATTGTAAGAATGATCAATATTTATTGCTGGTACTTACCTACAAAAGCACTCCTTACACTCTGCATAGCTGTCCTTGGTGCCACCTCCTGTTGTGTGCAAGTGCTGTCTATTACAGCTCTGTAGTATGTTTAAATAATATATAGATACATCTATATATACTTATACCATACTGGGAATAGCCATGGCAGCGTACAAATACATAAATGGCATTGTTACGTTGTAATAATAGTTTTTCTATTGTGTACTGACTGCATTAATAGTGATTGTAAAAATCTCTTTGTTCGGGTTCACTCCAGTAACAGGCACATGGTGTACGTACACTAATTACATAATGGTATGATCAACTGCTCTCAGCAATAAGGACAGTGATCAGAACAAAACGTGATGTTATCATTTTGCAATGAACCATAATTAAAGAAAGAAAAATAGGTTTGCTAAAATGTAAAAAAAAAAAGAATTACATTACAGATTCTGTTTCGACTTTTCTTGGTACAATAGCATGCTTGAACAGCTTCTAATTTAAAAACGAAACACTGGAGTGACCACCTTTTCTTTCCTCACAGAGGAATATAAAATGTTTCTATGAGTGAGAAATAGGATGTCTAGAAGTGCTGTACTTAATTGTACAAGGCACTGATCCATGTGGAAAAGGTTTAGGAAGGAAACATTAATTGCAACATTTATATAAAATACTGTGGGGAAACCTCTTATACTTTTCTAACTCACCACATGTCGTCAAAGAAGTTTCTTAGGTTTCACATGACCAATTTTTGCCAGTAAAAATTACCCCAGGTCAGTGTAGATGGTAAGATTTTATGAACAGGGCCCTCTGATTGCATTTTAATTTGGTAACCCTTGTCTGTTAAATTATTGTAAGACCCCTGTTTGTTATATATTAGTATAAAGTGACGTGTAACTTGTTGGTGCTATATAAATAAATGATGATGTGTGGATGGGTGGTTGTAGCAGGATAAACTGCTTAGATGAACCCAGCTTAGAAATAAATGCTGAAGGTCACAAAATTTTGGGGGTATCTCTGGGTCACAGACAACAGTCAAATCAAGTGACAATATCACAGAGGATCTGCTAGTTATGGATAAAAAAGGATATAATAGAATGTTTGTTCTGAAAAAGTGGTGCTGCTGGAATAGGGCATAAACAGGCCAACTGATTAGCCTTAGAATACCTCCTAGATATGATCCTAGCTACTGGTCTTCTACCACCTCATTTACTACTAGTTCTATATCTTACAAATAATTATACAAAAATACTCTTTTTTTTTTCAATTTTCTACATCTGCCTACTTACATTTTTACCTAACCTGCTATAAATATTTAGTAGTAAATAAAAAAGGTGGTTTAAATAGATTTTTGACTCTTACATTCAGTTTATTTTGTTTATTATCTAGGGAAGTAGCTGTATGATATAAATGGTCCTATGTACTGTAAAATAATTATGTTGGGGAGGATTGCTGCTCTCTGTGAATATCAATACACACTTCCTCTAACAGCGGGGATCTTGATTTTGATAATTATTCCATTACATGTGTTGTAGCTGACTTTGGAGTATTGATCATGCACTATTGATTGGCACAATACAGAGAAGATGTTTTATTCACACACACTCACAGTTATAGAATAGAATCCCCCTGACTATATCCTATATATTTGCATTAGCTATTCATCCAGCTGTCATATTCACAGATCGTTGGGTTTAGAAGCTGAAGAGGTGTGTGTAAGTAGAACAGGGACTTCACTATAGAAAAAAATTTAAATGACTCATAGGACAACAGCTTGAAGAAGAGCTTTTTGTGCAGATGAGAATCCCCTTGGCCATATTTGTAGTTATAATAGGTTACCCAATATAAATGTAACTTCTGACAGTACAGCTGCTACCTTTTTTTTATCGCCTAGAAAGGATGAATGCTGCTGACAGTTAAAAATCATGATATTACAGATGTATTGTAATGAAATGTTGCATATTGAAATTCATAATCAGGAAGGTGATTAACAATTTTGCACCATTAATTACAATTAACAATTGTTTACTGAAATTTTAAAATAATTTAATCAATGAAAATAAAACTGTACACATAGGCAGCTTGAAAAATGTCTACCCTTCTTGTTGAATTTTAATGTTTGAAGAAAGCAGTTCTGAACTCCAATCTGAGTACCACGTGGAAACATTCAAATGTTAATCAAAGATCATCACCAAATGAAACAATTTTGTCACCAACAGATATAAACAAGTAACAATGGCAAACGTTATGTTATTTGGACAGCTTTCATTGTTAGTATAAGTAATATTTTGATGCTTAAAATAAAATAGAATGGACTAGAAGAGCTGCCAGTTGATTGATGTCTGGAGGGCAGAGGCTGGGGTAAACCTGAAGTAGTAGCTTGTACTATAAAGCCTATGTCATAGTATTCAATATGCAGCCAGCTAATAAGTACATGTGATTGCCTCCTGCTGCAATTCCTTATCTGGAGAAAGCTCAAGGAATGGACATTTTCCATAGAATCCATTTTAAGCAAATAAGTATGAATAATTAACACATGTATGGTGATCTAAATTACAGAACGATCCCTTATCTGGAAAAGCCCAGGTCCCAAACATTTACAGTACCTATAATAATCATGGACTGAAATATGCTGTCTGAAAAGTGTCCTATGTTGCAAGACAAGAATCTTCAAGTCTTAATTTTTAATCTCAGTGCTTGCTTCTTTCGTGCTGAAAAAGAGTGGTGATATTTTGCACTATAATAATAATAATATATTGAAGGTGTAGATAAATGAATAAAAGTAATTTAGAATAAGATAAATAACAGTGATATACCTTTAACTGTTATGTAGTTAAATGCTATGTTTGTATCCATCTAGATATAGACTTGACTAGTATAATTTTACATAACTTACTTTTTATACTTTCACATGTAAACTTTACCAAATTTCAACAAGTTTCATTCAGCTAAAAATATATTTTTACCATTCCTACGTCCCAAATTTAGCATAAATGCAGCAAGTAGGTCACCATTCCTATTTAAGGATTTTTTTTTACAGACTTTTAAGAATTTTGGCAGTCTAACTTGACCAGCCTTGTTTTAGTTTTCCCTGTTAAGCCCAGTGAATTCCTTTTCCTAGCCTCAGCCAATACTAGCAAGGATATTTATATATGAGAAAAAACAGAAGGAGGAAGCTCTTGATTTTTTTGCTCTTGTATGGAAGACATGAGCCAGAGTTACTTAGCAACACCTGCAATACTGGTTCACTTAAAAAAAAGATGTGACTGTTATGTAGTCTCTCATCATTTCTGGGTTTTTAAGTTGATGGAATTGTTTGAAATATTGTTGTACAGACTTCTGTTTTGCTTGTTAACAATATACAGTCATTAAAAGGGGTTGGCCACATTAATTAAAATGGTTCAGCATAAACATAGCCATTGAGGTTTTTCCCTTATGGGTTATATGGTAATGCATTACTCTGCTGTGGCTTTTTACAGACCAGTCCCTTTTCACAATATATGCAGGGCCAGCTTTTGGGGTAGACAAGTGAGGTATGTACCCTGGGTGTAGTTGCTGGAATTGGTGCAAGTGGTGGGAGAGCATGCAACGGAAAAGAACAGGTGGGGGCTAGTTTTAAAGGACCAGTAACTTCAAAATATAATGCAGTGTTGCCCTGCACTGGTAAAACTGCAGTTTTGCTTCAGAAGCACTACTATTGCTTATATAAATAAGCTGCTGTGTTGCAATGGGGGCAGCCATTCAAAGGAGAAAAGGCTCAAGTTACACAGCACTTAATTAATGCTTAATTGTACCAGGCAAACTACAATATTTCATCTAAATTATTCATCACCCCTGCACAAAATGTTTAAATCATTCACTTGTCTTGTTGTCGGTTACTTAACTTCACAACGTCACTGTAATATCTCTACAAGTGATTAGATCTCTGTTAAGAGTAAGATACCTTGGATTAGTTCATGCCCTGGTATTCTACATTTAAGGAATATCAGACCAATGAGTAAAAATGAGTTTGAATATGCTGCCCTGAATGAATGGTGACAGGCACAGAGTGTCTGGAATATAGAAATGCTTTTATATATTGCCATTACTTAAATGTCATAAACACTTGAACCAACAGTTGCTAGTTTATTTGTACATAAATAAGTGATAATGTTATAAGAAACAGAACATTTGGTTGCAGTATAAGTCATTAGTGACCTATGATAAATGTTTTTTGTGTTGTCTGCATTGCCACTGGTATATGTGGGTACATGTGGATATTTGCAGAAGTAGAAGTAGAGGAAAAGCTCTGATTTCAGAAATAGTTTATTGCCTGCTTCTTCCAGTCTTGCAGTACTGTCACATTCAGGTAATGGTGATGTCAGTTCTTGGTAGGCATGGTGTAGGGGGTTGAAGTGTGGGAGGGAAAAGTATGTGGGTCAGTGCAAGTCAGCTAGACTAGATTCAGTTAGTAGTGAAGTGGTGTTCAAAATGCATGTTTTCTGCTGACGAGTTCTTCCTATCAGCAAGAATGGGAAGTTCTATTGGATAGTAATCATATGGAAGCTACTATAATTAGCAGTGATCAAATGTCCTTCACATCATTGCCAAAATACTATATAAATATGATGGGTGAATGTAATAGTATGTGTTAATGGAATAATGTTTGTTATGCACAAATTACTCCTTCCCACTGTGTGAATGTAATATATATTTTGCAAGCAATAAGTATTTACTGACCTTATCCACTGAAAGACTGCAAATGTTATGTATATCTAATAAAATATCTTCATGAAATGAAGTCAATATTTTTGTGTCAAACCTATTTGCCACTTTAAGACAGGCCTTAAAATATGCTGATCTAAATAAAAATTTGCCATGTAAAAATGTTACTGTATGTGCTGAATGTCACATTGCAAAATGTATTAATTCTTATGTATTAAATGTGTCCAATTGACAAAAAAATAACAGCTACATTTCCAAATTCAAATCTTACTCCAAAAAATTACCTTCTGACTGTAAAAGGGCAATTGGAGCAATAGCTCCCTAGCTTATAAGAGTTTATGGGGGGAATGTAATTAAATTCACAAAGAGCAAAAGAATGCGCATCAATAAGATTAAAAATCCACATCTCGCAATGTAATATTGTTCCTTAAACTGTTATTGCATTGCAAATTTTAATTGCGCATTGCGACTTTTCATTGCGCATTGCAAATTTTAATTGCGCACTCTTAAGAAGTGCTTGAAGGTGTCGTAATCTTTAGGAGCAAACATAACGACTTTTTCAGTAAGAAGTTTTATTACATTGACTGCGCATTGGCGCAAGCTGTAAAATTCGCAAACTCTCTTCCACTGTCGGAAGTGGTCGCTAAACAGTTTCCAGTTTCGCAAAAGCTATATTAAATTCGCGCAAAGCAAAAATTATTCGCACAGAGGCATAACTTTTCGCATTGCGAATAGTTTTTGCCTTACCGACTTATATTACATTCCCCTATATATGTCTTATAAATTGGATGTAAAAAGTATGTAGATAAATTCCAGAGCTCATAACCCTACTAGTTATGGAATTTCTGTATATCAGTTGACTATTACAACCACTTGAGACCTTGATGACAAAATATTTGACAACCCCTGCTTTACACTGGGTGAATAGAAGATCAACACTCAGGAGGGACCCTGGTGATGGATTAGGGGAAGAAATCCCCACTGCTTTGGATAGTAATGTGAATATGGTATTGCTATACATATTGATTTACAGGATTGCTGGGTCTCATCTGCATACCATTTATCACCTCGAATTATGACTCCTGTGCAGCAGTTGGTCTATGTTAATAAGCCTGTGGACCATAATTGGGCCACACACATTTTGTGCTAGCTTTCACCACTGCAGGCAGAGAACCTGTAACTATATGTTCAGGGATTGTATTTCCAGGAAAGGGATTATGTAATAACATACAGCAATGCTTTATGATTGCAGTGAAAGTCTTCAATAGATCATTAATTAAAAAAAAGGAATAAAAACCTCTAGAGATTGAAAAACAGACATAATAGAGGCTATTTAACATAGTTTCCTAGATAGATTGCTTATTTCATTCAGTAAAAATGTCCCAAAAGATATGAA
>CM044439.1:72690183-72700935 GCA_024363595.1 Xenopus borealis
CTATAGATTATCAGAAATAGGGTTCATAGAATAGATCCCATTAAAACAGCTAGTTATCAACTGTCCAACTGTGTGCCATTGGCTCAGTTGCCTGAATGGAACCATTGTGATTGGTTTTAAATGGCGGAAAATACACTATCACTCAGTTCTTGTGTCTCCTCCAGCAACTCTTGTGCATCAGTCATCTTGTCAACTAAGTATACAGGCATGCTGATACTTGTTCCTGCAGTAAAATCTGACAATTCATTTACAGTTCTGATCATATCATGTGAGATTCCCAAAATGCCAGGTTCCAGGTGAACCTATTGTACACAGTAATTTCAAACAGAGAATTATAGGAAATGTCACAATGAAATATTAATATAGGAAAAAAGACATCAAACGAAATACTGCTCTAGAGGCAGAATAGTCTACTGTAAAATATAACATGTAATAAATAAAAAGCTCTACTATTGCAAGGCAATTTACACCTTAAAATATGAAAGTTCAGATATGCATCAATGTTACACACTGTTGTATAACAAGATTTCAGTCTTACACCCCCCTTTCCCCAAGTATAACAGCAATAACTGCAGCTTGTTCAACTCTATATTGATCTAGACTTTTCTCTTAGCAAAGAGAATTAGGCAAAATAAATCAAAACAATTTTTTTCATGTAAACTTTCAGAATCTTGTTTCCATATGCAGCCAAATTCAACAAATAGCCTGTTCAGTAACTCATCCCGTACATCAAACTCTCTGCACTAGAAGCTAGAGCTAAATTTTAATTTTAAAAAGTCTCTTGCTGTGTTTTATGTGTCTACTGTATGTATGCCTTTATAATAGAGAGATAGAGATATAGAGATAGATATATTAACACCAGTATAATATATATATATATATATATATGAGTGAGAGCGTGAGAGCGTGAGAGAGTGAGAGAGTGAGAGAGTGAGAGAGTGAGAGAGTGAGAGAGTGAGAGAGTGAGAGAGAGTGAGAGAGTGAGAGAGAGAGAGAGAGAGAGAGAGAGATAGAGATATATAGATATATATAGCTACACAGAATTTAAGGGGCACATTACTAAAGGTTGAAGTGAAAATTAGAATAAAATAATGGATTCCATCGCATCCCATAATATTTTTAGTGTAAATGCCAAAGCAAAAAATACATTTGAATAAAAGGGCTAATCATCATCTGCTACTGCACAGGTTTGCAGAGGACAAATAAAATGTAGCCAGCAATATCATGTTGACTTTCACGTCACCTGACACCTGAGACATACACTGATAAAGAATAATGTTTTGAGCAAGTCCCAGCTGCACCTCAATAACCTTAGCGGTAAAGGTAAATGAAAGGGTATGGAGCAAATGCTTGACTGTTCTTGTGTCACTTTGGGAATTAAAATACTATAAAAATAGTCTGTTGTTTAATTTTGCAATGGATTTTACAAGGTGAGAACAGCAAAGTCTATCTGGCATTAAGCAAATGTTAAATGGGTTTCTATAATATACAATTATGTGTTACTGTAGGGAGAATGATGCAATGAGTTAGTATATTCATCTTAATAAGAAGGTTTTATCTAAACTGTAACATATCATACTACAGTATTGAAAATACCTTAAAAAGAGATGCACAATAAAAAAAAAAAACATACTAAACATTAGGGGGCACATTTACTAAGTGTCGAAGTGAATTTTCATATAAAATTAGAATTTTTAAAATTCGAATTTCAAAGTAATTTTGGGCTACTTCAACTATTGAATAGCCCAAAATTTGATTTGAATTGAAAAAAATTAGAAAATCAATGTACTGTCTCTTTAAAAAAATTCAAATTCGACTATTCACCACCTTAAAGCTCCCAAATTGGCATTGTAGCCTATGGGGGACCTCCTGGAAGTTTTCCTGAAAAATTTTCTATGTCCTGGAAAATCAATTTTTTTTCTTGAAAATCATTGGATTTGTTCAACTTGAACGATGCGATTGAATGATTCAAACAATTCAAATTCAATTGAAAACAGAACAAGTCGATGGAAATAGGTCCATCTTCAATCTAAAATGGCCCCCCAAAAAATTTGATGGTCAAATTTCAAATTTTTTTTAATTTGAAGTCCGACCAATAGTAAATCTGCAGAAACAAATTTCAGAGTTGAATATTATGGGTGCCTCCAAGAAAAATAAAGCAATAAGTAAAAAAAATTTAAAATTTATTTAAGCCATGACCAAAAAAACCGACACCTTTCGTGCCTATAGGGGCACTTACCCATAAGAGTAAGTGCCGATATAGGCATGAAACGTGTCTTATTTTTCTTGGAGGCACTCATAATATTCCACTCTGAAATTTGTTTCTGTTTTGCACCTTGGGACTGGGGCGAACTGTGAGTATGCCTCTTCTTTTAATTATTTTTTCTTTTTCCGACCTTAACTTTTGGTAGTACCACTAACTCTGTGGCACCGAACTAATTATCTTATATTGTTCAATAGTAAATCTGCCCCTAACTTTAAGGTGAAACACCCCTTTAAATCTTTTATTGTAAAGTTATACTTTGCAAACAGTTTGGGGGATGTACAAAGTCTATTTTATAGAAGGTACTGTATGTATGCTTGCCTCTGTTCCATTGTATGCAGACTTTCGCACATTGAACAGCAAGAGGTTTATAGCAACCTACAACACCTGCAGCAGAGGATGAATGCAGATAAGTGTGTTTTGAATCCAAAAAAAGTAAAACATTTAACTAACTTCTTCATGACTGCAGCTAGTGCAAATCCTAAAGACAAGTAGCAGGTGGGGACCTCAAATAATGGTGGTGGTGGGAACATTCATGGTATATGCAGGAAAATTAGGTTAAAAAAAAAAGACAAACTTCACATCAAGTTCAACCTTTTAAGTCTATATATAACCTGCCTAACTGCTAGTTGAGCCAGAAGAAGACTAAAATAAAACTCAACTGAAGCCTCTCCAATTATCTTCAAAGAAGGAAAAAATCATTCCTGGCTCCAAGGTGCAGATTCACTAACGGGCAAATATTCGCCAGTGACCACTTCGCACACCTCCCACCACTTCACCAGGCACAAATTCACTACCACTACTCTAATTCACTAATATGCAAGGTTGCGTCCTAGGTGCTGAAGGCTGTCAACTTTTAATTAGCGTTACTTCAGCAGTGCGAGCATTTGAAAGCAACGATGCGCTAGTGTTCATTTGTGCTTAGCTTAAATTCGCTAGTGATCTTACGCTTAGATCATTTGAATAGGGCAGGTGCATTAAGGGTAGTCATACACAGGCAGATTTGGGGAGATTTACCAATCTCCCCAAACTGCCTTTGCGTGTCTCTAATGCGGCTTCGGAAAATGAAGCACCGTGTATGCTTAATGCAGGCTACTTTTCATTATAGAGGAAGGGAAGACACGCAAAGGGAGTTTGGGGAGATTTTTCGCCCAGAAGAACAGGCGATTAGTCACCAGGTGACTAAATCTCCCCGAATCTGCCCGTGTGTCACAACCCTATAGTTGTACGGACGTCTTTATTAAAGAAGTTGGTGCAAAAGCTTGAAGTTACCACCTGGTATTACAAATGTCCAAGGAAACTTAAAAATACAAAAGAGTTAGTATTATGCCCTACACATGAGTCCACTGTAAAATGAATGCTCCATATGTTCCATATGTTCTCAAATATCTGGGGAAAACAAAGCCAAAAAAAGTTTGTTAGGACTTTCGCAGGTAATCCTGCTTACAATGGAAAAGTTGTCCAGTGTTTTTAAACTTAAATGCATTTTCGGCTGACGGGATATGATGTAACTGACACCAGATTGAGGAAGATCTAGCTTCATCTGGTGAAAAGTCACTAGCGTTCAGTTATGGTATCTTCCATATCCCTGCATTCCTTCACTTGCTCAAAAACTATCCAACCCCTCTTATTGAAGAGACTTTAGTGCAGGCTGCACAACATGGTTCTGAACAGGGGAAGAATTCGAAAAGTTAGGAGTTTGCTGCTGCAGATATTGGGGATGACTGATTCTTCTAACTCTTGCTTAGAGGACTCACAAAAACTAAACCTCACTTCCCATCTTCCATCTGCTATAGAGCTCTGAATCTGGAGTGAAGGACAGTACAGTAGTGTACGCCCCTCCCTTGCTATTCTTTCACTATTGATTCTGACTAATTAGTGTAGCAGAAGCTGATTAACAGACCTGTGAAGAAACATGCAGGACATTGTAGAAGTATTGGCTGGAACAGAGTTAACTTTTACTGCACTGTTTAAAAAGTCAGCACCAGCAAAGAGAAATGCCGCTTTATATTGCCAATAGATTTACAAACAACTTTAAAAAAAACACTATAAATTGTAATACATGTATATTAGTAAATTTTGGTGTCTTAAAAAAGAACTAAAATGCAATATCTAGAATATCTATGAAGAAATACATACCTTGTATAAGAATTTGCCCCCTTGGACTTTTTATTTTGGGTTTACATTAAAACAGTTTTAGGCAAGGCCACAAAGGGTGTTTCATCACTGGGGACTTGGCAGGGGCCAGATTTTGCCCATTTTTAAAAACTCTGATCACCCCTGTGCTTAGAATGTAGGGAGGAAGGATGGGTATACATGCGATTGTGAGGGAGGAGCGGGCATGAGAAAACACACAATACAAATCAGGTCATGGTTTTAGGTGCATTATTCCAAGTGTGGTCTTGACGTGTTGAAACTAAACAAACAATCTATCAATAGCTATGCAGAAATACATACTGTTTATAAGTATTTACCCCATGGAATTTTCTTTAAAATGTGTATAATGGTACAGTACATACCACTTGTTAGGTGAAATATTTAAAAATGTTTAAATAGTTTTTTACTGTGACACAATTTTGATTTTAAGTAAACGCCCCCCCCCCCAGATATTTGTTGTTTGTAATCATTTACCCTCCATGAAGTCAATATGTGGTTAAACATTGTTTAAGCCATGACAGGCTGTATGTGGGCTGTTAGTAAACAGCAATTTTTATGTCATGCTACAGATTCCCAGTTGGATTAAGGCCTAGGCTTTGTCTTAGCCATTAAGACACAGATTTTTGCCTGTGGTTCAGGGTTATTATACTGCTGGAAGGTGACTCTTCCTCCAAGTCTCAGGTCTCTTTCAGATTTAAGCAGATTGTAGTCTTGCAGCTGCCCATGCAATTATGCTAGAGTTCTTGGAAAAATGCAATTTTCTTAATTTTAAAAAAGGCGCGAATCGAACATTGCTCACTGCACTTACATTTGCATGCACCCCTTGTATTTTAAGGTTGTATCTTGTAACCTAAAATATGGATTCAATCACTACACCGTTGTCATTCCAAGACAAAAAAGAAAATTGATAAGTAAATCCTATGATAAAGGTTGACTAAACTGTTTAACTGAATCAAAGACAAATCATCATCAGAATTTGAACACTACAAAGTTTTATTCTTGTGTTAAAATACAAACCTAGATTAAATTCAGCATTGTGAATGTTTATGCATTTCCCCAGTAATTATGATACCCAGTAATGTAAGATACCTGAATGGAAATGCTGCTTAGCATAACTTTTTTGAAAATGAACATACAGTATGTTTATTGTATATGATCATTTTCAGCAGTTAACTGTACTTGGGGAAAAAAGCATATTGTATAAATGCACTAGATTCAAGGTCAAATGTGGATTAATGAATTGCAGAAAGATTAACATCTGCTGGGCACAGATTAATCATGTGTTCTTTAATGCTTATCATTTTTTTTTTTTACCTTAGCTGTGCTGATAAAGCCAGACATCGGTGCAGATGATGATACATCTATAAACATTAGACGGGTACATAAATGATTTTTCATTTCAGATGTAAAACATGGTAAAAAATAAGTGTCTTTAATTGTTACTATGCAAAGGACCTGTTTGTTTTTTTGTTTTGTTTTTTTTTGTAAACATATTTTAATGGCATTTAGTCAGAGATGGTTCAGGTTCATATACTTTACCAATTACAGTATACCATATGTTATATAATGGGTTCCTAATGTTTAATTTAAAAAGACTATTGTGTCTGAGTAATACAGACTATTCGGAGTCTCTCTGTTTTATATTTTGTGTTCTATTTTTTCCTTCAGCTAAGCTTTGGTTAACTTGTTTCTTGTCTCTCCATGGTCTCTTGCATATTCTCTCCATGTAATCAATCCTTTGCTGCCCCTCCACCCCCATATTCTATTTTCTGTAAAAATCTGTGCCCTTCCCTCTGACCTTCTTATCATTGATACCTACCAGGGAGCAGAGGGACCATGTGGTCTTTCCCAGTGAGCCAAGCTGCTTTATAGTCCACGAACCCTCCATGCCCCAGTAGATAGCCAGTTGACATTGGTGTAGATCCAGAATGACACGTTATTTTCACACTCTATGGATAACTGTCTGGTTTCTATTTACTAGGTGTCTTCCTGGCAGGCACCTCATCTTCTGCTTACAGGTGCTTTATTTATATTTTATGATAAACCTTCACTAGGATCTGAGTGTAGCACCAGGTACATGCCATAGACGAGCTTTAGATGCGTTTAGATGTTATTGTGGCCTCTTGCACTCCTTAACCTACATGTCTGATCGCAAAGCAAGCTAGGGACCATTCCAGAGGAAGCTTATGCTCCAGACACTACACCTGTTCCCTCTAAATAAAGCACTGCCAAAATCAGGCAATACTGTATTCAGGGCAAGGTGCAGGTCTTTGTGCGTGCTTCATTGTAGGAGTGCAAAGAGCTACACTTTAATGCACATCCCATGGAGCAAGTTAAAGGGCAACAGGGTGCTTTGAACCTTGTTTTGCTTTTTGCATGTTGCTCCTAATTTACATAGTTTCATAGTTTAAATTGGGTTGAGGAGTTCAACCCCTCCGAATGAAAACCCAGCATCCATACACACACCCCTCCATACATTATATATGCCCATAGCTATATTAACTGTAGAGTTTAGTATCACAATAGCCTTTGATATTATGTCTGTCCAAGAAATAATTTAAGCTCCTCTTAAAAGCATCAACAGAATCAGCCATCACAACATCGCCTGGCAGTGCATTCCACAACCTCACTGTCCTCACTGTGAAGAACCACCTACGCTGCTTCAAATGAAAGTCCTTTTCTTCTAGTCTGAAGGGGTGGCCTCTGGTGCGGTGATCCTCTTTATGGGTAAAAAGGTCCCCTGATATTTGTCTATAATGTCCTCAAATGTATTTGTAAGTGTAATCATGTCCACTTGAAAGCATAATGCTGAGTTTTCTCAAATATTCAAATTTGTTTGAATCATGTTATACTGTGTATTCTATGAATCTTTCCGCATAGTTACATAGTTAGATCAGGTTGAAAAAAGTCCATCAAGTTCAACCCCTCCAAATGAATCCCAGTACCCATTTATACACACACTGACTCAACACACAAACACAGTTATAAATACTCATACACTCATCATAGGGTTATGTAATTAAAGGTACTAAGTTTGCCCAAGGGCAGTAACCCAAATCCAGCAATCAGCAGGTAGTGTTTACTAGACACCTGTTTAAATGCAAGCATTTTATTGGTTGCCATGGGTTACTGCTCCTGGGCAAACTTAGTGCCTTATATTACATATGTGGATAGTCCTTAAAACTTGCAATGATTTAGATTATAATTCACCTTCAGTTTTGTTAGCTGTCTGTTCATTTATAAAGACAAGTAGCCTCTATTTTGATTTTTAAATGCTTGTTATATGGTATGAACTTGTTTGTACTGTATGTATGCGTTTGTTTTGATTGCTTGAAAAAGTATAACCAGCAAGTAGCAGTTTGTTTTATTTTTTTTATTGTTTGTTTGTTTGTACCAGATGCACATTTTTGCAGAGCTTTTGTTGAGCCAGGCATATTGATGGTGGAAACCGTGCATTCACTTATTTAATCTTTTCTGTTTTATAGACCCTTTACTATGAGCAAAAACAATTTCAACAGCTTGATTAGAATATCCAATTGGAGTACTTTTGCAGCATCAAAATCTCACAGGGTATGGTAATAAAAGGTTAAAATGTTCTAGTAACCCATAGCAACTAATCAATGCTTACATATTAGTAAATGCTTATTGCTAATTGGCCGCTATGGGTTACTAAACACATAGCAAAATATGCACCTTTTATAATATAACCCTGTTTGTACAGGTATGGGATTTTTTTATCTGGAAACCTGGTATCCAGAAGCTCCAAAAGTTGGATTTTTTTGGAATAATTAATAAAATGATTACCTTTTTCTCTATGATAAAAAACAGTCCCTTGTACTTCATCCAAACGAAGATGTTCATATAAATATAATTGATGTGCACTTAAATTCTTCTTTAAACAATCTCTAGTGAAGTGAATACATACAGTACCAAGAGACACTGTGGCTTTCAGCTGTGTATAGCAGTGTAAAGTGAAAAATTTTTAAATTTTTTTAAAAAAATTGGAATTTCAAAGTAATTTTTAGCCCAAAATTTGATTCAAATTGAAAAATTGGAATTTGACACAAAGGTTCCAGGAGGTTCCCCATAGGCTAAAGTAGCAATTCAGCAGCTTTAAGGTGGCAAAGTGTCGAATTGAAATTTTTTTTTTAGAGAGACAGTACTTAAAGTTTTTCAATGCCAATCGAATTTCAGGTTATTCGATAGTTGAAGTAGTCAAAAATTACTTCGAAATTCAAATTATTTTCATTAGAATTTTCACTTCGACCCTTAGTAAATCTGCCCCTGTAGGTATGAAGACCAAAATTACAGAAATGTCCATTATACAGGGCATTCTGAAAAACAGTCTTTATTATATCCTGAAGCTTCTAAAGGTCTGAATCCGAAAATCTACCATCTCAAATCTGTAGGATCATGTAGAAGTCAATGGCAGATAATATTGCGATCTCTTATGGGTTTCATCCGATAGAAAAATTCTGGGTTTTCAGGCAATAACCTGAAAAAAATCTAGAGATTAAAATTTGTACAATTCGAGTTTGACTCGATTTTATCTAGTTTTTTCCCAACCTGACTTTTCAAGTTATTTTTATGGATGAACATTGATAAAATCATGTATGGGAGTTTAGTTGAGCTATTTTAGTAAATAGCCTCCTTTTTATTAAAAAGCCTCCTAGGTGTAAGGCTCCCGCCATACATGGTAATTTTCATGGGAATGAAAAGAGCACAATATTATATCCTGTGACTTCATCAATCATTACCCATTCAAGTCGATAGGAACTGCAGGAGTGATTTTTATGCTACTGTTTGAAAAGAGCTAGGCTAAAAAGCTCCATGTATGCTTCCAGACAAACAAATATTGGATTGCTTCAGTTTGTAAGATAAATGTTATGCCTTCCATCTAATTTTCTCTTGAATTGTGTCATTTTTCTATTCACCAGATCCTGTTTCCCATGGTGTAATATAATAACTGGTATATTACAAAAATAACCTTTATTATTAGCTTTATATAGCTAAGTTATCAAAATGACATATCTTTGCACAAAAGTAAAGGTTACTATTTATGGCCAGATTCCGATTTTTTAGCATCTTGGTTCCCCAGCAAAGATCAGCTGCCTTATTTTATATTGTATTAACAGCCATATATGGGCCGATAAAAGCTGAGTCGCTAGCTTAGTGGTCCGTGTATGGGGCCCTCCGATGGGATTCCCGATCGATATCTGTCTGAAAGTCAAGCAGACGACGATTGTCGGAACACAGCCGCATCTGTTAGATGATGCGGTCCCGCAATCCGACCACCTGTATAGTTTCCATTGTGATCCGATTGTTGGGCCCTAGGGCCTACTATCGGATCAGTTCAATATCACCCACCTCAAGATGGGGATATCGTGGAGAGATCCACTCATTTGGCAACATCGCCAAATAAGCAGATCTCTCTGTTTATGGCCACCTTTAGACTTCAGTGTAGAGAATAGAAAGGGACAGAAAAACACTGCTTTTAATTAGTGATGGGTGAATTTATTCGCCAGGCGCAAATTCCCGGCAAATTCCCACGATTTGCCGCTGGCGAATAAATCTGTTAAATACAGAAAATGTACAGTGGTATAAATATACAAGTTGGAGTAAAAAAATGATCTTTCTCACAAACGCTTTCATACTATGACAGCTCAGAAGGTGAAAGCCAGGCTCATAGAAGTGTTTGCAATAAAAAGAAGGAAGCTAAAAACATAAATAACATCTGATTAGAATGAATGAAGATGTACTATAAATATAAAGAAGTATAACATGAACTTATTTAATGTTTAACATGTCAAGCTGCAGCTGATATACTGTAGTTTATGCCATTGGTTGTAAATGACAGCAGCTGAAGCTGATGTTGTGCCAAGTGGGAAAATACATAATCACTGTTGTAATAGTAATAAAATGTTGGTGGTGACCTTGTCTAGCTCAAAATCAAAACAAAAAGGATGATGCTGCTTACTACTGTTTATAGTTATTTAGAATGTAATGCTAACGGTCATGAAGTGGAGTAAAAATTACTACATGATTGATCTTTGATGTAATGGTTCAGAGCATATCATGGCCATCACAATTAGAAGCATTGCTCCTAAATTCTGAAGGAGAAACAGCTATACCTTTTAAAGTATCTCCTTATAGTAGCATTATGCTGCTGCTTTGTAGCAACATAATGAGAATCAATCCAACGTGACAGTTTGATCAGACAAATAGCAATCAGTATCAAAATTTATGCTAGACCATCTGAAAAGTGGATTGTGTGGGATGTTCTTATTTTAAATTAGGTTTACCCTGTCAAATCAAATAATCTAAGTCAATTA
>CM044439.1:72700969-72715977 GCA_024363595.1 Xenopus borealis
TCTAAGGGCTAGTCCACATGGCAAGAATCAGGGAGATTTGTCGCCTGGCGACTAATCGCCGCTTCTTTGGGGAAACTAATCTCCCTGAATTGCTTGCCCATGTCTCGCGCCCGCTGAAATGTAAAGTCGCCTGCACCTATTCACACGCAGTGCTGCGTTTTCCTAAGTCGTTCACGAGGCAACTTTCAGTGACTTAGGAAAATGCAGCACCACATGTGAATAGGCGCAGGCAACTTTAAATTTCAACAGGCACTAGAAAAGGCCAAGCAATTCAGGGAGATAAGTCGCCCCAAGGAAGTAGCGATTAGTCGCTGAATCTTGCTGGGTGGAATAGCCCTAAAGAATTCAGTTGAAAGGGATGCATGGAATACACAGGGAGACTATTTATCAGTATTTGGATTTGTGTTGTTTTTTCTACTTTTTTTTACTTCGAATAAACACAATTACAAAACACAAATTTTACTTAATTTACTAAAATATTAGAATATAAAAAAACTGAAATGAATAAAATTACTTTAAAAAGCTTAAATCTTGAATAAACCATTTACATTTTGGCCAGGACAGCTGCTATTACTTCCTACATGACTTGCAAGCTTTCAGGTGCTGAATTTTTGGTATTTTTACATGTTTTTTATTTACTTAATAAATATAAAAAAAAAGATTCTACACATTAATATTTGGGATTTTTTGCACAAAAAATTCAAATCAAGGAAAGGTGAAGGAAGGGTGATAAGGTCTGAATACAATCATTTTTACAATCTGTGCAATCTAGCTTTCTGCATGCTACATGCCCTTTATTTTCAAAGTGATTTTCTAGCCTTATTTTTTTCTGTATTGTGAAGGTGAAAAGTGGAGTATTTGTTGACCATGTTATAAAATAAATGGAGCTCCAAGGTTAAATTTAGCTGTGACATTTTAAAGGTCATTCATGGAATGTTATGGGATTTAACATGAGAAATAAATGAAGCAACAACAGGAGAGTAGTGGAATATTAGATGGAATAGAGGTGCAAGGGATGAATATTGTTCAAATAAATGAAATGGAATGCAATAGTGACTGAATTGTGACACTGCTTTGTAGCTTTTGAGGTGAGGGCAGATCTTGTGAAATAGAACTTAGTATGTGGAGACAAGACCAAGTCAAAGATATTTCTTCTACCTTGGGTTTATCTCACAGCTGACAGTATTTGAACTGAATTTCCTGGGACACTTTGCATCATGTGAAATGAAATCTCAAAATCCTTTTTTTATATATTTACAGAAAGAGCACTGGGAAATAGGTACAATAAAACATGATTGAGACAGTTCCATAAACAAAGCTTTCCTGAGAAATCTGTTACTTAGGGGCAGATTTATCAACGGTTAAAAGAACGGTTAAAAACCCTTAATTCTCACGTTCATCGAGAAATCAAATGATTTCCATTCGATTCCATCAATTTTTGAAAATTCGATGATTGAAAAAAATTCGAAATTTGGAAAAAATTCTTAGTTTTTGCTTTCGAACAAAATTCTAATCCTTCACACAGATTTAGTAAATCTGCCCCTAAATCTTTGTAAAAAATAAAATTGTATACAGTTTTGCCTTTTTATATCAACCTTTTCCTTAGCAGATTAACAGCAAATCATTGTCTGTCTGATTTCCAAAACTAACATTGTAGCTACATGGTACAGTACATAATTCTTTTTACTTGTTACACTGACTAGATTGACCTAAGGTGAACAGAATGATGGATACAAACAGAAAATAATGGCGGAAGCCCCTTGTTAAATCTTACTGTTCACCACAGGACATTTAGAACAGCATGTCTAAAAGTACAAGAACAGCATCAGCTGCTGTTATATCATTCTCAGTTGGGGGCTGAGACAATCCTGATGTGAAACATACTGTAGATTCTTATAAACGAAAGCCATGTCTTGTATACACATTCCCTAATGATACATGATAAAGGCAATGCCTTTCTATGTTCTACCTAAGTAAAACTGATTGGGAATCAACAAATTCTGTCAAGGACAGCTTTATTTGAAATATATTGTTTTGGCAAGCTTTGGGTTTAAATAGGTATTTATCTAGATGTAAAATCTCTCCATTATTTATTAAACTCTGCTCAAGCCATACAAATTTCCATGACATATGTCAGATGCAAAATTCAATTCCAACAATCTCTATATGTGCGGCAATGTCCCTAAGATAAATTATACAGTATGGCCATCTACATGCTGAAATGAGTTACTGGGAATGGCAGTCAATCCTGTAGGCAACATTTTCATGCAGTGCTTAAAGGGTATGTAAAGGCAAAAAAATTAAATCACATTTTTACTTAATGAAAAAGAAATCTATCTCCGATATACTTTATTTTAAAACGTGTACTGTTTTTTTATAATTAACCTGATTGTATTCAGTGAAATCCCCCTTTGTTTCACTTGCTCTGACTGCTGCGGATAGGAAACTTATGATGGTCCCTAGCTGCTCTGCAGGGAAAGGATCATACTTTCAAACAGGGAACTTCCCACAACTCGAGCAGCTTTCTTTGTTTCCCTGTAGAACAGCCAGCAACTGTGTAGAGATTTGAATCCACAGGCCCAGTGCAGTCTGCATATTCTGATTATTAATCAGTTTTGCTGTATGACTTCTATGACATATTATTTGACTTCTACTGTTTTGATCATTTATAATAATCCCCAATCTTAACATTCCAACAGCAGCATAGACCACACTGAGCAGTTGCATGGTCTTGGTCCTATTACAAGACCCCCTGCAGCCAACTTTGAAGGCATAAATATTTTGATTTATTTTGATTTAGGTGCAGTAAGTTCATGTAAGTTCTTATGTTTACTATACAAAATATAGCATTTCTAGCATTATTCTGAACCATTAAGCATAAAGGAACAATTCCTTTAATTAGAAAGTCATTAAAAGGATTACACAATCTCTGTTTGATTAAAGAGATACTGACACCTGAAATTAAACCTTTTTTTAACATCTAACATGATATTGTCGTTGAATGCTGTATATAAAATATATTTACTGATGATTTACATTAACTGTCTGATCCACCATATTTCTCGATAAGGGGGCTGCCATATTTGTGCAGCAGTAGTCCATTGGTACTAAAAATCTAACTGACAGGTTGAGAAGGGACAGTCAGGTTGGAAAAACATTCAGGTAGGAACTGCAAGTAATAAAAACAACATGAACCCAAAAAACATGACCCACACATAACAATTTGTGTACATTAAAATTTTGAAAAGTTGTTTTTTAATGTCAGTATTACTTTAAAACACATAATAAACACACAATTTGTACTATAAATACTTTCCCAATGTAACCAGTTTATTATATTTATATAGTGGCATATGGTTAGGTCCATATAGTTGCTTTGACACTGGTAGTAAAAATGTGCTTTATCTACATAATTGTCCTAATGGAAATCTTACAAAAGGGCACGTTACACTATATGGAGATTAGACCTTGTGTTTGTGTTGATTTTGTGCTTATATGCATTTGATGAGCTAAGCAGTTAGTGACATTATTTTGCTATGATCTACATGTATGTTCACATATTATATGTATTTTAACATATTACATGTATGAGTTTAACATTTTATTTTCTTTAATTCTGCAGATCCTAAGTGAGAATTATGATAGCAACTGGAGGAGTTATAACTGGACTGGCAGCCTTAAAAAGGCAAGACTCTGCCAGATCTCAGCACCTGCTGTCACGACCTACTTCACCACCTCCAGATAAAAAACCAGTGAGACGGCGACCAAGAGCAGATGTAGTCATTGTGCGAGGAAAAATTCGTCTTTACTCTCCATCTGGCTTTTTTCTTATCCTGGGAGTGTTAATATCTGTAGCAGGAATAGCCATGGCAGTACTTGGATATTGGCCTCAGAAGGAGCAGTTTTTAGCTTCTGAAGTTAGAGTTGAGGTTAATAGAACCAAAATTTTGGAAGAAGCTGGGGTTATGGTAAAATTCTTTGAACAGCATCTACACTCAGAAAAGATGAAAATGTTAGGTCCATTTACCATGGGGATTGGAATATTTATTTTTATTTGTGCCAATGCTATCCTTCATGAAAACAGGGATAAGGAAACTAAAGTTATTCATATGAGAGACATCTATTCAACTGTCATAGATATTCACAGTACCAGAATCAAGGAACAGAAGCATTTAAATGGCACATTTTCTGGCTTGTATGGGGAATCTGAATTTAGACATTCTGAAAATACATGTGCATCTAAGTTAGCAGCAAATACGATTGCGTCATTTTCTGGAATGAGTGACAGCTACAAAAGTTTCAGCTCTATGGCAGATGAGGAAAACCATCCTCGTGAACCTAAAACCTTTTCAAATTTGTTACCACCACTTCTCATGGAAGGCTCTGGTTCGGTTTTTGGAATTCCTTGTCATTCAAACAAATTAGGAGACGAGAAGTACAGTGGTTCCAAAAAATGTGAGACAAAGTCAATTGTATCGTCATCTATTAATGCCTTTACGTTACCTGTAATAAAACTGAATAACTGTGTCATTGATGAACCTGATATTGATAATATCACAGAAGACTCGGAAATTAATAACAGCAGACCAAGGAATGTGTCAGTGGATTCATTATCTGTTCCTTCCCCAGATATTAACCGGCCTTTTAGACCTACCAATGCACCCCTTATAAGAAGCTATTCTATTATGGAACCACTGCAAAGTAATCATTACCCCACACCTGTACCAAGCACTGCACAGCTTTTATCTCCTGGAGCTGCTCGCAAGCCATTTGGATCTAATACATCTTTGCATATTTTATCTGCTCATTCAAAATCTTTAGACTTAGACAGAGGTCATTCTACCTTAACTGTACAAGCTGAGCAAAGAAAGCACCCCAGCTGGCCTAGACTTGACCGAAGCAATAGCAAAGGGTATATGAAGCTTGAAAACAAAGAGGATCCAATGGACAGGCTGATTGTTCCCCCAGCTCAATCTGCTAAAAAGGACTACACAAACAAGGAGAAACTCTTGATGATTTCACGGTCCCACAATAACTTAAGTTTTGAACATGATGAATTTTTGAGTAACAATCTTAAAAGAGGCACCTCCGAAACAAGATTTTAATATAAAATATAATATGCTTATCGTCACAAATTAGAAGTATTTTTTTCCTGTTGAGAATGTGTATATAATATTTTTTAACCAAAAGATATAAAGTGCAGATAACTGTATATCTTAAGACTTTATTACTCGTGTGGGTTGTGTAAGCCAAAGAAGCGTTCCCATGGAATATTATTGCTTACTTTTATCATTTTCATGGTCCTATATCTTGCCTACAGAAAATGTGTGGGTTATTTTATGTGTTGTATTTTATATATTTATAATGAAACTAGTAATAATATTGCCTATTGAGGTTTTAACAGTGAAATTATTAGGCATTTGAAATTCACATGAAATATATATTTATGAAACAAGTGAAACTCATTTTTAAACTCTATGAACTTACACTATGTGAAAATGTTTTCCTAAACAGTCAACTTCAACTGTGTTTTTTAATCAAAATATCTCTTCAAAGATTTTGATGTGGATACTTTAAGATGTCAGGTAATTCTTTTGACTCTGAATAATTTATCTTTCACCCATGATGACAATAGAGCAGTTGTAAACTTTTCCTTAAAGGGGACCTGCCACCCAGGCTTAAAAAGCTTTATAATAAAAGTAATTTTCAAATTAAACATGCAACCCATATTCTTTATTTTATCAACGCACCCATGCTTGATATTAATATATTTAAAACCTCAGCTGTCAATTATATATTGCCTTCACCACCTCTATGAATGAGGCAAAGCAATCACTTTAATATCTGCAACTCCTGCACTCACTGTATTCCCATTCCCTCATCAATGTCTGTAATTGCATAGCCTGTGCATGGTCTCATGTATCAGGTCCTCCTTTCTAGTAAATACATAATATTTTGGGATAATGAAAAGTTTGGCTTGATGACAGTTTCTACATTCTTATATTGACTGACATAAACTATGACTTGGACTTATTTATTAGGGCCCATAAAAAATTCTTTGCACAGCACAAAAAGTAGGTTAAAATGCCTTTATTGAAAATCGCATGGCAAAACAACCTGGTCCATCAGGTGATTTTCAATAAAGGCATTTTTAACCTATTTTTGGTGCTGTACAAAGAACTTTTTAAGAATTTAGTATTGGTGGAAGATGGGCCACTGATGGTACAGTATGTGCACCAATGTTTATATAAATTGGAGAAATTGAGCTGGCTCAAAAATCTTTTATTTAAGCAAACATTTTAAGAGATAAAAAGCAAGATCTCTCTTTTATTTTACATCTTTCAACCCTAGGTATGGCCCTTAATAAATATGCCCCAGACTCTCAACACGACAACAGCTTCTCATCAGTAGTGTAACATAGAAAGGCCAGTCAAACATCAGCATGTGTAGTACCTTCTTGGCTGCCCACTTGCTTGTTTGAGGCAGGCAGCAAACTTAAAGGGGTTGTGTAGATGTGTAGATTAGTATTCTGAGACAATCTGCAATTGATTTTATTTGTAGTTTTATAATTATTTAGATTTTTATTCTGCAGCTTTGGAGTGTGCAATTTCAGCAATCTAGTTGTTAGGGTCCCAATACCCTAGCAAACATGCCTTGATTTGAGAACGACTGGATTATGAATAGGAGAGGGTCTAAATAGAAGGATAAGTAATACAAAGTAGCAATAACCATAAAGTTGTAGCCTCACAGCACTTTTTTGATGGGGTAAGTGACCTCCATTTCAAAGCTGGAAAGAGTCAGAAAAAGAAGGCAAACAATTTAAAAACTGTAAAAAAAGAAAAATGAATACCAATGGAGAATGTGCTTATTAAAAGTTAATGTAAAGATGAACCATCCCTATAATGCGACACAGTAAAGCGTGCAATTAACCCCAAGGTAGTTACAATATTGCTTCTCATGTAATTTTCCCAGTTTTCCAAATATTGGCAAGATTTGTTCTACTTTTAGTGAATTTATTCTCTCAGAATTAACACAGCTGCAGTGTTTACTGCTACAATTAAATGCCATTAAATTCCATGTACAGGAAAGACAGTTCATTTTGTTATAATATCTAAATAATGGATAACCTACAGATGAAGCTACTTTGGATTGTGCATTTGACACAGAATAACTTAACTCATCTATCCCATTTATCCCACTTAGCACAGAATATTGTGTCACAGAATCCCATTCAATTAAAGAGTTCACCATTGAAAACAATGGTGCTTTGGTATGCTAATGAAAAGGTTAAATGCATTAAATGAGTTAAGATAACTTTAGATAACACAGTTTCTTCAATTAACCCTGAGTCATGACGCATTTAACTCACAAATCCAAGTTGCTGCATCTGTAAGTAAATGTTTGTGATCTGCTCCCCACAAGCCCAAGATCTATTGTTACTTTACTACAACCTGTTATCCAGAATGCTTGGGACCTGGGGTATTCTGGATAAGGGATCTTTCAATAATTTGGATCTTCATACCTTAACTCTACTAGAAAAGTATGTAAATATGAAATAAAGCCAATAGGCTGGGTTTACAATAAGGATTCATTATATCTTAGTTTGGACCAAGTACAAAGTACTGTTTCATTATTCTAAAAAAATGAAAATCATTTTATAAAATTTGTATTATTCGGCAGTCTTAAGGAGATGGCCTTTACATAATTCAGAGCATTATGGATAATGGTTTTCCAAATAGCTGATCCCATATCTGTATCTACCTTTTGGGTTTCTCAGGATAACCTCTTTGTGACTGAGACATCCAGAACTTAACAGTAAGCGCAGATGGGCCAGAAGTCAGTCAATATATAAACACTAGGCAAATTTGCACCTGGGCAATAACCCATGGCAACCAATGAGATGATTGCTTTCAGTGCTCAACCTGCAGCCGACTGAACAAAGCTAATCACTGATTGGTTTCTGCTCAGGATTAAAATACCCAGTGTATAAATGATCCCCAATGTCCCTAAATAATAATGTGTACAACAATGCAGGCATTCTATAGCCCTGCATGTCAATAACATTAAAGAAAATACATGGCTTTCCTCCAAATAGCTTCCAGTTTTAGTGACATTGACATACTTTAGTTACATTAATCTAAACACTGTCTTAAATTAAATGTACTGCTTTAAATTTCTACCTAGCATGTTTACTAAAAAGCACAAATGAAAAGAATATATTCTGCAGAAAACTATAATAAGAAATGTTTTATAATATAAAAAACCAGATTGAATATAGCATTAGCTCTATGTACAACAGACATTTATATTCAGACAATCTAAAATATTTGTTAAACATATTGTATTATTTTTAAAAGATTATTCTAAACTCGGAAACATGGCTCTAACATCTAAATATATTTAGTCAAACAGATATTATATCATATACTCAACTATTTTAGTCCTTTCCCCCACCCAATGTTGTCTTTCTACATTCAATACAAAGCTACATATTTCCATAAGCAATAAAAACTGTAATACAGCTGGTAGTTTTTTAAGGTTGTTGTATAATGCTGAGCTTTAAGATTGTTTGATACTAGCAACTTTTCTACATTTATTTACTGTAATTAAATGCTATTTTGCTCTGTGGGGCTGTTCATGGTCGAAAGTGTCCCAATTGTAGGGAATTTTCAGTGGCTCCATATTACTTTAGACACAATCACAATGCTTTCTATTTTTTTGTCACTATTGACATAATGCTGATTGCTGAAGAATTTTAATAAAATCACACAAACATTTTTAAGAATGTGTAAGACCTTGCAGAATTTATTAGAAAATCATTGTTAGAGCCAGGCTAGATAGTATTTGTGCCTAAGCACCCTTGCCCTACCCTTTCCTGCTCAGTCTACGTGGCAGCTTCTCAGCCCCACTCTCTCACCACCCACTCTGCTCACTCTTTACTCACCTGCAATGTCCACTGTCCTCTCCATACTCTCTGGCCTTGTTGGAACATGACAGATATCAATCGGGTAAGAGGGGCTCAAAATGTGGTAATACACGGGACGATAAAAGCTGCCAACAGACAGAGTTGCTAGCTTATTGGCCCTTGTATGGGGTCCTACGACGGGCTTTCCCAATTGATATCTGCCCAAAAGCAGTAGGGCCCACAATTGGATCAGCCCAATATCACCCACCTCAAGGTGGGCATATCGGGGAGAGATCAGAGCGGATCTCTCTATGTATAGCCACCTTTACTTGGCAGGTCTTTTACCTTAAGGGATTAAGTAATAAAAGGTAATATGTTAGCACAAGTGCAATAACCCCTAGCAAGCAATCGTCAGAAATCATTTATATCTTTTAGGTTGCTATGGGTTACTGCATCTAGGCAAACTAAGTGCCTTATATTTTTATGTTTGGGTTCATTTAAGTAGTGCTTATGCCCATTAGTTATCTCACTTAGCTCTTTTGGTCATTGTTACAATCTGTTTTACTATGACTTTCTTGTATCTGGCCAATGTTAGGATCACAATAGAACCCCCCTCCACACACACACACAGCACTCATCTATACAGAAAAACTTTAAACTAAATTACATTGTGGACTGTGGTTAATAAACACTGCCCTTGACATACACGTACGTCTTAGATTAATATCTGTAATTTGGATCCGTTACATTGTATTGGCTCAGGTGTTCAAAGTAGTTCAGTTTTACACTGAAAATGAATAAGCCAAAGTTCTGTATGATAGAAATAGTAGTTAAATAGATACATTACTAGACAAAATATAATCACTTTTTATTGAATAGAATAGCCCACATTAATTATCCACATGGAAAGCAAGTCAATATTTTGAAAGTTTAAAAAAAAATATTTTGAAAAAAAAAAAAAACATGGCTCCATGTTTTTTACATTTAAAGGTATTGTATATAAATATGGATACTGTGGGCTTCAGTGGAAGACCACAGATTTGCAGCACAAGCTGCCCTCTGTCCTCTTGCTCTTCTGGCCAAATGGCAACCCTGTACTTAACTGCCATAGACCGTCATAAGTGACTCCTGCACCTTGTGTCCCCTGGTTCTCCGTAACGTGCATGTTTAGGGGGCCCACATGTGCTGCCTGCCAATCACTTCCTCTGAATACAGTGCTGCTAACTGCATAGCTCATTATTACAGGAGCTCGAATACTGGCACCTTTGGGGGCAACCAGTAAAGCAAAACAGTGATTGTTTGTCCGTATATTGCAATATATTCAAACTGACCTAGTACATCAAAGTTATCCAGTCCTACACTGAACTTTCATCTGATTCATTAAGAACTATATTGTTTCATTATACATTTTACACAGTTACTAAGTTATCTGCAACTTGCTTGCTTTCAAGTTTAAAACATGATGGCCCTTTTATTGGCCACAAATAGGATCACCTGCCTGTAGCTGGAAATGATGGGAGCTGACCACTACCCCTGTATAAAGTATAGCAAAAGGGAAAGCTGTGCTCACCACTAAACCTTCTGAAACCATTTTTAAAGAAGTTGTGTAATCTGCTGAGAATTAGTTTTTACAGTACCAGACCTGAAAATTCTACTTGATACGAGGTGGCTATAAGTTACCATGCTCGTTGAATTACATTTACAGTTGTCTTTGTAAACAAAAATAACACTTTAATACACCTTTATTTAAGTCACTCCACTTGTGCTACATATAACGTTGTACTATGGAAACAATAGGATTACATTTTTGTATTAATCACTCTGTGTTTTTACCAAATTTCTACTTAAATGTAAACTGTACTGGCAGTGCCTCTAAAATACTTTGGTCCCGGTTACAAGTTACTGTAGGTAAATGTAAAATGTCCTATCGTCATTGTTTGGTAGGCATTAATATACAGGTCTATTTCAGAAAAAGGGTTGGACTGATGCTTTATGGCTGTTGCCCTTTTGTAAATAGACTGAACATGTGCAATAGATAAAGCAGATGTGCAAAATGTTTTTTTCTTAATGTACCATATGAATAATACAATTTTAGTAGATGGTTTATGATCTTGTATACTAAATGCTCAGGTATACTTTTGTACCACCAATAAAAGTGGATCATGTGTGGGATAATGATATTCTTACAATGTATGTCCGGTAGATCAAGAGATTATTATTTTTGTGTCTGCTCAACTAAAGGTAGCATTGTGTGTTTGATGAGCAGTTTTTGCTGCATGAGTGTTCAGTATTGTTTGTTGATAAAAGAAAAAAAGTGTATTATTGTGTATTTGTCCAATATTTTGTTATATATAGCCTTGGATAAATACTGTTTTGTGTTTATAACATTTGTATTTTTTGAATCTTAATTAAATGGGTCTCTAGACTTAAAATAAAAAAACAAAGTAATATTTATTATTTTCCTCTTTATTTTAAAAACATTATGCTGAACACACGTACACAACACCCATACAAAGCTATCTACTAACACACGTACTATATATAAAACAGTTCTTCGCTGCCCTTACGTTAAGATACATTTGCTGCTCCAAATGAAAGACCAGTTCCTTAAGACTAAATGGGTGTCTTAGGTTCTTTAATTTCTTTGTGAAAAAATCCCCTGCTCTCTGTTTTCAATGTGCTCTAATGAATTTGTAAAAGCTAATCAAGTCCCTGGCAAGTACCTTTAATTCAGAGAAAACAACCCCACTCTTAAAAGACTACATTAATATTTTAATGGACTTATCAAAAATATGTGAGGTTTAGAGGTTTTATCTATGTTGAAAAAAGTCACAATTAAAAAAACTTGAATGTTAGCTTATTTATTAAAACATCTTATTATAAAAAAATGGATTGAATACAATCATGAAACAAACTCTATTACCTCAAATTTTTTAATTTAAATGGTCAAAAAAAACTTGAATTTGTTGAGTTTACAAACTCAGAAGAACACAAAATACCTGAAAATCTCAGATTAAAAAAAGTGTTTGAATTGTGCCTGGAATAACTCCTACTGACTTCTACATAAACTTGCAAACTTTTAGAAGCCAAAGTTTTAAATTTGTGCTTAATAAATACTGTACCAAAAATTTGAGTTTTTGAAAATATAATTTTAATTAAAGTTTTGTGCAAAAGGAATTAAAATCATGGCACAATTTGTTTTATCTGTTCAGTTCCATGTGTCTGCACTCACTGACTCAATAATATCCTAAAGGACTGGGACCCAAAATCTCTGCAAAACACCAATATCCTGCATAAAATGTATTTATACAATGGGCAAACTTGCCAGCTTCAAGTAGTACAATGCTTGCAATAATTTGATTGTTGCCATGGATTACTGCCCATGAGCAAATTTGTCCATTGTTGATAAATGGCCCCCATTGTTTTGCAATAAGTGTATATAGTATATATTCACAATATGTGCAGCTCTGTGCAATATGCTGGCACTATATAAATACATGTTAATAATAATACATGTTTCAAGGTGATGTCCACCTAAAAACAGTTTTTTGCATAATAAAAGAAAATGTAATTTTAAGCAACTAAAAAAGGGAAATTGACAAGTTTATAAAGAAATTGGTATGTTTTTCTTTACATATATTGATTTGTAACTTACCACTATGTATTTCATTGACCATTATAGAGGTCAGGGAGTTCTAGTGTGACTTTTAATATATTTTTAATCATATCAATAGGTGCACAGTCTGACTTAAAATAGACAATAATGAGCAATGGCTTCGGACAAAGTAAAAACTAAAATTCTTCTTTAGCAAGCCGTGACCTATATAAAGGAAACCAACATTTTGCCAATAAGGATCTGTCTGTGTAAGTATAAAGTGATTCTCTTAATAGAAAGCCAAAGGCTAGGATAAAAGAATATAAATAATACGAAGAAATGTTTGTGTATTGTCATCTTTACATGTTAGAAAACATATAGACAGCTTGCTACAAGTCTACTACTACTCTAACCCAGGTGGAACTTTAGTATTCAGAATAGATGCAGAAAATGAAATCTGATTAATAAATACCCATGTGGAATCATTGTCATTTGATAGAGGTAAAATTGCATCAATGTAAAACATCAAAGCACGTTGTACTTTTCTTTTTGCTTTTGGAATTGCCTGAGAAAAATGTATTAAATTACTTGTAGTTGGTATACTTTAACACTTGCTGAAAGCCCATGGGCATCTAATTTTTATTGTGTACTGGGGAATTGATTAAAGTTTAAAGGTACCAGTGCAGAAAAAAGGAAGAATTAGAAAGAATAATTGAAATGATAAAACTTGATAGGTTTAATGAATCAAATGAAAGATGTAGCCATTCTGAAAATAAACAGGGAAATATTATATACTCCGGGACACACAAGAAGTTAATTGCTATCACCCGAAGCAGAACTGCAACAGCACAAAGTGGTTCAAGGTCTCTATGCTCTTAAACAGAAGACCTGCGGTGATACAAAGAAAGTTTGCAAAGTGAAAAAAAGGTGAATTGCCCCCAATTTCGGCACTTTGCACAGCTCCATCTCAATTGAAAATGACCCCTATTATCTTTTAGTCTTGAACACTTCCCACAATAATCACAGAAACAAGATATTAGCCTGTAACCTGTTAGATAATACTGTTGCATGCAAAATGAAAATATGATTCTGACTTTTTTAAGGCTAGAAATCTGACAAACTAAAGTCATAAGCAGTGTCATAATGTCATAATCACAATGTATAAAATAACTCTGCTCTTTCTCACATTATACAACCTGAATCTCCTGTGAAAAAATACATGGCCATTTTTATTGACCTTTAGCCTATTTATGTAGCATATCAACATATCCATAGCCCTGTCAACTTGAAAAGTCCCCCTTGCTTATTGTTACATGTTTTTATACGGATCTGATTTCTAAATCTTCACTGGATCCACTAGATCCATTTTTCTATAATCGTGAAATTAATTTCATAAATTAATTTGGATATTTGTTCTTAATTTTAAATATGTTTAATTCTATATACTGTAGGTATGAAGCAGAGACAAAGTAAATGTGTTGGGAGACACTTTCTTCTCTGCTTTCATTTCACCCCAAATATACTGTATAGTTGCAAACTAGTGTCTTACAGCTCTGGGTATAACAGCATATAACATTTAAAACATTTTATAATTGTCAAAACTACTGTATGTTGTTTCTCTATTAAAAAAGGTTCATCACCCAGTGCAGCTCACAAAATGAAAGGCTTCATGCTTGATAGATGCAATCGCTTGCTAGACCCCACTGCATCATGATTAAATTTAGATGTGCTTAACCTAAATAAAGAAGGAAATCTGTGCATGCATACTCTTCATGCAAATTAGGAAGGCAATTCCATTTACTGTGATTAAAATACAGAAATAACTTGGCCATCTTTTATATTTGACCCAGTTTTGATAATTAAAGATATCAGTGTTACACTGAATGCTATGCACATTCCTTATCCTAACTTGATCATTCTCGAACGCAACTTCATCTTGATCAATTTCGATTTTTAATATTAAAAAATATAAGGATGAATTGTACAAAACTATAGGGGAAAAAAGCTATTTCTCACTTTTGCAGTAGCTCATTGTTAAAAAAAAAACTTGATTCAGTATAAATATGTGTATCAATTCAAAGTCTAGTATATGCTGATGAGCAAATAATGAGCAAATAATATGCTACTGTGTTTTTATTTGCTCTTAATATATTATTATTGGGGTAAATTATGACAGACCTAGGGAGAAGGGCAGAGCATATGTGTAAGAATGTGTCCCTTAGTACACATTCAGGCACCAGCTTAGGTTGAAAAAGACAAACGTCCATCAAATTCAACTTATTTTTTACCTGCCTAACTGCTAGTTGATCCAGAGGAAGGCAAAAAATCCATCTGAAAACTCTTCAATTTGCCTCAGAGGGGGAAAAAAATCCTTCCTGACTTCAAAAGGCAATCAGACTAGTCCCTAGATCAACTTGTCCAATGAGCTATCTCCCATAACCCTGTATTCCCTCACTTTTTAAAAAGCCATCCAACCCCTTCTTAAAGCTATCTAATGTATCAGCCTGT
>CM044439.1:72744299-72767442 GCA_024363595.1 Xenopus borealis
AATATTTTTGAAGCAAGGGGACACCCAGACCCCCCTTTTTGATCATGGCAGTCAAAGTCAATTTGGGTATTCTGTGACGTTTGTTTCCCCAGATAAATTTGTGGCTGAAAGAGTTTCTAATGTCAACCGACTACTACTGCACAAATATGGCAGCCCCCTGATAGAGGGACATGGGGGTAAGAAAGGTAATGTAAAGGCATCAGTCAAAAACTTTTATTTCAGAATTATAAATAGCGTTCAAAGATAATGTTATGATGGATATTAAAAAAGGTTATTAAATACATTTTATAGTTCTTTGACAGTTACTGGGAATGATGTATGAAATTATATCTCGAAGATGTTTTTTTTCTCTTGTCATTCTTGTTCATAGTGTGAAAAAACGTATTTAATTAAACTCAACCTTATAAACCCTTAAAACTGAAGATGGTTTAAAATTATCCTCACAATAAGTCAAAAGACAGCCATTTTCTGAGATAGTATTGCACAATAACAATTGCTGCTTTTCTGACCTTTTCTGATGGCTTCATTGCAACATCATGTCACCATATATTTGATATTTCAAACTGTCATTATAGGCAATAATGTCTGACAGTTGACTGAAAATTAATAAAACGTATGGTGTGGTGTATATAAGATTGTTTGAAGATAATAACACTTTAGTTTCTGTAGTATCTTAAAATTCTACTATCTTATCAAATCACAAAACTAAGCGCTATATATAGATTAAAGAAAAATGTGGCAAAAACACCAATAAATATTTTCTGAAACCTTGAATTTAATAAAAAGAAAAAATGAAATGTTTCTATAGAAGTCAATGGAAATTGTCTTCCTCACTTTATATAAAAATTTTGCGAATTTAATTGAAAACAAATAGAACATTGTGTGCAAGCTTTTTACAGAAAAATATTCTGTTGTGGTTTTTTTTCCCTTAAATAAAATAATAAATTTTCCAAAAACTGACAGGGGGACACTAAGATAGGTACTAAGTTTCACCAGAGCAGCTATGCCAGTAAGCAGTCATGCCTTGGCTTTTATTTTTCATCTTGCAGTAGGCTGAGAAAAACTGGTTGATTGCTATTAACAATTACACTGGTGCAGCTTAGTATTTGTATAAGTAAATGAGGCACTTTGTACAGATTAAGCCACTTTGGATTGTGTGTTTGACACAGAATAACTAAACCCAGATATCCCATTTATCCCACTTAACACAGTTTCTTCAATTAATCCTGAGCCACGACGCATTTAACACACAAATCCAAGTGGCTGCATCTATTGCTTGCATTTTTTCCTTATACATACATTCAATTACCTTAATACCCACTGACTTCATTGTGCAGTCTACACATTCTTTATATGGCAGCTATTGTATAAATGCTTCTACACTTTAAAAAACACAAAGGTAATGCAAATGGTAATTAGTCATACATATTTCATGGACTAATAAATATGCAGCATTCAGATGAGTTCCTTACTGTACCTTACTGTACTTACCAATTCTAGCCACACATCTCTGCTCAAATATATTTTTAATTATAAAAATGTTTGCAATAGTTTTATAGCAAACATGAAATATATAATAAATAAACAAACACAGTTAACTGAATGAAAACAGGGTGATAAGAGGGGCTCATGTGCTTACAATGTGCTCAATAATAACATTTCCATTTTGCTTTGATAATTTGATCTCTGAGCTAAATTAAACTCTACTGTTGAATTATAAGACTTACAGAGCTTTTGTGTTATACTAAAATGATGCATATACTTTAAGTGGCGGGAACTTTTCCACAGGGGCCTGCATCAAAAACCTTACCTGTGCTGAAAGAATCATATGCAGATACCATTTTTTAATCTTTATATGAAAACACACAAACATCTAGTTTAGTGATGAACAGGTATAGGATCCCTTTTCTGGTGACCCCTTTGTCCAGTCATGAAATAGATGCCTGTTAAATGACTTGGATGGAGAAGGGACAAAAAAGAATCATGATTCTATATAAAATACATTTCCTTAAAATCAACTTAAGAAGCATTAGCTGTGAAACAATGGAAGGCGGTAAGATGTCTTAAGCTCTATACCTCTGTAGTAAATAATGACTTTACATACAGTATAACAAATGTAGAAAACTGCAATGGGTGTCAGAAATAAGGCCAGTCTTGGTGTTGTTGATTTACTGATAATGACCCTTCTGTTTTAATAGGTAATAGCTCTAAGTACAGTTATTTATGATATACTTATGGGGTGCCTATGTTATACCACACCCTAGCATGAAAAAGCAAAGACACTACATGGAAATACCAAGCACAGCTGTGGCACCTAATTACCTTTGTATATACCCATACAGTTATATACTGTATGTATCCACCCCACAAGAGACACATTTGGTTTTAGAGCTCAGGTATCTGATTCCTTCAGCTTGCTGATGTACTTAATTAGTGATTAAGCACCTGTGATTATTGCTTATTCAGTATTAGATAAAGTGCAATATCAATCTATAACCAGAACATCCTCTCTTTATATATTTTAGTTTGATCAGTTATCAACCTTTGCACATCTTGGATAGTTACTGTGACCAACAAAATGAGGTTGTATGAACACTGAGAAATAGTGCCAACATGATCCTTTAACTACATTTGTATGGCACAAAACAGCTGCATAACATAGGCAACAAATTGTAGTTGTTTGCTTCATCCATGCATTAAAGCTGCAATTGTTTACAGCCATCATCAAGAACACCCTTATATAGCGGGATTAATTTGCAAAGGTGACACAGCACACAAAACCTTCTGTGAGTGATGCTGCTTAAGAGCATGTTTAGTAGCCACATACATATATTTAGTAGAATGTGATCAATGCAAAATACTTAAGCAACAGCAGGAGCATGCAGTAGTACTAAAAGCTCAGGGTGATATTAACAGAACAGAGTGCTGTAAAGGCTAAGCATAGATGGCCATACTAAAATTCTTTGGTTTCCAAACTGCTCTCTACTGTCACCAAGTGGCCAGCATCTCCACTATAAATACCTGCTTACAAGGGCTGCATGAATTGTTTTTAGCAATTGCACTCCAAGGTTTTAATGTCTATGTACAAGGGACATACGTACACAACTGAACTATATACAAACTGAAAAATTGTACTTTCCTAGCAGCTAAGATAGACAAGTGCAAATGGTTAAAATTGACAGAAAGCAAAGCATCCATTTACACTATTATGAAAGGTGATTAAAGGAAAAGTAAATGTTTTTCTTTTTCTTTCTGTAAATTTGCTCTAAACAGCCCCCCAGATTAATGTACCTTAGTCCCTGCTGCAAGTCTGCTCTGGTTTCTGTGTTATCAGCAGCTTGTTTCCCCTTCTTCCTGGTGCAGAGTGAAGCCTAGCCCCTTAGTTTACTGAGCAGTCCATTTGCTGCTGTTCCACAATAGAGAGGAAGAGGGAGCCAGTGTTTCATTAGTAAGCTAGTTTCCCCAAGCAAGAGCTGCTACACACACTGCTCTCTGCTATGTCATAGTATGCAAATGATCTCCTGGACTAGTCCAAGATATAAGTTCAGCTCAGAAAGCTAAGGGGCTGGGCTTCACTCTGCACCAGGAAGAAGGTGAAACAAGCTGCTGATAACACAGAAACCAGAGCAGACTTGCAGCAGGGACTAAGGTACATTAATTTGAGGGGCTGTTTAGAGCAAATTTAGAGATAGAAAAAAAAAACGTTTACTTGTTCTTTAAACTCCAGGGAAAACTGTGTGACACAGCTTTCTCAGGATTTACATGGCTGCCAATTTGTATCACTATAGCATGCAAGCTCTGCACTGGGGGGAAATGCTGCATTTTGGGTAAAAACATACCTGTGAAATTGAATTAGAATTTTGCTCTATTCACTGCCTTGGTAAATGAGCCCCTGTGAGTTGCCTCATTTTGTGGACTTAAGGTGCCCATACTCTGGGTAATAAAATCTGCAGACACAGTCTCTCCTGAACTAGTTGACAGCTTATTGGCTTGTGTATGGGGAACTGCTGAGGGCCTGTCTGAACATCTATTGCGCAGGTTAGATATCCCATCAGGGGAAGACCACATTGGCCAAATGTCACTCTCCGACAGCATTGCTAGTTGAACAGGACACCCAAAAACATTTTTTTTACATAATGAACCAAAAATATAATTCTAAACAACATTAATATTTATACATTAAAGATTTTCAGTTTCTTTAAGTCATTTATAAATCTGTTTAATTGAAAGCTTTCTATTTTGTCAAAACATCTCACTGATTTTCTAATACGGTGATTCAAATTGAGCAAGGACCCATCATCCAGAAAACCCCAGGTCCCAACCATGCCAGATTACTGTCCCATACCTGTACCATATTGTATATAGTAACACAGTTGCAGCACTCCTTTTGGCAAGTGATTTTATTATGGCCGTGTTTCACGCCTTAAACAACCCTTTCACAAGCTTTTCTGCCTTGGCAGAGAGGGGGGTGTGTGCTGGACCATAGTTGTCCTCTATCTCAGTGCCCGACCAAAGGGCACCCCCCATTATAACCTTTTCATGCACTGAACAAAAGCCCTCTCACTGCACCTGCCATTCCACCACAGCTGTCAGAAATTATACCCCCACCCCAGTCCAGGCACAGTGCTACCCTAGCCAGCAGTGCCCACTGGATTTTCTCCCTACTTCCTGCAAATAACTCTACATGGTTAGTAGTGGTATGCAGATCAGCCCAGAATCCTCAAGATCCTTGACCAAATGCTCTGCCAGTGGGCCACATCGTGTCCTGGACCTGACTCTCCCCAGCCTACCCCCTCCATCTTCCCCACCTTATCCCAACCCCTGTGCCAGTGACCATACATTTGGCCACTTTAATTTTTAAATAATAATTTTAAATAATAATTTTAAATAAAACAATTTAATAATTTGTCAGTTTGGGGCTGGATGAGTGTGAGTAAGGGTGAAAATTGGTTTTCAAACATCACCATTAAATCCTGCACAACTTTCACAGCAAACAGAATAATGGCTAGATTTATCTTTGGATTTCAAAAAAGAATAGCTTCACAAGAGGGCATAACAAAAGTCCACATTAGTTATGCTAATATTTATTTGGATCTTCCACCTGTGTAAGTGTTAAAAAAAATATTATGAACAATAGATTTACAGGTCATCTTTTATCAGGATAAATTTACTCCAATTTGCCTCCAAGACCTAATACCTTATGAAAACCTTAACAGATAGTTTTAATTATTTATTCACGTTGTTAATTGTGATTTTTATATTTCTTTAAGCTAACCCCTTTCACTAATATTTTCCACTGACATATACACAAGTAGTATATTCAAGTAAATGCTAACAATACTAATATGGACTTTGTGATGGATTATTCTTGTGAGGACATTCTTATGTGAAATACAAAGATGGATATTGACATAATAATGAACTTTGATCCATAGCACTGCTGCACTTATGATATTGAGCTTTAAACTAATTAAATATTCCAAACATTGGGAGAATGATTAATGTTGTCATATGAGCAAAGAGATCAAAGATGACTCTGTATGCTCTGTGGACTTTTGTCACTGTCATATTCCATGTGCATCTGTCATGTGTCCAACTTACAGTAGACACAGTAAGCCAGAAGTGACAGCTTTTGGTAGATTTACATAAAAAGAAATTAAAGAAATTCAGATATTCTCTCTTGTTATTATTCTTCTGCTGGACTGATCAAAGCTAATAGTGTTTGTTATGGATTATAACTCTGCAACTCTAAAACTCTCATTAGATTGTTTTGTGAACTTTCATATTCGTTTAATACTTTCTTCCTTTACTACACTTTTTTGTGGTGTCTCAACTGCATCCACAATCACTATAAAGGAAATCCATATTATATTCTCAATAAACTGCCTACTATACCTCCCACATGGAAAATGGAATGAAAGACACAATCAATTAAAAATGTTGACCACACCCATGCTTTAATCACACCCCCAAACCCATTCCAAATTAACAAAATCACACTTTCTTTTACATGGTTGGAATGGCAGCATCCAGATTAAAGAAGCTCTAGATGCACCAGCATTTTATGATACAATATGGCCCTGCCATTTTATGACACTGATTGGACCTCAAGCGTTGCATGAAATACACTGGTCCCATTGCCTTATCACAATATAATACTATAGGCTGCTATAGCATGCCCGTGTTGATAATTACTTTTAAAGGCAGTTGTGGACAGAGGAGCACTGTCTCAAGCTACATATAATCTATGGCAATTGTATGTGCCAGGGCAGCCAGCAGATTATTGTGCAAAAAGTTATGGGTTGCAATTCCTAGGTTAGAAGAGTTCAGCATCAGTGCTCCCACAAAATCTCATATCTAGGTGGTGAAGCTGCTACAGTTGTGCTTTATAGTGTTGATAGCTTTATATAGTATATATTTGTTGTCTTGCAGGACTGTGACGGGGATTTGGAAGTGACTGGCACAGGGCAAAAATGAGCTGGACAATTTAAGGTAGAAAATTATGGTATGCAACTTAAGTGTTTTTGAAAATATTATACTGTATTAAATAGATTATCCACCAATAGTGTAAGGATTCTAATGGAATCCATTCAAAGTGACTTTTCCAACGTTTTTTTTTTTTTTTGACAATACTTGATAGTTGTACCTGGAATCCTGCTTAAAGCAGAGCCATAAACCATTGGCAAACTTGCTTCAATATTTGATATAGTGTAATACCTAAAAAGGACTTTTAAATAAGTATATGTATTAGAAAGGTGTCCATTTCAAGGAATTCTGTTGGAATCTATGTAAAAAAAAAACCCTTCCTGAAACAATCTTCCAGAAATCATTTTGCCCTGTGTTTTTCTTCATAAACTTTCATGCTAGCAATATTGTAGACATACTAAAGCCATAATCCTACTCTATGAATGATGTTTGTGCACAACATATTTATAATTAAAAAAATAATGAATTATTTACTGGCCTAGTGCTGAAAAGAGTAATCAGTAATCAGCTTGGTATAACAATATCTTTCCTATCACTAAAATCCTCATTCAATAGGTGTTATTCTCTGACTTCCACCAACATGTTGAATGAATTCATGAAGCATCCACCTTCCTCTATAAAGTACAGTCCAAAGAGACCATTTAGATACTAGAGCAGAGGTCGGCAACACAAGCATGGAAAAAGTTCCTGGGAGTGCCAAATAAGGGTTGAGATTGGCTACTTGGTAGCCCCTATAAGGAACAGCAGCCTACAGGAGGCTCTGTTTGGCAGTACAACTAATTAAGAAACAAGACCACCCAAAAACATTATGATGCACACAAATAATTATAATAAGAGCCCTTGTCCAATTAATCCCCAGTGGATGGATCAATGAAAGGGAACAAAAAAATAAATAAAATAAGCCCCTTTATAAAGGAGCTATGTCTGGAGAGGGTGCACAATCCTCACCATCATCTGAAATACAATGTGCATTAATCTCAAGAGGACTTGAATGCACCATGTCTTTCTGATGATGGTGAGGATTTTAATGGGTTTATGTCCAGCGTGACCAATTCAATTATATGCTAGGTGTGGTAATAATGTTTGTCTTCCAGGGACCATGCCTGTTGGATAGATGAATATTTTTTATAATATTGGCATGTATTTGTACATTTTTTTATTTGGATATGTTCTCTATTGCACAGATTTAACCACTAGCCAACATACAGGATCAGATTTACTAAGGGTCGAATTTCAAAGTAGAAAATACTTTGAAATTCTACCATCGAATTTCACCGAATTTGGCATTCCTGTGATCGAAGAACAATTGTTCGATCGAATGATAAAATCCTTCAAATCGAATGATTCAAAGGATTTTCGCGTACGATCGATTGTTCTTTGATAAAATAAAACAAAAAATGTTCTAGAAGGTCCCCATAGGCTAACATAGCACTTTGTCAGCTTTTATTTGGCGAAGTAAAAAAAAAATCAAAGTATTTTTTTTAAGAGACAGTACTTCGAATTTCGAAGTAGAAGGATTTTTTGGGCAGTTGTCCTCTGACATGAACAGTACAGAGAACTTTCTGCAGACATACCGAGAAACTGGGAAACTACATCTACTGTACAGTACATCTAGGGGCAGATTTATTATGTGGTGTAAAAAAACTGCAGGCATCTCCATGTTAAAATTTTTTCTTAGAGCAACTTCTGCCAGAACTTACTTACAAAGTTTTGAAACAGTGTAAAAAACTATGGCAAATCTGGAGTTCACATAGCATAAAAGAAAACATACCTTTAAAAAATCAAAATTTATATTACACAGCTTTTTACACTGTTTTTAGTGTTTCACGCAGCATAATAAAAAGGCCCCCTACAGTACATTACAGCAGGGCCAGGCCAGACCCCTAGGGCACTCCAGGCAACCCATGGACAGCTGACAGCACGCCACATAGTCATGTCACATAGGCCCGCACATGCGCACAGAGAACAGGACTCAAGACCAGACAGAGTTAGGCAGTAGTTAAAGGAGAATTCAACCCTGTGGCGCTAAAACCCCTCCTTCCTTTAGACCCACCTCCCCTGGCCGACAATCCCCCCCGGCTATTGGCCATAATGTGTAAATTACCCCAAAGTGAAGGTCCCCTTCTGGAAGGTTTAAGGGTGCCATCTTCTGCCACACCATCTTCTTCGTTGTCCCAACTGTGTTTGTGGTGCATGCGCAGTAGGTCTCATTTGCCAGTCGCTACCACTGCGCATGCGCCCGAAGTTCACAAGGTTTAATTGGAAAACTTTGTGAACTTCGGGAGGGAGGGGGGAAAGGTTTTAGCCCCAGCAGGGAATCAACAAGAAGAATGCGTACTGATGCAACTATCAATAGGAAAGGTGGAGGATTAACAAAGGGCAGGTATTCTGCAAAAAACAGATCTGCTGCTACTCACAACAACAGAAACTGACAACCCCTCCCTATACTGAGCCTCATGAGGATCCTTCTTGATGCAGTACTGTAGCAAGGATATAGAAATACGAGCTGCATATACTTTTTTAGGTCTAAAAGGGAAATTGAATCTGTATTTATGTGTAACACCACAAAGCCAGATCCATAAAATAGTTTACTAACTCTATTCTGGTTGTGACTGTAGAAACATTTATTGCTGCTTGTGTATAACATACTACACAACTCATCTCATAGCACAACTCAATGTTGATAATAGATCAAGAAAATGTTTACCTTTTACAATGCTTTGTGTAGTTTGTGGCCTAATATGTGCTTGTTTGTGCTATGTCCAGGTGTAAACATCTGAATTTGATCTGGACTTTCTCATTTGGTTCATTAAATTCTGAAAAAGACCATCTGGTTTATTTCTAACATAGCTTTTTATTTACATATGCTTGCTTCACTGCAAAAGTCAATGGCTGTTAGGAAAAAATTTGGAAAATTGTAATGTCATGTCATAATGTCATATTTAAACTGATTCAAAGGAATAATATGAATTACAGGCACCAGTGCATAAAAAACTCTTTACTAGGTGTACCATATGTATATATATATATATATATATATATATATATATATATATATATATACTGTATATGCTTACTAAAAGGTGAGGCCTTAACCAGGGACCTCTAAATTATGCATTCATCCTTTGAGTGAACACCCTTTTCATGGAAGAGAGTATTTTATTTTCTTTAGTAGCTGCTGATTGATAGTCTCTAGAGTTACACAATATGATATCCACAAAAATCCCTAAATCCTTTCTAAGTTAAGTGATCATTTGGAAACTAAATTAAAAAAGGAAAGGGAAAGCTGTGATAAGGAAAATTGAGAAGGAGAGTATAGAGTCTCCTTAGAGAATAGCACCAAGAAAATGTTTATGAATCCTGACTGCATCACAGAGGATAAGAGCCCACAGTATGTACACAGTCAAAAAGTTTAATTATGTGGACCTACAAGGCCTCTGCAGTCTGAAATACAATTAAGGAGGCACCCAACATACTACCATTGCTGAAAGGGATAGACATCTACAAATCATTACCAGCAATGAGATCAACTGCAGTATACTATAAGTATTTTCAATTGAGTGATTTTGCTTATGTATATAAATCATACATTTTACATAAAGTAAAATGTTTTGCATACAGCACCCTACTATATGTTCTATAAACACATACGGCATATTGGAGTGGGAAATGCTTCTCTGTATGGCATACATTAAGCACAGAGGAATTTATCTCAGTTTATTCATTATTTGCTGCACTACAAGAATGTCATCTGTTTATAACTTACAAAATAGGGCTTTCAAAGGTGTACTGTGTTGGACTATATGAGAAAGCTTTACTAGAGAAAGATTGTGAATCAGTTTCATTCTTGGCATTTTAAAGACTGACTAATCACTGAAAAATAATTACAGTGACTATTTGAAATTGAATATGATAACAAGCTGTTCTTACAGTTTTGACAAAAGGTCATTGCTTAGCAAGTGTGCATCATTAGGTAATTGGTCATTTTACTAATTAGGCTTTACTGATATTAATATAATAAATGTACCATAAACCATATATTTGCATAGTTTTGACATATTGGCACCATTACAATTTATAGTCTATCGACCAATATTTGTTACAGGTTGGATGACATACCATTACAAAGTTCAAATTATTCTGCATTTGAATAATGAGGAGCCCAAATTAACTGGTTATGTGATTAGTGCTATACTGCTAAATAAATTTATGCTTTTACTCTCAGAGATGAAACATTTTTCAGCTCATTCTTCTAGTGGGTGCAGTTATATTCCTTGTACCATTTGTATTATTTGAAGTAGTCCAGCATTGGCCAGTCATCCCATGGGTTGTATTGGTTCCACAAATATTGTTAGTGCTAAGAGATTATAACCTGTGGGCAGAACCATAATTATGCATCTCATCACATGTTACGGTGTTGAGGGGTGATTTATATTAACCACAGATAGGTGCAAAATTAACTACATGGCTATGCCTTATGAATACATACTGTAAGCACTGTAGAATCTAGGCAGGGCTGTTGAATGACTGGAAGGCTCCAGTCTCCTGTAGACTCCATTTTATCCAAATAACACTTTTAAAAACTATTTCCTTTTCCCTATTATAATGAAATAGTACCTTGTATTTGAAACAAACTAAGAAATAATTAATTAGAGACAAAATAATCCTATTGATTTATTAAATGTTTTAATTATTTTAGCAAACTTAAGGTATGAAGATCCAAATTATCGTAAGATCCATCAGGTCCCATATTTGACAAAAAAAATCGAAATCTGCCTGACAATAAAAATACAAGCTGAATGATAATAAAACCCCACAATTAAAGAAAGACTGTATTAAAGGATAAATAAAATATATTGTAAGTCAGTCCTAACAAAAAAACCTGAAGTTGCTGGGGTCCAAACTGTGGGGATCAATGCTCTAAGGCCAGTAAAGGTCAAATTTTTGTAATTGCAATTTTTGTATTGCAATTTCAACTTTAAGAGGACCAATAAGAAAATTATATTAAATATTAAGTATAAGGTTTTGAGACTATAGGGATGTTAATACCATTACTGCTGCTGCTGTAAAAAAAAAATCTCAGTTATACTGGACAGTGTGGTACAAAATCCAAAAGCAAAAGGAATATCAAATACAGCATTTCTTAAGGTAAACCAAAACAATCCCTCTGTCGCATTACTTTAAAAGAGTGGTCCCAAACTGTGGGCTCGTCACCCTAAGGTGCTCTGCGAAGTTCCATTTATTATAATGTTTTGTTAATCTATAACCCTGTATTAAGTTAAGGGGCCCTGGCCAAATGCTGGACTTGCACTTGAGTCCCAAAAGTCTGAAAGCCTTAGTTTCAGATGATGTGTTAAATAAAATTATATATTTTTTTTCATTAAGGCTTGCCTTTCATATGGAATAAATATATTACACATCAGTGTCATATTTTTTGTATTTTACGCTGTAAAATTGACAAGCAAATTCTTAATTTTCATATTCAAAAACCAAACTTTGAAAATTGCGTGCATTTACCATATCATCACTTTTGTCAATCCTATTAAAATGTGGAAGAGAGATGTATTTTCCATATTAATCCTACATTACTAACATTAGACATGGAATTATATTTTAAGCAGTAGCAGCTGATTGCAGATTTGCTGCATTTCAAATTTTCTTTATAATGCCTAGTGTTTGAGATACCTCTTTTACTTGGAGTGATCATGAGCAAAAAATATTCCAATGAAATCTCTGCTGCTACACGCTTCACTCTTGATGATAGATGGTTAATACCCCCTGATGTATTGTATTTTTCAGCACCTGTCCCTTAATAAATGGTATAGGCCTCAGCTAATTTCAGTGAGCAAAGAGACACATTTTGTGATGTGTGTTTTGAAGCCTCGCTAGCCTCCCAGTGTGATCAGCTCCTGTGCTTATGTATGTTACCTTTGAGGCTTGGTAAACCTAAATGGCTCTCCCATATTCCTCTTTACTGGGCCAGTCATGCTAGACTTAGATGCTAGATGCGACAGAAAAGATTACAAGCATGTACAATGTTCATATTTTGTTTCTAGGTATTGGGGGATGATAGATATAAGGTATGTCTAGTAATTTATTCAGTAATATAATAGATGACTGCATGGTTCCAGAATTCAGGGACTCCTGTGGATAAACAGATGCATATTACTGTGGGAGACACAATCATAATGAGTAAAATGCGTTTTACACAGCCGTCAACAATAAAACATTGCCCATAATGCACCTGATTAGAAAAGGTGTTTGAGGTGTAATGTGTAGTGTAGTTTATACATACACAGATACACTAGAATAATTTTATAGAAAATACTATTACATTCTTCAATCTTATTGGTCAGATACTGTAAGCAGATGTCAAGTGGCCAGCATTGGCTGGAAAACCAGTGACCTTTGCGGGCAAATAGACTTTATCAGAGCCGGGACGCACCGCTACTGGCCAGCTTGCCTAGGGGGCACCAACCTAGCGCTCCTGTGCATGCGCAAACCTGTGCTCGCACGTGTGCTCACGCGCGCATAAGAAGCATTGATAAAAAAAGAAGCAGAAGCGCAGAGGCGTCCAGAGAGGGGACCAGACTGGGGGTAGGTGACAGAGGCATGCCTGGTGCCCCCCCCAGCTTTGCGCCCTAGGCACGTGCCTACTCTGCCTACCACTTGGCCCGGCCCTGGACTGCATAACCATGTTAAGCACCATTGAAAACTACTGGGAAATTCTAAGATGCTATGGAATTGCACAATTTCATTAGTCAGAAGGCAGTTGTGGGAATTTGAGTATACGAATGGCAGATTGAAGAGCAGCACTTTGAAACTCCTAGGTATACATTTTGTTATTTGCAACAATGTGTTGCAGAGTAGTTCTGCAATACTAAGGAATAATGCAATCTGGTCTGCCCTCTAAAACTATGATGTGGCACAATCTATTTGGGCAAAGGAGAGGTGCATGATTTTGGGGTTATTGGATGGGTGACTGAACATCAGCATAATTAAAAACACCCTAAATAAATGTTATTGACTTTTTACTGTATGTGCCGCTGAACAAATCCAAAATAGGTAAATATGTCCTTCTACTCCATATTACCAAACTGAAAAGCTTTTTTATGACATTTCTTAAAATGTACTAATAATAATGCATTTACCTGAGTCTCACACAATGTATTATATATGTAGCCCCATTCTGCTACTAAAGGAAATCTAACACTGATTTTCTTCCCTGTGGTACTGTAGGAGTCCTGTGTCTCCACTGCAGGGGAGAACAGGTACACTATGATTTGGCATGCCTCCACCCACAGTCAAAACAATCTGTTCTGTAATACCCCACTTGGGAATTTCCATGATCCACAAACACACATATTTCTGTGGTCCTAGCACCTGTCTGTGCAGTCCTAGCGCCTGTCCACACTGCCCACAAGTGCATGAGTGCAAGTGCAAATGCACAGCTCCCCATGAAGTGGCTGGGCAGCATGCCACCCCTATTTTCTTGCCACCCTATGCCCGGGCACTCTAGGGAGATTTTGTAGGCCTCACCACAAATTTGGGCCTGGTTGATGGGTTTATTTGCAGGACAGAAATAACCATGATACATACAGCCTGCCAACCAGAAGCAATTTTACATACATACTATTTCAGTTGGTTTTATCTCTGAGCTGCTGGCGGTAGTCCCCACTTATGTGGCAGTTCTGTTCAGAGTCATGAGAAGGACTCCCTTTGGCTTTCTGTGCCCTGAGAAGAGCACACTTTGCTCTTCAGAATCCTGACTAGGCCCCCTTTTCCTTGCGTGCTTTTCTGCCACTGGAGTCACCTATTGACTATCTTGCAGTACCTTTCTTTCACTCTGCTGCTTCTCAAGTTGTAAAAGTGACCATGAAAACTGACCTTGTAGAGAGAGAGTTTTTTTTGTAAACCTTCAGTTGACACATAGAAAGGGAAACAATCCATGTGAAACGGAGACATAAAAGGATAGTTTAAAATGTAATGTCTGAGTTATAGATAAGCATATTTTATTTCTTTTTTTGTTGGGTATTATAGAAGAAGATTATTTAACATAGGAATCCTCCCTTATCAATGTATCAATATATAGTCTACATTTCTGTGTATTCTACATTCCTCCATGTACGTGTTATCAATTAACTGCTCTCCTAAAACTTCATCAATGCCTTTGTCTCTGAGGGGTCTGGAGAAAACTATTGGGAGATATAGTTGATTTAATAATAAATAAAATCAAATGCAAATACAGAAAAAACTTCCACCAGCTCTTGAGACCAATTTATAAAGTTCTTTTTACCTAATCTAAATAAAGCCATGTATTTCAGAGCCAAAAATAAGCTTATTTTGTACATCATGTCATTAATCAGAATGAGTCATGTTTGCAGACTGGTAAAATTTTAAATACTACAGCAACGGATTCCCTAAGGGAAAGTTGTTCCCCTGCTAACAACTTACTTGTATTTTGGAAATGTCTGACTGTATGTGAGCCATTTGTTTACCAATAAATTATAAAATTATTAATTTTCATGGCATAAAATAAATCAGTTACTATCAAAAGAGTGGTTCAAATATATTCCTACTGCATTACTGACACGATAAAGCAATTTGCTTATTATTGGGTTAAAAATGGCATTAATATTCTCACCAAAGCTTTTTGGAAAAATGTAGTACTTTAGCCTGAATATGTATCCGGTTTGTTGCTTTCTTGGTAAATAATGTAATTGCAATTTTGTCTTCAAATCAGCAATGCTTCTAAATCAGTGTGTTCCTAGTCATTATGTACTTGTACCATCATGTTCCAGACTGATCTTTCATTGTGTTTTAATTTAAAAAAAGGTTTTTGCTGTGAATCTTAGTTCTTCTATTATTATCAACCTGAAAACCTGAAAGATTACCTATATTTGGAAATATATGTGGTGGAGGGATACAGTGCTTTTTCTCTAAACTCTACCAAGTTTTACAAGTTTTTTTTGTTAGATATTTACCGCCTTCATTTTAAATTTATGCTTATGATTTGCAAAATATGTTGTACTGTAAAAAAGACATAGACTAAGTTATCCAAAAACTCATTATCCTGAAAGTTCCGAAAATACAGGAAGGCCGCCTCGCCTCCCTTTTATCTAAATAATCCAAATTTTAAAAAATGATTTGCTTTTTAATTAAACTGTACCTTGTACTTGATCCCAAATAAGATATATTTAACCCAGCAATGGGTTTATTGCAAATTAATTTTTAGTAGACAAATAGGGCAAATGTAATTAAAGTCACAAAGAGAAAAACAATTTGAAAAAATAAGAATAAAAATCCACATCTCACAATGTAATATTGTTCCTTAAAGGGAAACTGTCATGGGAAAACATGTTTTTTTTTAAATGCATCAGTTAATAGTGCTGCTCCAGTAGACTTCTGCATTGAAATCCATTTCTCAAAAGAGCAAACAGATTTTTTTTATATTCAGTTTTGAAATCTGACATGGGCTAGACATTTTGTCAATTTCCGAGCTGCCCCAAGTCATGTGACTTGTGCCTACACTTTAGGAGGGAACTGCCTTCTGTCACGCTGTTGTTTTTCCTTCTCAATGTTACTGAATAGTACGCAGTGGGACATGGGTTTTACTATTGAGTGCTGTTCTTAGATCTACCAGGCAGCTGTTATCTTGTGTTAGGGAGCTGCTATCTGGCTACCTTCCCACGGTTCTTTTGTTAGGCTGCTGGATAGGGGAAAGGGAGGGGGTGATATCACTCCAACTTGCTTATTTATGAAATAATCCAAATGTAAAAAATTACGGTAAATAATTAAATGTAATTGGAAAAGACTTGGATAGCTCAAATGTATCGAGTTTATAGGCTAAGAAAGCTTTAATACCTCAAATCTATTGTGTTTTCAAGAGCAAACCAGTGTAAAAACATCTTCAAATGGTTAAAGGGACCTCTGCCATTGATTTCAACATGGCCTTGACAGGTTTAGCTGGAGTATTTTCAGATTCAGACGTTTAGCAGCTTCTGGGTATAATACTGTAAATCTTTTTAAAAAATTAGATTTTTTTTAGTGAAACTACCCTTAAAAACACACATTGTTTGAGAAAAAAACAACACAACCTTTAATAAACCCAATAGGCTGGCTATACTTCCAATAAGGATTGATTATATCTTAGTTTGTATCAAGTACAAGGTACTGTTTAGTTATTTAAAGAGAAAAAGGAAATAATTTTTAAATTTATTTGGATAAAATTGAGTCTATGGGAGATGGCCTGTCCTTAATTCAGAGCTTTCTGGTAATGGGTTTTCGAATCCCATACCTGTATCTTTTTGAACCATGGTGCAAAGATCTTATTGCATTCAGGAACTAACCAGCAAGAAGGATTTATTGGTCACTTTTTTAAAATGAAACATGTTAGCAGTTACTATAGGTTAAGGCTATTACAAACTGCAAAGTTTGGTTTCATCAGGAGCTAGTTAACCTTCCTGTACAGTAAGTTTTGAACCGTGGACGGAAACTGTGGGAGAACTCAATCAGGCATGGGGAGAATGTCCAGGCTACTTGCAGATAGTACCCATGTCAGACTCAGGACTGATTTATGTGCATTTAACTGCATTAAAAATTTCCAGAAAGGATTGTAGCAGTCAATCACACTAAAAACATTTTAAGATAAGCTTTAAATCTATTTCACCATTTAAGTCTTCTGTGAACTCAGTCTGGGCCAATAAGGACCCTTTTCTCACCACTGGTGGCATCCAAGCAAAGTAGGCATCCACTTTATTCCCCGATAAAATACGGCAGATCTTAGCAAAATGTCCTACTTTTTTGCATTTGCATCATTGTGCAACAGGAGTGTGTTGTGTTGAACCACAGCGGAAGCAGTATTTTTTATTTGTATTTGCTGCATGGATTTACAGTGTAGGTGAATCCCTATCCTTAGCACTGTATTTTTCCCGTGACTGTGCATTATTAGGCCCCAGGGCTGGATTCACAATCGTACATTCCCAGCAGTTCCCTGACTGAGCATTTTAGCCTCTACCACTGCTGTTCTAGCAACTGTAATAGCCTTTGCAAGGGTTAAATTTTGCTCTAGGAGCAGTCTCTCTCAATTGTGAGGTGAGTTTGTTTTTTCCACTATTTGGTCTCTTAGCATTTCAACTATTAGATTCCCAAACTCACAGTTAACAACCAGCTCTCTCAAAGCTGCTACAAATTGTTCTGTAGTTTTGCCATTATGTTGTTCATCTTGGCAGATATCTTTCAGCAACCACATTTACTCCTGGCACAAAAAAGTTCTTTATAGCAGTAAGAGCAGTTTCATAAGTATCATCAGGTAATGGTAATATATAGAATATACACTCCTAGGCAGTGAATAAGTAAAGCACGCTTTCTAGCAGCAGAAATCTCCCCTTGGTCAGCAGCAATAATGTAATTTTGAAACATATGGATCCAAGCAGTAAAATGTATGGTAGGCTCATCAGAGTTTGGGAAAAGGCAGAGGTAGAAGAGACATCTTGTCGCCAGTTTGTTATGTTAAGGTAGCCGAGGATAAATAGAGTATAACAGTGCTTTATTAGCAGGTTCATGCAGTAATTACTCTTGAACAGTAACTTTAACTCTCACACTTTAAGCTGCATAGAAAGTACTGTGTATGCACAGTATAATGCTTGTGCACAGTGACACCTGCAGGCCCTTTGTATAAACACCACACTATTCAAATGGGTCTGGCTACACAGCAGATAGCAGATAAGCTCTGTAGAACATAATGGTATTAACCTCTGCATATAGCCTTTTTCAATGTCTGCAATGTCTACACAGCAGCTTGTTTTTATAAACAATAGTTTATAAACCTGAAGCAAACAGATCAGTTTCACCAGTGCAGGGCACTTCAGGACACTTACATTTTTTTGTGTCACTGTTCCTTTAAATACACATGTTTAGTAAATAATCAAACATAATGAATATGCATTACCTGAATTTGAATTATAGTTTGAATCATCCACAGATAAAAAATCAAACCAATGGTTAATAATAAAATAATAAATATAATAATATTCAATGCTGCCGTGTTACATAAATAGCAGTAGAATACTTAATGGAGCAACAGTAGACTATATTCAGCTGAGCTGTTACATTCTTACCACCTTCAGTTTTTAATACAAAGAGGCAACTTTTATGTACGTGCAGGTTCTCTACATGAACATCACATGCAGTGTAGGATGATGGTTTTTCATCTAATATCTTCAGCACTCATTATTCTTTCCTTTTGTATCAGACTCCATATTTTCATGTATGTTTAATGAAAATACAATAAACAGGAATGGCATTTAAATGGTATTTTCAGCTTAAAATTAACATTTAACATTTTGTAGATGTTGTAATGATATTCTGAGAGAATTTCCAATTAGTGTTTTATCTTTTAGTTTTTCAGTTAACTTTCCAGTTTGGACTTTGAACTGGTACCTGGAGGCTTTGATCCATTTGACATTACCTACCAGCAAGTGGTTTTAAAGACATATAGAAAGATCAAAAGCAGAGGGTCTGAAATCAAAATAAAATAATAAATAATGAAAACCTAACCTCATGTTGAATCTACTCTGGATTCTGGATCTTTCTGATCCCAGCAACCAGACAAGAGTTTACTTTTAAAAACCTGTATGACATTGCACATATTCCCTCTTATTCCTTCTCGTCTATGTGCAGTAAAAAAATATGTTGTGTGCATTTTTAAAAACTGTTGCACAGATCAGAATAAAATGTTTTGTTGTTACACAAAATTCTTTGTCCACACCTTCGAGGGAACATTACACCTGTCTATGACCTAATGCTTTACTGCATTCAGATAAGTGATTTTTATGACCTGTATACTGTGTGTTCACAGCTTGCTATGGCACATTATGGCTCATTGTTTCTTTGTTACTGTTTATCTAATTAAACTAACATGTGTTAAAAAAACATTTAGGCAGAATTTAAAGTTATTCAATAACTACAATAAAAAAAATTTGCCAAGTGTCTCAAAATATCAGTGTGTACACTATATAAACATTTAATTCTAATACAGTAAAACTCCATTTATGTTTTTTAGGGGACCAAAAATTGTGTAAAATCCAGGAATATATAAAATCAGGGAAATGTATTAGGCCTTATATATTAGTGGGACCACATAAAATAATGTAAAATTTGGAGGAAAACTGAAAATCTGGTAATGTTTCACTGTAAAAACTTTATCATATGATTATCATATTAATTAAATGCTTTGAAATACACAGTAAAACATATCTCATTATTTTGGTCATGTTTAACCTACTTATGTGTTTGTATACATGATGCTCATCTCTGGACTCTTGCTGCAAAACGCTGGCATGGAAAATATTCATTGTTCCTACACCCATTGCAGATTTCACCAGGTTTCCTAGAGGTTTTTTTTGTTTTTTTTAAATAAAACTACCAAAGCTCCTGCCGGTTTTGGGTTTTGAAATCATATTTAGCACTGTGTACCAGTATGTGGCAAATAGCTACATACCTGTTTCAGTAAACTTTAAATTACAGTATGCCTTACAGTTTTAGAAACCCTTTAATTTAGAGGGCATTTGCTATAGTGATAACTGTAAATTGCTTTATATGGAGCTCTAAAAAAAACTCATAAGAACGAAAAAAGCTAAATATTTTGCTGAGAAAAAAAACTCCCATAGACTTTAATGGATAGCAAAAATAATGTTGCATGGTTTAAAAAATGTTACAAAAAGGCACCCATGGGACTTCATTGTGTTTTGTTACTTTTTTGGCAAAGTAAAACAGTTCAGTGCTGCATTGTGGGGGAAAATCATGGCAAATATACTCAAAATTTTACTTTGCTTACCGCACATGTAGTTATACATGAACCTAAATGTATGGATGGATCAACTAATATTTTAACTGTGGTGTTTATACAAATGGCCTGTAGATGTGACTGTGCACATGATTAATACTGTGCATACACTGTACCTTCTATACAGCTTAAAGTGTTAGCATTTATTTTACTGTTGTGTAATGGTTGCATGAGCCTGCTAATAAAGCACTGTTATACTCTGTTCATCCTCGGCTATTAAAACACAACAAATTGTTGACGAAGTTTCTCTTCTACCTCTGCAGCAGCCTACAGCTTTACTCCCAAACCCTGGTGAGCCTACCATACCTTTTACTGCTTGGATTTGTATGGTTGAAAATTACATTATTGCTGCTGACCAAGGAGAGATTTCTGCTGCTAGAAAGCTTGCTTTACTTAATCACTGCCTGGGAGCAGAGGGACAGCGTATGTTCTATACATTATCTGATGAGACTTATGAAACTGCGCTTACTGCTACATATAAAGAACTTTTTTGGGCCAAGAGTAAATGCAGTTGCTGAAAGATATAAATTTCGCCAACAAGGACAAATGAATGGCAAATCCACAGAACAATTTGTAGCCGCTTTGAAAGAGCTGGTTGTTACCTGTGAGTTTGGGAATCTAACAGATGAAATGTTAAGAGACCAATAGTGGAAAAAACAAATTCACAACGCATTAGAGAGAGACTGCTCCTAGTGCAGGATTTAACCCTTGCAAAGGCTATTAAAGGCTAAGACTCTTAGTCAGGGAAATGCTGGGAATGTACAGATTGTGAATCCAGTACTGTGGCCTAATAATGCACAGTCACAGGCAAACTACAGTGCTAAGGAAAGGGAGTCACTGCAAAACCGTGCAGCAAATACAAATAAATAAAGATCTGCCTTAGTTCTGCTAAAGATGTTCATGAAGTCACTGCTACAAATGTTACACTATTAAGTATGGATAAAGCTGGTACATTTATTCCAGACAAGTTTATTTGCACTGTCAATGTCAATACTGCTTCTGCTGACAAGGGACACTCCATTAACCTGATGCTTGATACAGGTTCAGCTGTTTCTATTCTACCAATGGATATTTTCTTGAAATACTTTGCAAAATATATGCTTTTTGCAACTGAGACTGGTCAGTTACTTAAAGGATCCAATCCCTGTGCTTGGTTGCTTGCCATTAACTGCACAGTTTGAATCAAATACTGCAAAATGTGACTTTTACATTTTAAATAAGGGTACCGCTATACTTGGAAGGGATCTCTTGCTGCATTAAACCTACAATTAGTTGATAGTCTGATTAGTACAGCAACAGTGCCTGCCACACAGCCTGTGTCTAAATTTTCACCACAAAGCAACACTTCACTGGGCTGTGCAAAGAACTTAAGTTAAGAACTAAAGTGTACAAAGTTAAGTTGAGATCCGATGTGAAACTAATATGCCAGAAATTGAGGTGATTGTCCTACTCTATAAGGGAGACTGTCTCACAGGAACTAAAGAAACTGGTAGCGAAAGATGTGATTGAAAAATCAGAATCCTTCGAATGGGAATTGTTGTAACAAAGAAGAAAACTGGAGGTATACAATTGTATGTTGATCTCCATGAACCTAATAAAGCAGTTGTTATGGGTAATCATCCATTGCCACTCATATAGGAAATATTTTGACAAAGCAGAGACTTCACTGCATTTATCACCCATGATGGTTTGTTTCATTTCAAGCGTGGACTGTCTTCATGAAGTCACGACATACCTGGTGTACAATGCTACTTGGATGATATAAATGTCCATGCTCCAACTATGGATCTTCATAACAAGTACCTAGAAAAGGTTCTGAAATGAATTGATTCTGCAGGACTGAAACTGAACCTTTCCAAATACCACTTCAGACAAACTCAGCTGTCTTTTCTGGATCATATAATTTCACAAGAAGGATTACTGCTGGACCCTGACCATGTCAATGCTGTTACACAAGCAGCTACTCCATCAAATGCGCTTTGCCTGGTGAAGTAATGGCATTGCTACTTCGCTAACGTTCACCGCCCTGAGCGCAAATTCACATCTTAGTGAATTTGTGTAGCGTTGGCAAAAATTCGGCTGGCGAAGTACAGCGAACGTCAACGAAGGCAACGCTAGCACATTTTCGCGCTTTAGTGAATTTGCCCCTAAGTTACTGTTGTGTAATGGCTGCATGAATCTCTAATAAAGAACTGTGATAGTCTACTCATCCTTGGCTATCAAAACACATTTACTCATCTAATAACAAATTATATGTTAATTTCCACCACTAACATATACAATAAGAGCATGGTGGTTTTGGTTTGGGAATACTATATACTGAAACTTTCTCTGTGAATGCTCACAACATCCCAATGCAAAATTGCTGCACGTCTCATCTTTCTATTAATTCTGCTACCTAACTGAAGCAAATTGCAAAAAATATCGGTTTTTGCTCCAATTTTTGGCCCTTTTCGCCCTCTTGGTCTTACGTAGAAATAAGTGTAATCATCAGGAAAGCTTAGACATTCAATGAGGTGCTTAAATCAAAACCTTAATGTGATACCAAAACTTTTTGCTTGGCCAGGATTCAAGGGCGGGGAAATCTTTACTATTGATGTCACATCAATCGAACTTGCATTCACTTGCTAGTAACCCAACATCTTGCTCAGATCAGTTGAGCATCAGTCATACTACTTCAGGTAATTTTGGCTGTGATCTTCAACTCTACATGCTTTGTGTTGGTGATTATAGTGAAGACCACTTGAAACACTCACTGTGTTAGCACTGCATAGTCAATCTCATAAAAATGGCTTGCACACTAAATGAACA
>CM044439.1:72773216-72788655 GCA_024363595.1 Xenopus borealis
TTTTACTGGGAATGGTGTGAGCTACAACAAGGAGCTGGCCACTGCTCCTGTATAAACTATAACAAACAAGGGAAAGTATTGAGCACAACCAACAAAAGGGCAAACATGTTTGGGAGTTTTAACCTTGAAAGCAGCAAGTAATTTGCAGGTAAAACTTAGTCCATGTGTAAAATATATACTGAAGCAATAGATTTCTTAATGAATCAGATGCAAGTTGAGTGTAGGACTGGCCATACCAGGGATGACTTTGACATGGTTATCCAGAAAACCCCAAGTCTTGAGCATTCTGAATAACAGGTCCCATACCTGTATATTCAGTAATTTAGACAACCATTAAGCAGATGTGCTTCAGCTTTGTTCATGTATATGTTTATTATCTGACAGACGTGTTGAGGGTTAAAACTTTTTAAGTCAAAAGTAAAAACAAAAAAAGATACACAATGTTCAGCTCGCTGAATTACAACTAGAATTCAGAAGAACTACTTGTCAGTTCAAACAAACACCAACTGAAAGACAGAGGCCCTTCAGGTATTTTTGTACTGCATTTCCCCTGCTCAATTTTGTGCATGCCATAATCTCATCACTTCACATGAATGATAGATTAACTGAACCTCATGCTATTTAGATCTCTAGTGTTTTCTGCATTCATTCAAACCCTCTGAGTATCACAGATGCACTGATACCATTCATGATGAAATGATTTGGTTTTATGTACAAGTGTCTTTCTTTGAAATCCAGTATTCTGGGTATTAAAATGTCTTTTGGGTTTATATATCAAATATGCAAAAAACAAAGAAAAGCTATATTGAATCTAAAACTCTCATAAATAATACCAAACCAGATTATACTGTAAGAGAATTGGGCAAAGGAGCAATATCATATTCAATAAACTGATTAAACCTACACAGACTAGTTCACCTTCAAATGAGGTTTTTTTACATGCATGTTCCAAATAAAATAATAACATAATTTTTTTTAATTTTGCATGGCATTTTGTTCAGTTGTTTCACTCGATTTGCTTTCTCAGGAAACAAAGGATCACTTATATACCATGCAAAGTGAGCAAATGTGTAAAGTTCAATTTTGGAGGCAATTGCCATCCATGCAATACTTTTTTCCACAATCCCAGAGAAGATAACTTATGCTAAAAGGGGCGGTGATAGAAAAAAATGTTTAGGACAACGGGAGGCATATTGGATTAAGAGAATGAATACAATGGCCCCTCTAGGTCTAAATGACTATTGGAGTCTATTGCCTTTTTTGTAACCAAATAACGGAAACTTATCTTTTCCTCTTCCTTTTACAGAGATTGACAACTGCCCTGATTTAGAATATATAGTTGCAAGCAGCAACTTAGAAAATGCCTAAGGGTAAGATTTATTGAAACAAGCTATTAAAATGATACAATGTTAAAATGATAGGGCAGTTAAACAAGGTGTTTATAGGTAGGCTCTTTTATGAGCAGTTCCTCAAGTGATTACTTTTATTGGTTTTATTACAATGTAACAATTTAAATTTAAATATATTGCACTAGGGTGTTCCATGTAATTTTTATTAATATATTTTTATATACAGGTAGACACATTGATTGGACTTGAAAATAATGATCATTGATAAATGTTTGGACGTTTTAACGATCTTATATCTATTGCATGTTTTGCACTTTTTTTTGCATCGAAGGAGGTTAATGGCGTTTCCATCTGGATTATAGCATGTATAATTGTAAGGGTTAATTATAGGATTCACAAGACTAATTGAGGGGTGGGGTTTTCTGTTTGGTTCTATAAAGCAATTGTTTTAGGTGATTTGTACACACTTGAAAAAATTTTAATACCTAAAAATGGTGTGAAATAGATTCCATATAAGCGCTGTATATTTATGTATTAGCTCCATTTTTGTCCTTACACTAAAGTTAATACCGAAAATGATTCATAACAAAGAGCATAGACTTTGGTATGAATAGCTTCATTTACAAATTACCACCACACATACTCTCATAACATTCCCTTTCTCTTCTGTACCCCTATTGTGTGGACAGAGTGCTTTTTACCATTCTAGGGACCCTTGTATTTTACTCTTTAGGCTTCCCCTTCCCTGTCGTGTCTATAACAGTGTATAAGCTTTAACCAATTTTCTCACTACAGCACTCTCTAACCTACCATCCAAATGCTAAGTCCCTATCTTGTGCACAATCTCCCAGGAGTACTAATCCTAATCTCTACCTCCTCATTGGGACCATAGACTATCCTTGCTACCTAATCTGACCATCTGTGAGTTGATCCTGACACCAAGCTCCTACTTGCCTTAATCCTAGCCAAGTGCTGCCCCCTTTCTTCAAACTAGCCCAGTTGAGTGTACCACCATCAGTTGAACCAAAAGTGTACTCCTTTTTAATTCCCCTTTAATTCCCCCCTCGGTTCTGAGGCCACCTTCTGGCTGAAAATTTTCTAACTATTTACACTGAAATAAAAACTATATTTCACCTCCTTACAAGACCTAATTTGAAAACATCTTTATTGCTTAAACGTCACACTAGGATCAGAATGCATAAAAGAAAGAGTCATTTGGAAATAAAGATCAATCTTTTCAATTTAAGTCTATCTAATAGCCAGATGACATGGTTGCTTTACATCATACTAATTAAATTGAAACATAATGTTTCTGTATTAGTGAATATAACATGTTTGGTGGTACTTCTGTTACAGCTAAAATGAATTATTTTGTTGTATTTGTTGTATGTCTGTATTGATCTATGTGAATGTACCTCCTCTTTAATAATGGAAGATCATAAAGATAATACCAGAAGCCCAGTACAATCACATTAATGTCATCTTTAATTTTATGAACGTATTATTGCTTATTGGGTATTAACTGAACAATTGCACATTAAAAGCATTCTAAATTCAACATTTAGATTGTAAAATTAGGTAATAGTACAGTACAGTCTGATAAAGATGTGCATATGCTACACAAGGTCTGCATTTTTTTCTTTGTATAGGTAAAGTGAAAATAAATGAGGCTTTCTTACTTTTGACAGCTATGTGATCTCAGTGGTTTTAATAAAGCTTGACAAAGGGTTCAAAGTGGGTCTAAAATGTAGCTTTGACACATTATGTTGTGTATAGAACTTTTATAAAGCTGTTACAATGTGTAGTGTCTTCTTTTTTTGTAATAAAGATTAATCCAAAGCAGAGAAAAGACACTAAAGGCACCAACATTAACCTATTACACAATAGTATTTGTGCTAAGTCAGGTACAGTTGAATTTGATGCTTTTTTTATGATGCTTAGGTGCCAAAGACTATCAGGTGGGGGGTTTTGGAGTTGATAAGAAGGGCAAAATCTTAAGTAGATTTAGAAACACTTTAAAAGTATAAGGTAAAATTTGGTATTTCTTGTGACCAATTATGTCACCATATGATACAGCCATCCAGGATGAAAAACTGTATAAAGTAGAATATCACATTTCACTTTCTCTATAGCAGGGGTCCCCAACATTTTATACCTATCAGCCACATTCAATGTATAAAATAGTTGGGGAGCAACATAAGCATAAAAAAGTTGCTGGGTATGCCAAATAAGGCATGGGAGTGGTTATTTTGTAGCCCCTGTGTGGACTGGCAGCATATAGGAGGCTCTGCTTGGCAGTACACCTTGTTATGCAAACAAAACACCACCAAACCAGTATTTTAAAAATATGCACCTGCTTTTAGGCCACTGAAAGCAACATCCAAGGGGTTGGTGAGCAACATGTTTCTCATGAGCCACTGGTTGGGGATATGCAAAAACATGCCTATATGAATTCAGTGGTACAAATAGACAAATGGTGTGTCTTAGTAAGAACAGTTTATTTCACTTACACTTTAGATTATATTGTTGGTGGATCCTTAGGTAAGACCTCTCTTGAACTTCGTAGAGGAGCCTCTTGCAATACATGTGTAATGCAGGGTATCCCAAACTCAGAACAGAATCCAAGGACCCAGTCATGGCTCACCTGCCTATAATAGCCTCCTTGGCTTCAGGACTAGCCCTCTGCTACTCAGATGCTACCAGGTCTTAATGTGAGGGGCCCCAGGTGAGAGTTCTGAGAAGGATAGGGAACCAAGCATGAAGCAGAAGAATAGGAAACAAGAAACAGACAAGAATCAGACGATGCGGTACAGATTCAGGCGATGAAAGAGTAGTCGGGGTCACAGGCCAGGTCAAAACACACCAATATCACAGTATAGAACAGAATCCGATAGAGACGCCAAAAACAGGGCGAAGTTCAAGACAGGCAGTAAAATATCAATATTCAGGGACAGGCAAAAACAGCAAACAGGCAAGATAGCAAGAATAGCACCCAGTAACTAAGAGTAAGACCTTTACGTTGGACAATGCAAAAAGGTACATGGCACCTTTAAATATTTGAATCTTGCACCTACCGTGATGATGTCATGAGCAGAGTTGCATCAAAACCCAGAAGTGCAGAGCGTGGTGCACACTGAAGAGCATGCAGCAGGCATTCCTGCTGAGAGAATGGCAGGCATCCCCGCTTGCTCCCTCAACAGACCACCAGGTATTTTCCTTACATTACCCCCCACTCTAGAGGGGGCCACTGGACCTCCAACCCCTTGGATGTTGCTCCCAGTGGCCTCAAAGCAGGTGCTTATTTTTGAATTCCAGGCTTGGAGGCAAGTTTTGGTTGTATAAAAACCAGGTGTAGTGCCAAACAGAGTCTCAGTGTAGGTTGTCAATCCACATAGGGACTACCAAATGGCCAATCACAACATTTATTTGGCACCCAAGAACATTTTTCATGCTAGTGTTGCTCCCCAACTCCCTTTACTTCTGAATGTTGCTCATGGGTTCAAAAGGTTGGTGATCACTGCTCTAAAAGATGCCTTCACTCCTCAAATGCCCATTAAGGGCTAACGATTCCCTGTTACTGATATCATGATTAACCTCAACAAGAAAGAATTTCCTAGACTGAAAAGCAACTGAATGGATTTTACTGGTAACAGGGTGTAGCTGTGACAAAATTTCTCCAGCTCCAATTTGTGAGGCATCCACTTCTACCAGGAAGTGGAGGGAAAAATCAGGATGTTGGAACACCAGAGCTAAAATGAAAGATTTCTTGAGTAACTCAATGGCTTCAATAGCCTTACCAGACCAAATGCTAGGATCTACACCCTTCTTAGTGAGGGCAGTAATCGGTGCCACCAAAGAAGAAAAGTTCTTTATAAACTGCTGGTAATAATTAGCAAACCCCAAAAACCTTTGAATGGCCCATAATTAAAGGGGGAGATGATGTACCCAAGGAAATCTACAGATGGGACCTCAAATACAATTAATCTCCGTAACACCTACTGGACATGACCCTGATGTTCAATTATATTAGAAGAATAGACTAGAATGTCATCCATGTATACTACAACATACCGACCCAGAAGATTATGGAAGACATCATTAATGAACTCTTAGAAGATGACTGGGCATTATTTAGGCCTATGAGCGTTCCTATATACTCATAGCACCCATCACAAGTATTAAAGGTGTTTCCTTCCTGAATTCGAATTAAATTATATGTGCCCAGTTTTGAAAAAATGGTAGCTCCTCAAACCCTATCAAAGAGTTCAGAGATCAAGGGAAGGGGGTAAAGTTTCTCAGCCATGACCTTGTTCCGACCTCTATAGTCAATGCATGCCCTTAAACCCCCATCTTTCTTCTCTACAAAGAAAAAAACAGCCCAAACAGGAGAAGTTGAGGGCCTCTTTCCCGGTTTTCCTTAATATGCTCTTCCATGGCTTGAGATTCAGGGAAGAGAAAGAGGATATTTTCAACCCTTGGGTACCTGGAACCAAATTAATAGCACAGTCATAGGGCCTGCGCGGGGGCAGGGTTTCCGCCGCTCTCTTAGAGAAAACATCTTTTAGGTCTTTTAGGTCTAAGCTTTGAGCCTATGTGTGTTTCAGGGTCCCCAAGGTACTAGCTTCAACTTCGACTGAAGAGTTACCCCCATCCTACTCTTCCTCTGCTGATGTTTTCTCTAAGAGAGCGGCAGAAGCCCCCGCACAGGCCCTTTGACTGCTTAGAGGGCTACAAGCACTGGAAAGTAATTAGCATGAAGTACCTAGGGGTTCAATGGGAATATATACACCACAAAATTAACAATGAGGATATTCCCAGCTGCCCCAGAATTCAGAAAAGCAGGGCTTTCTCTTTGACCCTTATCCCAACTGCACTGGTAAAACTGCTGTGTTTGCTTCAGAAACACTACTATTGTTATGACTATAAATTAGCTGTTGTGTAGCAATGGAGCAGCCATTCAGAGGAGAAAAGGCTCAAGTTACACAGCAGATAGCAGATATGCTCTGTGGAACAGAATGGTAATATCTGTTATCCACTATTTAACCTGTGTCATATAGCCTTTTTTCAATTTCCATCATTGCTACAGAGCATCTTGTTTATATAAACTACAGTATAGTAGTATTTCTGAAGCAAACAGATCAGTTTTACTGGTGCAGGGCAGCAGTACATGAAATTTTCATTACTTTAAACGCTGTTTATGCACTGTCATTTCCCAGCTTTTTGGGAGAGATGTTGAAAAAATGACCACCCCCCACAGTAAAAACAAAAGAAGATAAAGTGGTAGAGCCTTACTGCATGGCTTCCTCAAGGGTCCTGGAGCAGAAGATAAAGGCTTAGGTGCCAACAATGGTGGGGTATCATAAGGGGAAACCATGGGAGTATCCTCTTGGCGTCACACTCCCTGTGTCTCCTATCAATTTGGATAGCCAAATACATGAGTGAATCTAGAGGGGTTGTGGTAGGAAAATTACCAAGACTACCCTTGCTAGCTGCAGCCAGCCTCAAGTGGAACTGGCTATGTAAGTGTCAGGGGGGCCTATTGGCTCCCAGCAGGCGTTGTCAGGACCAAGGAGGAAGCTTCAGGGGTTAAAGTCCAAAATCTCAGTACAAAAGGGTTCAGTCAAAATCTGGTGTAATCAAAGTCCAGGCAAGAGTTCAAAGGCAGGCAGAATACTATCAGAGTCAAGGTCCAGGCAGAGTTAGAAGTCCAGGAAACAGTCAAACAAGAATAATAGAACACCCAGGAATGTACAAGACAAACATTATAATCAGGTATCAAACCCATGACTTGGAAGTCCTTAAGTATTTAAATTTCGCACCCAGGTGATGTCATCATGCAGGTGCTGTGACGCTGGCGTCATTCCATGTGGATCATGGGCGCCTCCATGTTGGATGCAGTGCTGAAGAGGAGAGGAGCACCATTGGGCGCTCCTGATAGTAAGGCAGTATCATTCCAGCCTGTCTCAACAGCCAGAAGCTGCATGATTGGCAACATGATAGAGGACTGCCATAGCCTTAAAGAAGGCATCAAGGGAGAGACGGGCTGGATCCACAGTGTCTAGACCAAACACCCCCACATTTGTGGATCCCCTTGGAGCAGGGTGATCACAAATTTCATTCAGGACTAGTCCCTGGATCAACTTGTACTATGAGCCATCTTCCATAACCCTGTATTTTTAATAATGCAGTGCATACATAAGTGCGGGCACTTGCTAAAAAGCCATCCAACCCCCTTTTTTTTTTTTTTTAAAGCTATCTACAAATTAAACATGGGTGATCAATAGGTCCCTAAATGTAAATATGTAAGTAGTTAACTTCAGAGAACGTCTCAACCCATTTACCAAACATACAGATAGATCTTCAGTTACTAGTGGGTTTGCTGTTCTCAGCTATCTTACGTAGAGCTAAAGTCTGACACTTTTTAATAACTGCCATGTCTCTACTTGAAATTTCTCTACCTCTTTGGTGAGGCGAAAGAACACAGGGATATTTTGTAAATGTGAAAAGAAATGTGAAATTGTATAACAGTAACAAAACCTCTTATTTGAATTGCTTGTCACAAGTCAAATAAAATATTTCTATACTGTGGACATTTTCTAATATTTGAAAAAACAATACTGTATTTGAAAATTAGCATGCCCAAAAGCATATATGTTTTTATTTTATGTTTTATTATTAATAGTTAATAAAAGCATTCATATAATGCAGCTGTATGCACTGCATTATTAAAAATATAATTGCGAATGAGTAGGTCCTCAGCAAATTTTATATTTGTACTGTATATACAGATATCCTTATCATTTACAGTAGGGGTTACATTATCCCTTATAATACGAGTGATACTTAGGGGCAGATTTACTAAGGGTCGATTTTCGAATGCAAAAAGAATTCGAAATTCGACCAGGGAATAGTGGGGGAATAGTGGGGAATTAAAAAAATTCGAATTTCGAATTCAAATTTTTTTAGTGCAATTCGATCGATCGAACGAATTATCGAATAGGAAAAATTCAATCGATCAAATATTCAAATCGAATATTCGAACGATTTTTAGGGATCGATCCGATCTTAGGGAATGATCCCCATTTCGGTATGTTTAATCTGGCGAAGTAGGTGATCGAATTTAAAGGGGAAGTATTCGACCATCGAATTTTCGAATATTTGAATAAAATTAATTTAGAATATTTGAATCATTCGCCATCAAACTTCGCTGTTTTGCGGCAGAAATTTGCCCATCACTAGTTATAACTGTGTCTCTTAGTGCTTATTAATCTATTGAGGTTCTCTGCACCTCATGCCAGATTAAAAGTTGCATGAAATGCTTGATAGTGGTAAGGGATGGTGGTGGATGGGTAGAGGATGGATAGAATTTGAAGCAATCAAACTTTTCAATGAGATAGATAGACGGATGAACGGACGGACAGAGATAGAGAAAGGAAAAATAGTGCACACTGCAGAAAAGTCATATAGCATATCATGTATATCATATATAACCTACAGATGCAGCCACTTGTATTTGTGTCATGACGTGGCTTAATTGAAGAAACTGTGTTATCTAAAGTCATCTTAACTCATTTAATGCATTTAACCTTTTCATTAGCATACCAAAGCACCATTGTTCACAATGGTGAACACTTTAATTAGATGTGATGCTATGACACAGTTTTCTGTGTTAAATGGGACAAATGGGAAATCTGCGTTTAGTTAATCTGTGTCAAACACACAATCCAAAGTGGCTTCATCTGTATATATAATCTACAGTCTGGTCTTTTCACTATGGGACCAGACTGTAAATTATATCCTAAAATTCTAATTTTAAAATGTATTATGTACTGTCCCTTTAAGAATTAAAATCTGACTATTCACCATCTAAAACCTGCCAAATTAGTGTTTTAGCCTATGGGAGACCTCCTACAATCAATTTGAAATCATTTCATGGACTTTAAAAAAGATTTTTTTTTTAATTTTGTGAAAAAATTCAAATTGAATTTAATCCAAGTCCTATTCACTCAAATTTAAAAAAAAAAATAATTTCAAGGTTATAGGAGTTTATGGAAGTTTTTAGAAACTCCTATAAACTTGAAATTCAACCATAAATAAATCAGCCCCTTACTAGCTTTTTAATAAAAATTCTAGGTTTTTTTTCCAAAGTTTTTCGCTAAAAAAAATTGGACTAGAAATATGTTCAGTTTTAAAGTATTTGTTCAACTTCCAAACATCTCTTTCCACTTCAATTTTTCTTAGACTTAAAAATAGACTTTTTCCAATGACATCCATCATTTTTTTAATATATTTTTCCAAAACCTAAGTTTAAACTTCAATGTCCTTGTCTCTGGCATTACTCTGACACATCAGTAATTCAGATACTAAATTGTTTCAATTTTGCAACATTTAGCCAATCCATTTCTCAACAGCATCTCTGGAGTATTACCAACTATTGTATCAATTCTAACAGCTGTCTATAATAAAATCCAGAGATTTTGCTTAGCAAGGACAAGAAATGTATCAATTAAATGTATCAATCTAGAGTCAGCGACCCCCTCCCCAGCTGCTTTATAAAATGAAACATTTTACTTTATACTTTAATATTAGAAAAATACTTACACATAGAAAATATAAATTACTTGAAAAAATTCTATTTCTGGTCTGAAACCAACTGAACTGAAAAAATAAAAAGTTGAACAACCCCTTTAACCCTTAGTATGTTACAAAATGTACTTTTCTTAACAATTTTTCAGTTGGTCTTCATTTTTTATCACTTACAAATGAAATGCCTATTTCTTCAGCCACAACAACCAAAAATTATTGCTTTTTCAGACTGAAAAATTATAGTTATTGCTACTTGGCTAAACTAACTAAACTACCTGCTTGCTAATGTAAATTAGACCTTAGCAACCACATAACTTCTGAAATCCCAAACAGGACAGCTGCTAAACAAAAAGCTTAATTCAAAAACTTTAAAAAAATTCTTACTAAAAGTTATTTAAAGGTCAGCTAACCTTTTAAGCACAATAACTCAATATAATGTATTTACCTCTTTAAATAGGTTTTGGTGCATAAAAAGATGGCAACAAGGTTTCAAATTCTAACACAAGAAGAACAAACAAACTTTATCAAACAGAAAAATTGCAACAGTGGCATAGCAACTTTGCAAGCATTTCTCAAAGAGACTAAAGAAACTAGAAAAATTGAAGAAATTCCACACCATGAACTTGACAAACCTCTAGCAACTTTTATTATATCTTTCGTAGAAAAGATTCCAAGGAATATGAACTACATACGCTGCTCTGTATGCTAAACAGTATTGACAGATACTTAAAAGACAAAAACTATCCACAAAACATTGTGTTTGGACTAGCACATGACTTCCCATAAACAAAAGAATCTTTAACTGCTAAAATTAAATTCCTCAAGAAAGAAGGTAAAGGAAATCAGCCCAAGCATTAACTGATCAAGAAATAAACACATTGTATGACTCAGGCACAATGTCCCTGGATAATCTAGCAAGCCTGCTCAACTTAATCTTTAACAATGGAATACATTTTGCACTTCGAACGCAAGAACAATATGATCTACAATGTGGTGACATAGCATTTAAAACAGACTCAACAGGTAAAGAATACCTAGAATAATGAGCAACAAAGACAAGAGCTGGAGAGAATCCAAAAAATATACGACAAATTAAATCCTGAATGTACAGCATATCACACAGACCTCAAAGGGGTCCAATAGTCGCATATAAATGAATAATATGAATAAAACAGATGGAAATTTTTTAAATACTACAAAAAACAAATGAAACAACCATAAACGCTATTATTCCCCAAGAAACAGAAAATGATCAACCATCCACATCATCAGCAAACAAACTACCAACCAGTACTAACTACTAATATCTCGCTCCAACAACATCAAACAGGAAACACTAAAAATACACTACAATCCCTTTTTGGGCCAAATTGTGTATTTAAAGAGGTTGTTCACCTTTAAACAACTAGTTGTTTTTAGATAGATCACCAGAAATAACAACTTTTTCCATTTACTATTGTAACAGTTTTCTATTTGTAACCGTTTTTCTAATATTGAAGTGTAAAGTGTCATTTTTCACCTTCTTAACAGCTCTGGGAGGGGGGGGGGCGCCGATCCCCAACTCTTCTAAACTGATACATTTAATGGATACATTTCTTATCTTTGTCCCTGCTGAGCAGAATCTCTGGGTTTCATTACAGGCAGATGTTAGAATTGATACAATAATTGCTAATACTCCAGAAATGTTGCTGTAAATGTATCAATTAAATGTTGCTAAATTGTATCAGTTCAGAGTCTGCACCTGAATTACTGAGCTGCCAGACTCAAACACCAGATACATCAACATCCAACTTTAAACTTAGATTTTGGAAAAACAGTATAAGATAAATAAAGGAAAGTAATTGAAAAAAGTCTTTTCTGGGGAACAATTTGAAAACAACTGAACAGAAAAACGTTTTTGGAAGGTGAACAACCCGTTTAACAATTAAAATATTACAAAAACATAAACTCACCACAAGGAATTCCATAAAAACCAAGAAAAATGATATACACCGTACAATCTAATTAAACATAACTTTTCAAAGCCAATTAAAATTCAAACTTTCTTAAATAGATGTGTTACAAAAAATTACAAATGTATTAATAAAACATAAAACAAACAAATGTATTACAAAAACATACATATAATATGTTTAAACATTACTGTTAATGCCAATGCAAACACCTCTCCAATAACTTAAGAAAACATTTGAAACAAAATATATCTTGTCTTATCATTGTTCTTAATAATGTTGTGCATACTTGTAGATTATAATTGTTAATCTACCCTCTACTGTAATTTATAAAGACATTAAAGGTCACCTCGGAGTTCTATGACCTTTATTATGGTCATGACCATGAACTTATATGGTCATGGAACTCCTCAGTGACTTATAATATCTTTATAAAGTACAGTAGGGGGTACATTATCCACTTTATAATGTATATTTAGGTGTCCTAAAAGTAACCTTAGGAACTGTGGAGTATCACCAGAAGCCTGTGTGAAAGTCTGAAAGTATTGAGTTAGGTGGTAGGCTTTTCTGAATTAATTAAATCTGAGTCAAAGTGCCAGATTCAATGAGAACATTTATTTTGAGGTATACCTGTGGGAAATCTATGGGGAAATTTGTTATCGAATTAGAAGATTTTTTTCCCGATTTCATTGAATCGAGCCCAATAAATGTACAAGATCTCTTTAGCAATCAAAGATAGGAGCCATATCTGACCTAAAACTGAGCATGGGAAATGTTAGCCTCAGTTTTGTTTGCTTTCAGCTAGCAGAAGGATCCATACCTGAATATACCAGGGATTCATTTGCAGGGCAGATTTCTAAGCTAAAGAAGCTTTACAGAAGTAAATAATTATCCTACATCTATTCTATCACAGTACCAAAAGTACCCATTGAGGGTTTTGTGGACCCTGATTGTGATCTAAAGACTGTAAATATGGTTCTTTCTTCAGGTTACTTCTTTACTAGTATAATTCACTTGAATATTAGAGTTGTACACATTGTATAAAAAAAACACGCTTGTTGTACGCGGGTTGTACATTTTTTCTATTCTTGCATGTTTGCAATGAAGCCTTTTATCCTGATATCAAGATTCAAACACCTAAAGAGTAATTTATAAAAAGCCAGGGGTAGGGTGCAAAAGTACAAAAAGCATAAGCAAGCTGCCATTTTTTTGCATGATGAACCCTGTCCTACCCTGTGTGCCAACAGACATAGGTCTTTGTGTAGAATTGAATAAAAGAGCTTGCGCTTTCCCAAGGTATACAGTGCTGCCTGCATTCAGTAGTGCTGTATTCATGAAAGGAGGTTGTGGGGGCTTGACTATAGTTTTATACTCTACATTTCATCACTTGACTCTAGAAACAAAACTATCCTATTATGAGGGGAATATGGTGCATCAGAAATAGGACCATATCAATGAGTCCCATGTGGTTCTCAATGCGCTAGATTAAAAAAAAACCTACTCACATATTCAAACAGATATCGGTCGAGGAGGATGATTAGAGGGCCTCATACATGGGCCAATAAGCTGCTCACATGATCTGTTGGCCGCTTTTACTGGCCTTGTAATCTCTTCTCCAAAGAGATGTCAGGCAAGATGTCAAAAAGACCATTATGATCTAAAAATTTCCTACAGAATTGTTTAAAAAAGGAAATTCTTACACTGATATAGTTGTATGTTTTACCCATATTTGGCTATTTCCTGCTGCATCCCCAATGATCCCATTCAATGGCACCTTTACCTCTGAGCTATGCCCCCCTGTTGACTTATTTTTGTAATTAGTAATTTTTATTGATGTTTTTGGTACTTTACTAAAAATGTATGTCACTACAGTCAGTGGAGATACATTATTGGCTCCCTGTTCATTTTGACTTCATAACAGAGAGCTACTGGAGTTTATATGGAAGTTTGTACAGTGGCTGCCTGTTAAAAACAGGAATGAAAAAATTGTACACTGCCCTTTTATATTATCCTTATGTTAGTTAGTAATGTATATGGGAGTTAATACTGTACTTTGTTCATTGCCATTTGCTAATTATTTTTATAGCTTATGCAAATTCCAAATACTAGTCTCTATATTGATTAAGAACATTAATATGTTTATGCAGCACTGTTAAATAATTGAATATCATTGCCTAACATGTAGAAAACATTTAAATATTAATTAGAGCCCAATGAGCAGAATTAATAAGAAATATTGTGTCCTTGTATGGAAAGACTGCGTTTTCATTGCTAAAACAAATGTCATGTTGAAATAGAGAAAAAAGAGAAATCTATGATATATCACAAATTTGTGTTATTTTAAAAAGGCCAAAGGTAAATTATCCAGATCCTTACCATATCACAGATAATATCAAACACTAAGGTTATCACCTTCTGCGGACAGAAAGACTGGACAGGGGAAGGAGCTGGTGGACTTTGTGGCGTCGGGGGCAGATGCATGAGGTCCATTGTGTCAGGGGTGGAGTTTTAACATGGTGATCTTTGATTGGCTGATTAACACAACATTAATTTTAAAGATCTGTCCAGATTTCCTGTTTGGAAATCTGGACAGGTAGTTTTCTCCCGGACAGCCCTCTTCATAACCGGACAACCCTATTCATCACCTTCAAACTAAATAGACCAGATGTCTCATTTAACTTATTATTGTGTGGGATGGTAGTATCAACTACAATGTATGGAATCTGCCAGTTCACATATCATTCCTAAATCAAGGTTATTGATATTAAGTCGGTCCTCCATTTGACATTGAAACAGCTTCTTGTGGAAATGATTTTCATTAGATATTGGAACATTGTTGGTAACAGTTGCTTCCATTAGTGAGACTGGCTCTAATGTTGAGTGATCAGGCTTTGGGTATATCATTGGCTGTAGAATAATTAATAAAGTAACAACCATTATTTATAAATATACCATTCCCCTGCTTTCTCTTATGTGAACCATGGGTATTGTAACAGTTTGGTGGGGATAATCCAGACCTGTGAGAGGCCTAACAGCAATATTCTATTGATAACTATTGATAAATATCTATTGATATTTTTCTATTTATATAATTCTTTTGATAACTGATTATGCTATGCACTGCTGACATGGTTAATACATCAGTATAGCTTTAAAAAGTTTATCTCACTTGTGTTTGGTTAATACAGTGTGATTTCATTGTACTGTCCCACTACAAAATAAAATACTAACACTTAGAAATAAAATACATTGTGAAAAGATTTATAACTGATCTAGTGTTACATTATACATCTTTATAGAGGACACATAAGAGGTAATTTGTCATGAAACTAAGAGGCAGTGAAAAAAGTGAAGTGAAAAAAACTTAAAAATTCGACAATTGAATTCGATTCGATTTGAACTATTTGATTTTTCAAAAGGTTAAAGGTTAAAGGTTATAGGAGGTCCCCCATAGGCTAAAACAGCAATTCCTCAGGTTTAAGGTGGCGAAGGGTCGACAGTACTTTGATTTTTGAATGGTTGAATTTTTTCAGTTCGATTCGAATTTTTCCT
>CM044439.1:72809957-72823640 GCA_024363595.1 Xenopus borealis
TATTAATTACTAAGAAAAAACACTAACGTTTCGGCTATAGCACTAGCCTTTGTCAAAGTTCACAGCAATAAGCTCAACCAAGATTTGAACACCAAGTGGCGGGAAGGGAGAATTAATGACATCATTCTGCATCATTAGCATAACAAACAACAGGAGGAAAGTCAAACACACAAAGCAGTGTAGTTCTACAGAGTAATATCGAAATGATAAGGAAACATCTAATAACAAAGTCAGCACAGATTTGCAATATATATACATCTTGCACAATATTGGTTACAAGCTAGACACCCTATATCAGGGGTGTCCAAACTTGGCCCTCCAGCTGTTAAGGAACTACAAGTCCCACAATGCATTTGCCTGACTGTGGCTGTCAGACTCCTTCATTGCATTGTGGGACTTGTAGTTCCTTAACGGCTGAAGGGCCAAGTTTGGACACCCCTGCCCTATATCATCCTTTAAATTTATGCCACTGGACCATATATAAGATTTATGCAGGGGTGGTAATTTTAAATTGCCTTTGGCCTTTAAAGAAGCCTTCTAGACGCATGCATTGGATTGTGTTACTCCTAAGGGACTTAAGGGAATGTCACAATTGAATTGCTTTGTATCTGAGAGGTAAAATGCCTCTACAGATGTTTTGAAGCTACAATGTTTTTTTGGTAACTCCCTTGTGGTCTTTCATGTTAATGTATTAATGGTTAATGTGTCACCTGCAAGTGCATGGCAGAAATAAATGGTTACTAAAATGGGATGTTATAAAGATGAGGATTTACCACAGGAGAGAAATAAGTATTCATATCATTAGGTCATATTAATTGTAGGTAATTAATTTTAGTTTCTTGTGGAAACGAGTTTCAAGTAACCACATTGCTATGACAAACACACATCTCTGTTGAAGTGAAATTATCATGATAAATGTATAAAATCTGTTCTGTGTTGCACTGGTCAGTGCCAAGACTGAAGATAAAGTCCAGCTGTCCCTTAGTGCAAGTCTTATCTTCTTTCCCTTATGCATTTAGTTGCCTTGGAAACTCTAGAAATGCAGATAATGGAGCTGATTTTGGTACCCACAGTGATGAATCTTGCTTTTGTTACTGCCTGTGCAAAAAGCTTGTATTGTAATAAAGATGTGTACTGTAATATGTTACTAATCAAAGAAAACAATGGATTTCTACACTGACTGCAAATGATCAAGGAGACCGCTCAAGGATCAAAGGTGCTAACTTTTTAATATATATATACCACATCTGTCGTATAAGAATCCACAATCACAGGTATTAGAATGAATTAAAACATTTTTATTACAACTATAGGCTTGTCAACCATTCCAAAAAGTTGCATGTCTTATATGTATATATGGCCTGTTTCATCCCAACCTGGATATCCTTATTGTATCCTGGGTGAACAAGTGGGTGAATGGATATAAAAAAGGGTTAATGTTTAAGGGGGTAGGCATGCTGCCAGATCAATACTGCACAGCCATGCATTTTAAAAATATGAATGGGGCTAGAAGGTCAGTGTGGTCATATCCGAGAAAATACCAGTCATGACCCGGTTGAGTATATTTTAATTTGGGGCATGTATGGGGAAATATATTTAGACATAAGAAATTAACAGAAATGTCAGAAAAGTACTCATGAAAATGAAACTACATTCAGTCGATCCACGATCCACGGAGATTTCATGACTGTCTTGGGTATATGGTGATAATATGCAATTAGCTAATTTGCTACTTTAGCAAGGTGGATATAGGATGCTACTAATTTATTCACTTAGGGCATTAGATCATAAAAGAAACACAAGCTGGAGTGTTAAAAAGGCATAAAATTAATATGTACTTCTACACAAAAAAAATACATAAATGATTACTGGCACATAGTCAGCAATAATTCTACTTAATGGTATGACTTTATCCAAGAATATATCCAGCAGTGGCATTTAGCTGCCTTAATTACCCTTTAATGATCACAAGAATATAGATATTCAGTCAAATAATGCATGCAGTCATTGCACAGACTACAGGGAAGGGTGAGCTTTGAGGCTAATTAAACAATGTAATGACAAGTAGAACATTTTTTCGAAAACCATATAAAACTGAGCTTTCAATAATTCCAGAATCTGTTAATATACAAACAAAAGTAGTGTGAAAAGGATAAAGTAATAGAAATAATAAACTATAAAACACATAAGTTCCATCATAAGTATAAGCAATGTTGCAAATGTTAAAATATATTATAATGGCCATACTGGACCCATCTATTTTGGGTTCCAACAATCTATGTGCAAAGCAATGTCTTATGACAACACCACACTAAATGCAGGCAATGCAAGAATAAGTGCCAGATCTAGGAGTATGTCTTTAGCACACAGAAACCCACACGGAGTGGAAAGTCATGCAATGTCTTGTGCTACTAGAAATTCTGAGGATGTATAAAAGATTCACCTGTTATGGCAAACTACAGTTCTATTAGGGTACATACAAGATAGGAGCATTAAAAAGAGTCTCCCAACATACAGGTATGTATTCTGCAATCACTATATCCAGAGAGAATGGAACCCTGCTTATAGGTGGTCAGTTATCAGATTTGGACTGGGGGTTTCCATCTTAGGGCTCCCTACACCCTGGCCCAGATGCAACCGAACTCTCTTGGCCCGACCACAAACTCCCCCCCCACCCCATGTGTACCTTGTTTTTTCTTCTTGTAGCTGCAATGAGGGCCAGTGGGGAGGTCAGGGAGTAGCGCCCAGGGTCCCAGGCAGGGAGCAGGTCTTGCTTGGCAGGGCCTACAAAGGCTAGTGCCCACCATGTTTTTCTTCAGTATTCCACCTGCTCAATCTGACCCTGTGGTCTTTATTTTCTTACAAATTCCCTATGGAAAGAAACTTTTTCCAGGACCTCAGTAACATTTAATTCCTCCACAGCCACCTTCATAATGGCCGTAAACAGAAACACAATTTTGAGTATTAAATGCCAGTGGAAAAACGTTTTAAGACTTGTCGCTGCCAGAACCTCACTTGTAAACTTAATTTCCTTATTATTAAAATCTGAATTGGAAAATATTTATTTTACATAAAAAGAATGTTCAGCAATAAAGTTTTTATAGTTGTTAAATACACAATGTGCTCTATTGGAGACATACAGTAATGATTTTTATGTATTCCAGAAAGCAGTTCTACCTGCTATTATTCCTCTACGCAAATATTTATAGCATGCAGTTATGACGGACAAATACAGCAGGTTTCCAGTAGGTATTTGACTGCCTCTTCTTTTGTTAGCATACTGATAATTAGTATTCACCCAAACAGCTGGAGTTTTCCAAACAGTATCATATGTCTGTAGCTTCCAAAAATTTGTGTGTGCTCTCAATATAAAAGTTTAAGGGAAATCTAGAGATGGGTTTAAGGTTTTATTAAAATTTCTGATTCAAAACAATTGTTATTCTGTATTACCTTTTTATTATGCATTGCCTAAACTGCCATACATTACTAGGCAATTTTCTTACTTCTGGTGCACTTGAACAACCCCTTATTCAAAATACGAAGGCAACCTTTTACTGTAAATTCATCAATTAATAATACTATGACATCTGCGGATATATGCTGGCAGCAGTAATGATGAAATTCTTATTCATTCCAAACGCTCTGTACTTGGAAATATTTCTGTACTTTTATATCATTCCCCCTATTATGACTTTTCACTTTTAGCAGTTTTAAAATAACACTGAAAACTTGATATTTTTCATAAGGCTCATGTTTATTTTAAATTCTTTTTTTTTGCCATTCTGATCTTAAACTATACATATGTGGCAAAACAAGCATACTAGTAATTTAATCATGTATCTCCTAGATATTAGTGATATGAAATCTATCTTCCAGAATACTTGGGGGTTTCCCAGAGACAGGGGTTTTCTTTATAGATTTGTGTCTTAAAGCTTATAAAACCCCTGAAATAGCATTGCTTTTAAAAACAATGACATTTGTCTTTGTTTTGATAAAAGTAAAAGGTAACAAGCATAGTACACTAAAACATAAATGCTCATATGTAATAAAAGGCAGGTGCGGTAGCATGACAACCAATAAAATGTTTGCTTGTAAACAGGTGACCATCAAATGATACCTGCTGAATGGTTGCTATAGGTTAATGCATCTGAACAAACGTAGTGCCTTTTATTATATAACCAATATATTTTGTATATTGCAGACAAAGCCAGGAAAATACTTTATAACTGACCTGATGACTGATAGGATATTCAGTAAAGTGCCAGGAGCATTGATAGAGGAATTTTTTTAGAGTTATGTTTAGATAGAGTTATGTTTTAGTTATGGATTAGACTACTCATGAAGTGTATATAAGTACTGACCAGAGCTCCACAATTCCAATCATAAACAGTAGTAGCCCATTAATTCATTTTGAAACCTCCTTTCTGCATACAAAAACCAACTCATGTAAAAAAAAAAAAAAGCAGATACATTGCAACTGATTTATTAATTTACATAGAAAGTTACAAGCCATCTCTCATTAGTCCATTTTTAAAAATGATTTCCTTTTTCTCTGTGATTATCAGTGATGAGCGAATCTAGGCAGATTTGCTTCGCTGGAAAATTTGTGAAATGATGCGTGTCTCGTTTTTGACGCGCTTCGCATCGTTTTCGGCGTGCATCACATCATTTTGGCGGGCGTCTCAATTTTCATTTTGTCAGGTGAGTTTTCGCAAGGCGAATTTTTGTGGGTGTTTCGCGAATTTATTCGCCGGTGGCGAATCACGGGAATTCGAATAAATTTGCCCATCCCTAGTGATAATAAAACAATGCCTTGTACTTGATCCTAACCAGGCAGTATGCATCCAGATTGTTATCAAAACAATCCTATTGGATTTATTTACTGTTTAAATGATTTGATTTAACTGGGGATGTAGTTGCCCTTTTCTGGATAAAATAATGCTGATAACAAGTTGTATAATTACTTGTATAAATGATCTGTACATTGAAGCCCATATTTCCTAGGCAAGAGACTACTGTATTTTCATCACAACAGAAATTCTTCTCTGCTGAGAATATTATTCTGGGCAATCAGATTTCCACAAGTTCTTACATCAATTTACTTTACATATATACAGATCAATACATTAAAAACAGGCAATTACACAGATTTCTAATGATTTAGAACAAAAGAGAGAACAGAAAATAGAGTGTGCTGGTTTTCCCTGCAAGGGAGCTGTATTATAAATGCAGTTGCATTATTAAAAGAGTTTAATGATGTTCACTGTTGACAAAAATCAATGGGGTATTGTTTATAATATTGTTTAGTATGTGTTATCAATATTTAACCTGGCATATTTAACTCACAATCTGCAAGATTTAGACTATATATACTTGTTTTCTTCCATTATTTTTTTTTATACCCATGTACTTTTTTCTATGTGTTATCTGTACATAATTAACAGAACAGCAGGGGATAGTGGTTCAACATTTACATGATACTGGTATTTATCATCTCCAAGGTGATCTAGGTTGTCATAGAAACAGCTGTTTGTCTACTGGGTGATTGATCCTCAAAGTAATACATACATCTAGAAGTAGAAAATGCATTTGCAGTTCCTTTCCTTCTATCTATTATTTTAATGGATAAATTAAAAACTATTATGTTATTTTCAGTGATCAAATATTCTTTAATTAATGGCGTGATTACAATTCATTGAGTTCTTATTATAGAACTGTAATTTCTACAAAGCATTGATTTTTATAACAATGAATTTCCCAACCACAAATTTATGGATCTATTTCTCACAAGAACAGGATAAACTTCTGCAATGGTCTCATTTCTAAACCCATATAATAGTGAATAGTATATAATAAGGGTATATTTAATTGTTTTTTGTCATCCAACCTATTCAGCAGGATGTTAGCCCATAACTGAATATAATCCATGACAGTAACCCAAAAAGGAAAATGTGCTCAGATAAAAAGGTAAGAGGACACTGCTTGCTGTCTGTTCAGGCAATATTCCTTCTGGTAGAAAAAAACCTTTGATGAACCTACAGTAACTATATGGTTTAGCAGATTTTATATAGCAGATATAATTATTATTTTTAGCTGTATCCTGACAGTAACCTAGTGCAAACTAAGAGGCATTTAATAAGGGTCTAATATCGAAGTTAAAAAACTTAAAAATTCGACCATCAAATTTTTTTAAAAGGGATTTTTCAATTAAAAATTTACCTATTTCGATTGAATAGGTCCAATTCCGATCAAATAAAAATAGTTCAAATTGCATTGTTCGAATCAAACGATTCAAAGGATTTTGCCCAAAATCCTTTGAATTCCTATGACTTAGAAAAAATTTCACATAAGAAGTAGGGGGAAACAATGCAGAGCTCACCCAGTCCGTGTGATGGAGGCCGCTTCCACTCCAGCAGCTGCCCGCAAGGTTCTGACAGGTAAGCGGCTTCCTGTCCTTCTAATAGAATATGAATACGAACCGAGCCAGTGGCGCTGAACCGAAGAACAAGGAAGCCGATAGCCCGATAGTTGAATGCTGGCTTTATTGATCAAAACATAGCTCCGGGTGACAGTGAGTACAAACAGTGTACGCGTTTCGTGCTCCAATTAACGGCACTTCCTCAGGACTCAAGAAGTGCCGTTAATTGGGGCACAAAACGCGTAGACTGTTTGTACTCACTGTCACGCGGAGCTATGTTTTGATCAATAAAGCCAGCATTCAATTATCGGGCTATCGGCTTCCTTGTTCTTCGGTTAAGCGTCACTGACTCGGTTCATATTCATATTCTATTAGAAAAATTTTCAGACAGGTTCTAAGAGGTCCCCCATAGGCTAAAATGGTGATTCGGAAGCTTTAAGGTGGCGAGGTGTCGAATTAGAAGGATTTTAAAGGGCCGAACTTTGAAAATTTTTCAAATCGAATTTTGGGCTATTCAATAGTTGAAGTGCCAAAAATTACTTTGAAATAATAGGAAGTTGGATGGTGTCGCAGGGTTGATCCGGCACAACACAACTGTTACATGCAAATGCTGAAAGCTGCGTCTGCTTCCGACAGTCCGCCGAAAATGGACCTGAAACATTCGTGTAGTTCCCTTAGGGTATGAAGATCCAAATTATGGAAAGATCCGTTATTCCGAAAACCCCTAGTTCTGAGTATTCTGGATAAAAGGTCCCATGTCTGTATTACTACTGTTGCAACATACTAATACAGTAATTCATTTTTCAGGTTCACTTTTTAGTATTTTATTTTAGAATCCTGTGATTAAATCACGCTATTTAGGCTTAATGTACTGGAAATTAAAACTGAGGTTACACGAGGCAAACTGAAAATGGCAGCACCTGTTCATTATAGAGTGAATATGGTTTCTAAATGTGATATAATTGCACCAGCTATCTGCAGTTCAGCTGATGTGTTTGAAAGGCAGGTAATTATGAAAAAATATTAAAAGGGCACACATTATACGATTGCATTCAGTAGGAGGCAGGAAAAGTAGTGAATTAGTAGAAGGGCTAAAGACCGTATGACTGTTATGACAGTAAGATGACCATACATGGGTAGGCTCTCTCTTATTGGCATCTTTCCACTTTTTTTACACTGAGCTAAATTTATGTGCCATGTACATAGGAACCAAGATGGAATATCTATTTAATCAATTAAAACTGAGGTTACACAAGGCAAACTAAAAATGGCAGCACCTGTTCATTATAGAGTTTATATGGTTTCTAAATGTGATATAATTGCACAAGCTATCTGCAGTTCAGCTGATGTGTTTGAGAGGCAGGTAATTATGAAAAAATATTAATAGGGCACACTTTATAGGATTGCATTCAGTAGGAGGCAGGAAAAGTAGTGAACTAGTAGAAGGGCTAAAGACTGTTATGACAGTAAGATGACCATACATTGGTTGGTTCTCTCATATTGGCATCTTTCCATCTTTTTTACACAATTTTTGTGCCATGTACATAGGAACCAAGATGGAAAAAATAATTAATCAAGTATATTGAATAATTGCAAAAAAATCTTTTATATAGAAATATTTTGCATTATTTGACATTTAAAAAAGTTTAAAAACTTTTCAAATGGTCATAGTCTTTTATTTTTTATAGTTTTTGATTTATCTTCTTTTTCTGCCATTTTCAGCTTTCAGATGGACTAAGAGTTCTAATTAAAGCAGAAAGACTATACAGGTACTTATATATATTGGCTTGTTGATTTGAGTTTGATTGTTAAATGTGTCTTAGCACAATACCATATTTGCAATGTTCCCATTCAAAACTGTTTCCCAAGAATGTCTAGTAAAGGGGTGTTAAGTCTGAATATAGAGATTGTGTTTTAGGCAGATGAATATAAAATAAGTGGTCATTGTCCATTTTTTAGGTGGTTGTGTTCATGATACCACAACGTATGAATTTAATTACAAATTTGTATTGCATTCATTGTAACAGAAAACAAATCTTTTTGCAAGAAAAATTGACTAAGACCAATTTTAATAATTCAGTATTGATCCCTATTCTTATAGTTACAGGCCCATTTTATTAATTGAATACATTGTGGTCATCATTTTACAATATAAATAATCAGCAGGCAAAAAATATTTACAATGGAGTGAGACATGTTATGCCAATAAAAGGTGTAAAAGTTGGTATAAAATAAAGGCATATTTACTGTAAATAGCAAAGTTGTTGTGCAAATGAAGCCACAGGTCTAGTCTGAGCAGGCCACTGGTTTAAAAGTAAACCTCGTATTTTTAAAGGTTACTACACCTGGACAAACTCTTTATTACATATAGGGGTAGTTCTTTTCCAGATACATGAATTCAAACTTGTTCTAACTAATTAAATACTACTGTGTTACAAAAAGAAAGATGAATGTATTACATGTAAAGCATTTTTTAACATTTAAGAAATGAGAAAGTAACAACAGTGAAGGCTTCATTGTGTGTTCTATCCCCCCATTAAGGGGGTTATTTACTAAAATCTGAAAAAACCACAACCAAACTCCCATGCCCGATTTTAGCTTATTTATTAATAAAAAACTTGATTTAATTGGATTGTGGAAGAACTCAATAAAACTGAGCGAAAACTTTTTGCTAAAATTTTTGGGCTTTTCCCCAAATTGCTTAAATTTTTATGTGCTTTTTTGTGGAATTGCTCTAATTTTTTCAGATTTTGCCCAAAAAAACTGAATTGTTGAATAAACCCAGTGCAGCCCACAAATATGCAAACTGAGTTAGGTGCCTCTCCCCTTGACTTATACAGGACTTCGACAAGTCTGAGATAGCAGGTTTTGGGATTCTAGCTTTTTTTTGGATTTTTCAGCACTGGAGTATAATACATTTTAAAAAATTCAAGTTTTTTCCTCTAAAAATCTGGTGAAAAAAACTCGAATTTTTCAATATTTCATCATTTGGATTTTAATAACCCCTTAAATGTCATGGACACATGGACAATGGAAGGTGAAGTATTATCTTTTGAATACTCTGGGTGTTTCCACACAATGAAAAAGGGTTCATTGTGAGAGTGAATGAGAGAAAATGCATGTTTTATACAAACTGAGGCTATTACAGTAACATATATATATATATATATATATATATGGAACATGGAGGAGCACTCACCAAACAAAAACACAGCTTGGTTGCACATGCCTGGGTGTAGGTAAAATGACAAAAAAATTAACGATAAATTGGATACACAGGTATGAATAATAAACAGGTGTGACTTACTGAACATGGAGTAGGGGTTCTTCTAATGTGTTATTGAGGAAAATTATTTGCATTTGTATTGTATTTGTCTATAAAATAAACCAGAAAACAGTTTACTCCTGAAAATTGAACAAGATAAGACAGCAGACTGATGACTTTATTTTATAGCCATCAGGATGCAATTTCTTTAGAAGAACATTCTATAAAGACTGTTAGGCAGTACAAAACTTCTGATGTGTAAGGAATTGTATGGCTATCTGTAGCAAATTAGGTTATGGGTATAACATTACAATGGATGATTTTGTTAAAAAAAATGTTTAAAGGGATACTGTCATGGGAAAAAATGTTTTTTTCAAAAAGCTCTCAATGGTGCTCTCCAGCAGAATTCTGCACTGAATTCTGTTTCTCAAAAGAGCAAGCATTATATTTAATTTTGAAATCTGACATGGGGCTAGACATATAGTATTGTCCATTTCCCAGCTGCCCCCAATCATGTGACTTGTGCTCTGATATACTTCAGGCACTCTTTACTGCTGTACTTCAAGTTGGAGTGATATCACTTTCCCCCCAGCATCCTAACAACAGAACAATGGGAAGGTAAACAGTTAGCAGCTCCCTGACACATGATAACAGCTGCTTGGTAGATCTAAGGGCAGCACTTAATGGTAAAATCCATGTCCCACTGCAGCACATTAAATTACATTGAGTAGGAGACAGCCGGCCACAAATAAAAACATCATAAAATTCATGACAGCATCCCTTTAATAAAGTTTAAACTTAGGGGGAATGTAATATTGGTCGCTAACAAAAAAATATTAGCAGTTTGTCCTCAATGCAAATAAACACATTGCTCCTCACATGACAGTAGAATAGTAATTGCCAATTTTATAGTTTACGCCATTGTGCAGTTTATGTAATAACACTTCTGAAAAGAAAAAAAAAAAGTTTATGCCACCTTTAAGCAAGTATTAAAGGTTTTCAATGCGCAATTAAGATTCGCAGTGCCATAAAAGCCTAATAAAGAAAATGACATTGTTACATGTGAGTTTTCATTTACAAATTTGTTCTCTTTGTGAATTTTATTACATTTCCCCTTAAGTTACTTGGGAACCTGTTTGCCCAAAGAATTATCACAATCACTCAAGAATGCACATAACTTTCATGAGATTAGATTTTTTTCCAGTCAGTTATGTTTTTATTATATTTCTAAATACTGTACATTTAATTGTTTCAGTGTGCAGAGGCTTATTTAGATAATTTCTAGACTCCACAGTATGTAATGACTGCAACACAGTCGAGTTAAAAAACATGGCTCACTCCTTAATTAAATGGAAATACGTCAGGGATCCTAAGGTAACACTGTATAATACTGAAACAAAAAAAGCATATTGTTGAAACTTAAAATGGGAAATGGCATCTGAAAGAAAATGTTAAATATTCTTGAGAGATTCAAAACAAATATCACTTGTAATTTTTTCTAACTGGAATTAAGAAAACTTTCCAGAAAAGTCAAACACTCTTCATTACTGCAGACGGATCAAGATTATTCCAGACTGGTTATTTTGGCGCATTTGTACATTATATTAATTTCCTTTTTTAAATATGTCATTTTCAACTTTGCATTTTATTCATATATCGCTACTAGGGTATGAATACTCTTAAGGCTTTGGTTTTATACTTAATTTAGTATTCACAGCACATCACATAAAAAATACCTGCTTGATTGAGCACTACCAAATACCCTGTGTTATTCCTGCTCTAATATAGTACAATGCATCCAATTCGGCACTGAACATTTCTGAATATCAACCTTATCCAATTAAATTAATTGAGAATTCATGTTGTTTTATATGAAGCATACAATACAAATGAGTTTGGCTAAAAATGGCATATTTTATATACTGCGCTTATTGTACCTTCCTAAAGTTTCAGCTTCTCAATAGCAGCAATGCTCCAGGACTTCAAACTTGGCAGGCAGTCATCATCGTGGAAAGTGTCTCTGAGCACTCACATGATCAGTGGGCTCTGAGCAGCTGTTGAGAAGCTAAACTTAGGGGTCATTGCAAATTATCAAGCAGAAAACAAGATCGCCCTGTAATATAAGCTGATGCTACAAGGCTGATTATTAGATTCTCATGCTAGTTGCACTGGTTTCTGTGCTGCCATGTAGTCATTATCTGTATTAATTACTAATCAGCTTTATGGTGTGACATTTATATTTTATGTGCACTGTATATTTTGAGTGGGTCTTGTTGCTTTGGGCTGGTTACAGAAACATAATGTACAACATTTCTAGCCTACTTCTTTAGGCTTTTTTTTCTTTATACCTCACCAATTAAAGTGTGCATTCCACCGTGAAGCAGTTACACACTACAGTGACCACTTCCTGTGAGACAATGAACAGACACTCCCATGTCTCATTTCAGCCTAGAGAGCTGTAGTGCATATGAACATAATCACTTCAAGGCAGGTCTGGACTGAGCATTAAAATAGTCCCTGGCACTTCCAGAACACAGAGGCCCAATCAGCCCACAAATAGCCCCCACCAGTCCACTAAATACTGACTTTCTATGGCAACTTATAGCAGCCCCTCTGGCTTTTGCCAGAACTGACAGATTGCCAGTCTGGGTCTGCTTCAAGGTGGAACACGTGCTGAAAACAAACAAAGGAGAAGCTAAGGATACAGAGGAGGAAGGAGGCTATTCCCTGTGGGTGAAGGTGTCAGTGTGGAGTGGCTAATTTTGGTGCAAATTGGAGAAATTGCAATGGCCAGGAGAAGGAGTGGGTCCTTGCTCTTCAATGTGGGTGAGATTGATTCGGTTTTCTATTTAAATCGCTTTCTGAGCAAACATAGAGACAGGCTGGACACCCCTTGCAGGTGGCTGGTGCTGTTGGACATTAATGGTTTGATGTTAGATATATATTAATAACCGAATTGACTCTATCCCACAAAGTGTACATAAAGGACTTTGGTTAAAGTTAATCCCTCCTTGGGCCAAGCTTGAATTGAGCAATATTCAAACTGAGCAGTGTAATATAAATGGTACACCAGATGTATAATTATAGTGTGAATATAGTCTTCATCTTCACTCAAATAATGTAGATGGTGATCTCTGAGCTGCTGAGGGGAGTCCCCACTTATGTGGCAGTTGCTTCAGAGTCTTGAAAAGGACTCCCTTTAGCTTTCCGTGCCCTGAGAAGAGCACATTTTTCTCTTCAGAGCCCTGACACAGACCCCCTTTCCTTTCGCACCTTAAAGGAGAAGGAAACCTGTTCCGAAAAAGTTTTCAGAAAATTGACTTTCGGCGCATGCACAGTGGTTCGAGTCTGGAAATCTCCTTCAACAGCGCATGTGCCGAAAATGCTGGTAAAGACCAAAGAAGATGTCTACACAGGGGGAAGGTTTGTTTTCCTCCTTTAAACAGGTTGTGCTTTTATGCCACTGCGGTTCCTTAGTGACTTTTCACACAAAGCAATATCTGGGACCTTGCAGCACCTTGCTTTAACTCCTCTGTGGCACTTTCTTCCTGTGGGGGGGACTCCTCCCCCTCTTTGAACAGAACACAAAGAGGAAAGGCAAGTGTACATAGTTCCCCTACATATACTATCTGTAAACTCTGTTTTAGTTGTACAATATGCAGAGGGTATGGGCTTATTATACAGTATTTCTTTGGTGGGTGAGAGGCTCCATTGCACTGTGTGAGTGGTAACAGCCTAGACCAAACTGAAATTGCTTGGATGGCAACATTTTTGCAATCTTACATACATTATTGCCCTAACTCCAGATACAAGCATGGTAGTGTTTGAAGCAATAAGTACCCGAACCACAAGTGTATAGATACTCTGTTTACCAGTGTGTTTATTTTCTGCTTTGAATGGGTAAACTACCACCAAGATTTCATATTCCCCCAGAAGTGTAAAGTTCATTGCCCAATGTATCACACATACTGACACTTTTTCTGTATGCTAAAGTCTAAAT
>CM044439.1:72942773-72955197 GCA_024363595.1 Xenopus borealis
TGTCATTCTGTAGCTACTAAAGCAAATAGGGTTCTGTCCTGCATAAAAAAGGGCATAACCCCAAGGGATGAAAACAAAATTATGCCGTTTTATAGATCCCTAGTAACACCTCATCTGGAATATGCAGTGCAGTTTTGGACTCCAGTCCTTAGGAGGGATGTAAATGAGCTGGATAGAGTGCAGAGACGTGCAACTAAACTGGTTAGAGGAATGGAAGAATTAAATTATGAGGGTAGACTGTTGAGGTTGGGGTTGTTTATTCTAGAAAAAGGGCACTTGCGAGGGGACATGATTACACTTTACAAATACATTAGAGGACATTATAGACAAATATCAGGGGACCTTTTTACCCATAAAGAGGATCAGACTAGAAGAAAAAGGACTTTCATTTGAAGCAGCGTAGGTGGTTCTTCACAGTGAGGTTGTGGAATGTACTGCTGGGTGATGTTGTGATGGCGGATTCTGTTGATGATTTCAAAAGGGGCTTGGATGATTTTTTGGACAGAAATAATATCAAAGGCTATTTTGATAGTAAACTCTACAGTTAGTATAGCTATGGGCATATATGAATTGTGTGAAAGAGTGTAGGGGGTTGTGTGTGTATGCTGGGTTTTAATTTGGAGGGGTTGAACTTGATGGACTTTGTCTTTTTTCAACCCAATTTAACTATGTAACTATGAATATGGCTTAAGAGAAGGTCTAGTAAGCAGAAAAGTGAGAGATTTACAGAAGAAAGCCCTATGACTTATTAGCAGCTACATTACAATCATAGCCTTATTTCTACCTTAGTGACGTGTGTAGTTGTGGTGGTAAGAACAGAATCAGATGTGATGGTTTGTGCACTTAGTAAGACACCAGGTTCTATGTCACCACTGTCATCCAGCTATGAAGCATAAAAAGAAGAAAAAAGTGTTACTTAACCACAATATACAAATGATCATATAGTTTACAACCCAGTACAAAAGTGCACAATTTGCTTTGCGGCCTTTTTTGGATTAGTCCAATTTTATTGTATCCTATCCAACAAAGATGACGGCTTAGGAGGGAATAGAAATTGATTGCTTCTGTGTAAATGACATAATATATTTAAAACTGATCAGAATCTCAAAAAAATGTGAATGAATGAGTTAAAGTAGAGTGATAACTAAGTAGACATTACTTTGTTATCACTCTTATCACTACTTTTTGTGGATTGCAGCAGGGACGCTGCGGGACAGTGCACCTGGACCTGACCAAGGGAAGCATGGTGAGCTTGAGCGGTTTCTTTTCTCTTTTTGTCTTGTAAGTAGACATTACCCTCATAATAAAACGCAAAGTTTGTAGAGGGGCGTTAGCCAACAGCAACCAATAAGATGTATGCAGTTTAGCAGCAGACCAGTAAATACAACCTGGTTGTTATAGGAGACTAGACCTGAAGCAAAATTTGTTGCAAACAGTATCCCACAGTGTAAACAGCTGCCAAGTTGCAGCTCTGCCACAAGCATATATTTTGAACTCTCGTCACCATCACTGTTTTACAATACATCAACATATGCAATGTGTCATTTTCCAACTAGAATTGCCATATTTAAAAATAAAACACTGCCTTTTCATAGGGTTTCAGTGAAGAAATACAGAATTGAAATGACACTTGCAGGTATGGTTCACATGTTGATTGAAATGTAAACCAACCAGGCTATATAGGATTTTTTACAGGATTCAGTTTGGTATTCAGTTGCAATAAAAAGTAGCAGGGTTCTTCATGTGCATGTAGGCAAAAAAGATTTGGTGGGTTGTCATTTCTTGGGCAGCACACTGGGAAGTTGCATATCACAAAGCAGTGATTTAGTGTATGCCCAGTAAAGAATTAAGTAATAAGGACAGCATATATAAGGAAGGACATCATATGTACCTGAGCAGATTCATAAGTAATTGTTTTAGTCTCTGTCTGTACAATTGGGACTTCTTTAGTAGTAATTTCAGTTCTTTGTGTAGCATCAGAAATGGTGACCATCTCTGTCTTCACAACAGGAGGCTAAAGAAAAGTCAGCATGTTATTTTGTTATTAATAGAAAGAAATAGAACTCAACCACATAGCCCGTTTTAAATATATGCAAATAACACTGGCACTTAATGTCTATGCCACAATCTGAATGCTTTGGTGCTATTATAGTTTATTCTGCAAGATGATATAAATTTGGTTTTATATGTATATTGTCCTCACACTAAGTAAAAAAAATCCACATTGTTATATCTTCTGAATACAGAAACAAAAGTTACCAGCAAAAAATAATCAATTGCTCCGGGTGCATGCAAAATGCTTAATGCTTATCTTGTTCCAATTGCTTGAAGGAGCTGATGCAAATACTAGCTATGCACCTGTTGCTTAATATATGTAAACTGCCATGTTTTCAATTATGAGCGCAGTTTGGGCCTCTTCTCATCATCAAAAAAATAGTAGGCTCTCAAGTACCTGAAATTGCTCCTTTTTTCCAGTACCACTATCATAATAAAGAGCAACAAACACAGTGACAATACTTTGGGACAAAGTGATGAAAAAACAAGGAACATTAAAATATATGTAAAAGGAAATGATGCAGTTAAATAAGGATGAAAGTATAGTAAAGCATATATACCACTCCATTTATTAAACAAAAATGCCATGTCAGCAAGCAAAAATGTACTTGTTGAATATTGGCTTATGTCATTGGGGGAAAAATAGACTTCTGGATAAAGACGGAAAAGGTGTGGTAAAGATATTAGAAAAATGAAAAACTCCACAGAATGGAGCTGTAGGTCACAAGAGAGAAGACTCGTTTAGTATAACCTATTTACCTCGGAACAACAAATTATTTCAGGTGATGTATCCACATCAACGTGAGATACATCTCCATTAATTTTAGGCTGTTCTTCGTGGTGGACTTCTTCATTAATTGGAATATTAGTTTCACAAGATTCAAATGTGGTTATTGTTATTTCTTTGGTCACATTTTCAGTTATCTCTTCTAAATGAGTGACAGTAACCACAGTGCTACTATCTGGTTCGGTGACCTGGATGACCTCTTCTGTCTGCTCTTCTTGCGCTTCTTCTTTGTGGGTTTCTTCAGGTTCTTCCTTTAGCACATCTTCAGATAACCGGCTTTCAGTCTGGTATTCAGCTTCCTCATTCTCACTGTCACTAATTCCATCTGACGAAGACAAAGATCCTGTATCTTTCTTCACTATTTCTTCTACTTCAATACTCTGCTCGACAGCATCACTGGAACATTCAGTTTCCCCGTTAATGCCTACTTTGACATCTTCTGCAATTAATGGTTCACTAGTATCAGAATCGGACTGTTTTGTCTCTTCTACTATGTTCTGAATATCATCTGAATTCTAAATGGAAAATGGATGAGGGAAAATAAAAATAAATGAACAAATTAACTAAAATAAACTTGTGACTGCCTCATGTCATGGAGGTGAAAAAAAGACATTAACTGAAAAGTGAAAAAAAATGTGGTGATGATTAAGATGGATACATTAGTACTTATGGAACAAGGATATGAGCACCTCAAGAGCATCACTCAGACCAGTGCGCATTCCTCTTGCTCTGGGTATACGCTTCTGCAGAGTGGAAAGTAACCACAGGACATAATCAATACAATTAAACAAAGTACAAACCTTAAACATCACAACTGAAGACTAATCACACACTAACACACAATTTTCATAATACAACAACAGTGACATTATGTACAGGTAATGGTCCCATCTTGGTGGTAGGGTGTGAACAAACAAATGCATTTGAAGAACACAATATTAATAACACAGATACAAATATTTTTAAGCTTCTAACAAGAGTTGAAACTTTTTCTCTAGTAGAAGAGCAATTTATTTAGCACTCAACATGGGGTAAATTTATCAAAGAGTGAAGTTCCGCCACTAGAGTGAAATTACGCAGGGAATTTCCCTCTAGTGGTGGAACTTCACTCTTTGATAAATATACCCCCATGTGTTTCAGTGAGTGTGTGCAGTCCACATGTTAAACATACTTCAGCAATGGCAGAATACTGTAGTACTACAAGTCCTATGCAAAACGGTTTTTATTATTACATGATCACATCAATGTTTCAGACATTTGTAATAATATAGGGGATTACATTTAATCATTTATTCAGCTTTTTTTGGACTGCTGAACTGCATTTCTATCAAAGTTTGCTCAAGAAAAGCATACCATCACACACACACACACACACACACACACGTCCCCACAATGTACTACAGCACTAACAGCAGTCCTTGAAATGTGGCTGATGTGAGTTACAGTAAAACAACATGTTGAGGCGACAAAAAACAAAAAACTCCTCAATTGCATTGGGTGTTAGGAAATGTAATCTCCACTAGAAGACATTTCCTTTGAATGCTGAAGATTTAAGAAGCACATAGACTACTTTTGTATATCTGGATTAATTACTGGTTAAGACAGTAAACAGAGGGCTTACAGATTGTACTATATATGGTTTAACTAAATTTCATCTCATCCCATTTACTTTTTACTTATATTCTACACAGTGTTATTTTTTTGTGTTGACCCTATTCTTCATTTATACACATGTGAATAAGGAAGTTGCATAATAGACATAATATGAACACAACCCATGTATATATATATATATCTATCTATATCTATCTATATCTATATATCTATCTATATCTATATCTATATCTATCTATCTATATAGTCTCTTAAAAGTACAATGAAATTCTCTTAGACTCCCATCCAAGAGGAGCAGGAAATAAAGGAGCTGAATGAGGGTAAAGATATGTATCTGCAGTTACACTAAAACTGCCCTCTGCTGGGCAGATGGAATGCAGGTGACGTTCATGCAATTAAAGCCTTCTAAAGAAAATAGCGGTTATCTCTTTTTCTAGGCTCTAGAAGTTAGAGAGCAGAAAGCAAACTATTAAAATAAAGGAAGGTTTTTGAGTACTGTAGCAACATTAAAGAAACAAAGCAAAATTTGTTTAAAATATTAAAATAAAGAACAAGCAATGGAAAAAGGTGTACTCGAGAAAGATACTGAAAGAACCAAACAAAAATGTGATCTCTAACAAGTAAAAATGATTTGATGATAGATATGCACAAACAATCATAATCAATTACCAACATATATGGGAGAAATCGATTTAATCTATTGACGTTTGGCAACAGAATTTCACTTGCCACATTAAGAAGTTAATAGAATATGAATTTTTTAAAAGGGCAACGGCATACAGGTTGATTGCCGTGGGTGCATGTGGGTGGCAAAATGCTTGCAATTAACCCATCACTGACCTAAATGGTAGTTATCAGGACCCTGTCAGTGCACTCCTGGATCAGGCAATTATCATTTGGAGGCAATCACTGATGGATTTTCAAGTAATAATTGTCTGAGCCATGAATGTGCTGTAGAAAAACTTTGCAATTATGATGTGCAGGTCAGCCTGAAACCCACAGTTCAGATTATCTCTGCATGTCATTGGCCTAAATGTAAAGTTCTTTCACAGTAGATGTAAAAACTCGAAGATATAGTAATTGTATTCATGCCAAATTAAAAATTTTGTATCTTCATTTAATAAGAATAGCATATTTTCTTTTAAATGAACTTCACAATGGAAACTGAACTTCAATAACCATTCTGGTAAGATATCCTTTGGCAAAATGTAGGTTTTCTATTCTTTGTATCAATCGCCTGCAGTTCATGAATTTCCTCCATTCTTTCTGCTATATATTAAACTGGTCTATCACCTTCTTCTTTAATTGAAAAATTATTAAATCCCAACATTCCTGATACCAACTTTAATTAAAATGTTTGTGGATTCTGTCATAGATAGCTTTACAACAAAAGTAAGAATGTCAACCTTCAATATTATCCAGTTTGGCCGACCACCCCTCTGCAGAAGGCTGAGTGTGCTCCAATTTAATTTAGTCTTCTGGCAACACATTCCTCAGCTTGTAAAGTTTATTTATTTTTTATTTTTTTTAAACTTCAGTTTTATTTGTTCTATGTACAAAAAGAAGAAAAGATAGCAGTTGCATAGTTTTATACAGTGGGTAAATCCTTTATATATCAGTCTGCACAGTTATCTATGCAAAGGGTAAAGTTTATTTCTTCATATTGTGTGGACATTGTTTTCATGTTTAACTATTTGCCTTTACTTTTTTTTTTTTACTATTACATTTTTTAATTTCTAATTATATTATGAACTGCTGTTCGATTACAAACACCAAGGCATAATGTCAACCCAATAGCACTGTGGGTGACAGGAGTGCTAGATCTTGACAAATAAAATACGAACGTTACAAAAAGTGACAGTAACCCAATATGTATGATAATACTGTTATTACGATGATAATAACAACAAGGCAATAATAGGACTTATGAGAGAGATGAGGTGTTTGTTTTTCCTCATCACATCCAGCCAATTACCCTTTTCCCCCTAATATATATGATGCCCAATGCTGTATTTCTTTATACTGTACATGCTAACACATTATTTAACCTCTTTCTCTGCCTATGATGATATTTCTAATCACTGCTTTTCCATGTTCTTGGATTCTGTTCTGTGAATAGTCTCATATTATCTGGTTTATTAGAAGCCCCACAGTTAGGCTTTTAAATTTTTTTTAACTAGCAATGTGACAAAATAAGAGATGCTCAACATAATGATTATATATAAAGAAGATGTGACTGTTTTGAGCAGTTAAAACATTTATTTGTACCTATCGGAATTCTTACTCCAGGGAGAAGTGGATCACTGAATTATATTCAAGCACAGAAGATAAATGTAATATTTCTAGATCTAAAATTCTTGTGTAGATCTTATTATCAACTACTGATGCTGATCAGTAAATATTACAGGGGAAGACCCCTTCATTTATCTTCTTTCGATATTCTTTATCTAGCTACAGCCATTGAGTTGAGGACTTCTAAATTCCTATTAGAATAGATTAGGGAAAAAATGGGAATCGGCCGCATTAAAAACTGTCCAGTGTGGGTGACAAATCTCCCTGCAAATACCTTGTCTTTCACCAACACTCTGCAAGTAAATTATATTACTTGTGGTGATTTGCTTAATCACAGAAAAATTGCTTCTTTTGCATTTTCCAACTTTGAATTGCCATGAGTAATGTTTACAATGTTACTGAAGGGCAAGGCATTTTTGGAGGGATTTGTCAAACGCAGTAGGAATTTCTCTGTGTGTCTTTGTCCTTACAGCTTCTTCCCTGCATTGATCTTTATCTGTGGCATAGTAATATTGGCATAGACGCAATAATGACATATTTGAACTGAAAAATATTATACAGTGTGTACATATATGGAGAAACATCACAGCAACAGGATTTGACAATATTAATATCAAAAGAGAAATCTCAGAATATATATCAAACTTTGGTTTAAGGCTTGTGGCACACAGGTGCAGATTCAGGGAGATTTAGTCGCCTCTTCTTCTGGGCAACAATCTCCCCAAACTGCCTTCCCCCTGCTATAATGAGAAAACGCCAGCGCATTGGCACTCGTGGTGCTTCGATTTCGGAAGTTGCCCGAAGTTTCCTTTGGAGGCAACTTCGACTGCATTGCCACAGGCGATTTTCCATTTTAGCAGGGGAAAGGCAGTTCTGGGAGACTGTTGCCCCAACTAAGAGGCGATTAGTCGCCAGGCGAATAAATCTCTCCGAATCTGCCTGTGTGCCCCTGCCCTAAGGATTACTAGTGCAGATGATTAATTAGTGTTAATAAAAGCAAAACGGAATCCTCCAGGTCACTGCACGTGTTCATTTCACCCTGTGTGCAGTACAGAGAACCAGACAGATAATGGATTATGCTAAAAAAAATTTTTACAATGTATATACAGGATCATTCTATGCAGAGTATGGGCAAAGCCTTTAAAATGAATGTAAATTATTTATTAGATGCTTACTTTGCTAGTAGTACCACAACATATGGTTAGTCCTGTGACATGCACAGTAGTAAAGAACCCCCCACCCCAGCCCACACATTCAGGTCTGGATTTCTGACCCAGATCCAAACAAATGTCATCGATAAGGGTAGGGACCAGCATGGTTTATCAATTGTAACTCGATGACCTGTGGATTTCAGACTGGCCTGCACATCAATATTGCAGTTATATTGTTAAAATATTATAACAGCATTAGACTGTAAATTGTTATCAGTACATGTAGTATTATTCATAAAACTAAACAAAAATCTACAGGTTAAAAAAAATCAGGTTGCTCTTAAAGGAGAGGACATTGCATTAACCTGCATATATCGATACAAACAATAAAAAAAGAAAGATGTCTCACAACGTTTGTACAGGTTTTTTTATCAATCAAAGCAGAGAACCAAGAAAAACTTAAATCTAAAACATGTTGGTGCTATATGAATATGTGTCCATTACTATTTATTTGATACACTTCCTTTATTTCTAAAAGCTAGAAATAAAACTTAACTCATACATGTTCCACATTGTTTGTGTAAGACGCGCCGGGAGATCCGCTCCCTCTCTTACCTCCTGGCTCGTCTCCCTGCAGCATCAGGTGCATAGGTGCACTTCCTGGGTAGCCTTCTCCCTACACTATCTTCTGTGCGCAGGCGTGCTCTTCCTGGATGGGAGCGCCTTGACACTGGCGTCATGACGTCACTACTATAAGCTAAATTAAAAAAATTTCCGCCAAACTTCTTTTAAAATCCCAGTTCAACATTGTACTGATGCCCAAGCTGGTTCCAGTCTGACTGTTCCTGCCAAAATGTTTCTTTATCATCTGAGTTCCTGGTTTTGACTCCTGCCTGAATTTTGACTATGCCTCCTATTGTTCCTGCCGGTACCTCATTTACAGACTTCTTGTTGCTATGCACTTTTTCTTGTGTTTTCCGCAGCAGAAAGCCCAGGGCCCCTACCAGAATCCACAGGGATACCCTGTGCATTGTGAGTGTACCTATCACTGAGCAAATCCCGATAACCAGATCGTTGCAATTTGTTTTGCTCTTTTTTTGACTATGTAAAAGTGTTGCATACATTTGTGGTGCTAAATAAATACAGAACAATACAATTTCTTAACCTTCCTTCCTAACTTTCTCCGTAATTTGCATTGTAAGGCTGTACAAATTCCCACATACAGAAGGTAATGAATGTCTAACTAATAAAAAAATATATATCCATTCAATCCGTGGTTCATGTCCTTCTTGTCAGCTGGATTTAATACTGCCCTATGTGGAGATTCATACAACAACTCCATGGTTTCAGGGATGTATTTAAATTTAAAATTAGAATCTCTGCTCTAAGATATTCCATGCTACAGAAACATTGCGATCTGTAAATGATACATAGTATTCTTCCATTAAGTGCTATTGGTTTTTAAGATTAACCACAAAGTAGTCAACTACACATGCATAAGAACTGGTAGCGACATACCCCATGTGACAGCATAGGCAAGGGAGTGATACATCGCTTCTCCCACTCATTAGGACGCGGTTCAGGTGTGGATTCCATGAAAGTACGCTTGAGCTCACTAATGCTAGCCTGGTGTTTCAATATTTCATCCTGCGTCTTATCCAGATCCTAGCAATGGGTTAAGTAAAATAATATATAAAGAAAACAATAGGACAGTGCTCTACACTAGAGTTATAGTTATAAGTTATATTTAAAAATTACCTTAAAGAAATGTCTGTTCTGAATATTCATAAATCCATTATGCCCAACAACATAAAAATTAACTTGAGTAATAAGTAATTGCCATATTTACAGTAGGAGCTACAGGTATAAAATTTTAAATATTGGTTCTTTAGCTCTTTCTTTCTGGGAACTGTTTATCTTCTTCTGTAAAGTCAGCAATTATTAGGAGCACATCAGGTTTTTGTTAGCTTAGTGCAAATCACTTGTTTATCAAGATTTATGCACCCATTAAATTGAGCAATTCTGGACAACAGACAAGCTTAGTAGACTTTGCAACAAAACTTGGATAAAGACCAGGTTCTGGCCAATATGACAAACATTCCATTAGGGAGAAAATATGAATTTCTTGTATACAAGGCCTCAGATCAGACATTTCTCATAAGGTTAAACAAGGTCAGTTGTTAATGTCTAACTTTGCAGCACTTAAGAAGATTTATACTTTGGGTTACCATCTGGCCAGTAAAAATTATGCTTGAAGCCAATATTATAAATAAGGAAGAAAGATTAAAATTAGGAAGGCCAATTTTTCCACAGTGGACAACAAGTAAATGCTTCTCAAATCTACCAGCATATGTGAAAGCAGGACGCAGGCCTTGAGAAAGGAGTGAGCCTATTTTCAATAGTCAATTCCTTTTTCTTTTCTTAAATGCCACTTGTATGCTCTATACTTTATTCATTTCAGGTTGTACAATGAGAATAAGGTGAATTATATTTAATTTGGTTATCCACAAGTTAGGCCAGCTTGGTCTGCTCCAATGGTTTGGAATCAAGGCAACAAATAGATCCCATAGAGGACCTGTGCTGAACTATAAGGGAGGGTTTACATCAGCACCTGATGGGATTTCCAAACGGATACCTGAACATCTGTATGATTTCAGTTGGAGAAAGATAGATTTGGCCCTTGCTCGGTACAATCGGCTGCCTAAAAAGATTAACATAAGCTATTTGCCAAATTCTGCCAATGACTGGTCCACAATTATTTAATGTAGAATCTTTAGCAATAAAAAAGATCATTAAGAGCATGTGATCCCTCCAGACTGGTGCAAATTATCAAATACAATTTTCAAATGAAAATATTTTAGAAATAGATTTACTGTAATATATCTCCATTTTCCGAAGTGCCTGCAAAGTCAGACAAAAACACTTAATTCTCTGTTTAGGAGTATATGGTTATGTCATTTATAATATACATATTACTGAAGCTCAAAAAAGCATTAGTCAGGTTATGAAAGCATTAAAAGCACTACAATGCTGCAAACAGAAAAATATTTAGACTACAAATATATATTTTAAGGTGTGACACAGGGATTTAGCAGTAAGACCAACTCAATATACAGAAGGGAAATTAAGGGGGAATTTAATTTGTTTAATTTTTAATCTAATTTAGTTGGTGTTTTGGGGGCAAAAGTTATCAAAGTAACACATTTTTAATTCCTTTTAAGTGGGGCTATGGAACACTTTTCTGGGTTTTTTTGTTTTTGCATATTTATCAAAAGGTAAACATACACTTTACTATGCACCAATTCCACAGCACTCTTTATGTGTATAGGAACTTGAGTTCTCTTTTGGCAAACTGTTCTTTTAACTTTAGGTAAATATGATTTTTTTTTTTTTTAAACCATGCACTCGTGTTTTCTGTTTCAGCAAAACCCGAAGCTCAACCAACAGTAAATGAGCCCCACAATTCTCCATAAAGAGCTTCTGAGCATATTTAACATTTCATTTAAACAAAGAAATGCCCAGGTTTTTTTACCTGTACAATAATGCTCTGATGTCAAGCAAGTAGATCTGAAAATGCACATTACGGCACTTGTTTGGAACCAGTGCACCATGCAGCCACTTGCTTTTGTCTGATAATTTAACTCATTACAGATAAATCCATGACTGAAATAAGTTTATTTAAGGTTCTTAATCCCAGTTGCCACAATTACAAGTAGGTGCATAAAAAAACCATAGCTTCTAGCAGCCAACTACAGCAGAATTCATAACATGCTCTTTTCTCTAGCAGAATTTTCCCTCATGCAGTTCATGCACTGTGTCCTTAATATCAGCCCGCGTGTTGTGCCAACCTTTGCAGCCTTGGTAAAATGCAGTAATACAAACCTCCAACATTAAATTGCTATGTCTGACATATATATTTTCACCTTCAATTCTCAAGGAATTGCTCTGTGAAATTAAAATTAGAAACGAAAACAGAGAGCAAAATAAACAAAAAATTCTAAGCAAAAATTAAAAAGGAGTCTCAGCACAAATAAAGAAAACCTGTTTGTGATTCTGAAATACATAACAGCAGCAAGTTGGGGGAACTGCTACCATCAAAAGTACATGCTTTGCACACACCTAAATCTACCCCAGCAATACAAAAGATGCAGAAACAACATTAAACACCTGATTTTCGTTTTCTCCGTCATCTTCATCCTTCATCAGGAACTGGAAATATTCATTAAGTAATGACAGAAAAAGTATTAGCATGAAATTAAAAAAGTTTAGAAAAAATCAATTCAGGCACTAAAATATCTATTTTGAAACAGAGTATTAAACAGCTAAGCATATATTTGCTAAAGCATTTGATACAGTGCCACACAGAAGGTTACTGGTTAAATTAAGGCATGTTGGCCTGGAACATAGTATTTGTACCTGGCTAGAGAACTGGCTAAAAGATAGACTTTAGAGAGTGGTGGTAAATGGAACTTTTTCTAATTGGACCAGTGTGGCTAGTGGGGTACTGCAGGGCTCTGTACTGGGT
>CM044439.1:72966524-72976693 GCA_024363595.1 Xenopus borealis
AATCAGGGGATGTAAAATGGGGGGTTCTACTGTATATGGAATTCTAATTTAGATAGGAAAGAATGTGTTACACTTACTATAACATGTTTAATTTAAAAAAGTTTTTAATGTTTATACAGGTGTAATGCCTGTACTTCTGTTAATAATATGGTCATTTTTTCTTGGTTAGGCTACTTCATTCTCAGCACCACACCCTACTAAAAGATTAATCATAAAAATGCTGAACAATGACAGTGATCCATTTAACACAACAGCACATAACTTCACAAAGCTCATTTCCCTGTGGAAAGTAGCAGGTCATCTTTACATTAACGTTTTAGTTTGTTTTAGAATAGCCAATTCTAAGCAACTTTTCAATTGGTTGCATTATTTATTTTTTTATAGTTTTTAAAACAATTGCCTTCTACTTCAGACTCTTTTCAGCTTTTATATGGGGTCAATGACCCCCTTTAAAAAAACAAAAGCTCAGTAAAACTACAAATTTATGGTTATAGCTACTTTTATTACTTTTCTTTCTATTCAGGACTGCTCCTATTAATATTCCAGTCTCTTATTCAATTCAATTCATAGTTACTAGGGTAACGGTCCCTAGCAACCAGATTGCTGAAATTGCAAACTGAAAAACTGCTCAATAAAAGCTAAATAACACAAAAACCACAAATGAAAAAAAAATGAAAACCAATTGCATATTGCCTCAGAATATCACTTTCTGCATCGTACTAAAAGTTAACGCAAAGGTGCACAACCTCTTTAAATAAAGGTTGGGCACCTGTGATATAATATGTAATGTGGCATCACTTTTGCAGCGTAGTTCCAATAAGATTTGGATAATAAGTAATACATTGCAATATTGAATTATTGTCAGAACAATAAGATACCTTGTTATATCTTCTGATAACTGTGAAGGCTCAGGAGGATAGAATTTGACATTAAAGGCAAAGAGCCACGGGGTCCCTACAAATGGGAAATAAAAAGTAAGTTGTTACAACATTTAATTATAAATATATAGAATAACGAACATATTCAGTTTCCCGTCAGGTCTGGCAAGCTGTTGGCTAGAACTGGAATAGCTGGCTGGTACTATGAAAGTAACTTTACACTATTCCTTCTAATTTTTACAGGTGTACAATACTAGTATATATTTTATCATCAAAATAAAAGGTTTGATCTCTTAAAAGACCTGTAAAGTCTACATTTTTATACCATTTATTTAATTCTGGCATATCTTCCCCACCCAAGCCACATCATTTGTACTGTATATACCCCTCCATTTGCCAGCGCCATCACATTTTCCTAAAACAAATAGCAGCTTTCACCAGGCAGCCATTTTCCCTCTGACACATCACCAGTAACATTGACAACTGCAAACAGGACAAGTTCATGCAATACAGAATGCAGATTTACACAGGCACTAAATACTACTGCTGGGGTTGAGCAATGTAATGGTTAAGCTGAGCTCAGGAGAGGTGGTTAGGAGAAAAAATAGGATCTGACAGCTAAAGCAGAGTTTCTATGGGATTCAGTAATGCTATCTCTGCATTGGTTGTTAGACTGCAGGGTGAATCTGAGCTGAGAAGAACCAAGCATGCTCATAAATCAATAACCAGAGCAAATTCCTGAGGGTGGGGCCGAGTGGGTTATAGGGGGAGAAGGATTTCTAAGCGATTAAGGGCATGATGCAGCCTTACTGTTAGCCTTTTAACAACCAGAGTTGCAGTTATCTAAAGATTTCAAAGAAGATGTTCACAGATTAAATTTTTGTGGAGGGGTTTTACATGCCCTTTAAATCAAGCCTACAACAATTTATAATTTAAAGTTTTAACAGTAATGGGTCACAACCTTTCTATAAAAGCAGATTTCAAAAGCTTACAGTACAAGCGACTCCCTGCCACCCCACTACTTACTAACTCCGACAGGAAGCATTTTAATCAATGTAGTTGTTTTCAGGGATAAGAAAAGTTCTGATATATATGATCATTCAGGCAGCTGCTTCATGCTATAGATCCAAAGTTAGTAAACAGGAGTACTGGGGGGAGACAGGAAGTACCTGCACTAGGAAAGCTTATAGGTATCTGGGTTTACACAGGAAATGTGGTACAAATGTTACTGCTGAAAATCAGCATATGCTTATCACTTATGGTTCAAGGGCACCAACTAAAATCATTTACTAAGTAAATACACTATGTGAAAGTTTAAGAAATCTGATTTTTAAAACTGTTCGAAGTGTTTGTATAATGTAAATCATCAGCTCACTATACCTTCTGCAAAATCTCCCCCATCTCCACTGCAGTTCTAGCTGAGGCAGGCATCTTGGATTTCACTGACTGCTCCTACCTATATCTTCACAGACATCTGCGGCTCTGAAATCTCGCATTTGCTCAGTTGAAATTTCTTGGTTGCCTAATAAACCTTCTAAGCTATATTGAAATCTGCCAAACTTCTGTGTTAGTGCTGCCACCTTCTGGAAGTTGCTGTGTGCCCTTCATTTGCATAATGACATCACCAGCAGGGGATAAGATAGGGAAATCTTGTGATACTTCTTGAGTTTACTAAAGCTAGGCATTCTGGGTAGAACACTCAGGGCAGTGCTACAATCTGAGCATGCTAGTGAACTCATTTGCATGTTGTAGTCAGTCTCAGTGAGAGAACCCATTTGATTGATTTTGACTGTGATTGGTGCCCTTTAAATGTACTCTGGAAAGGTATGAATTGAAAAGCAGTTGTTTCAACTTAAGATACACAACACAAAAAACAAAAAACTTAGTAGCCTCTTAACGAGAATAATTTAGGGATTTTTGTGGATAATAATCTGTGCAGCGCTAGGCAGGGTCAGTTATTGGATATTAAAGTGAATATGGTGCATGGAAAGCCTATTAAAGGTGGGCTTGTTTTCTCTGGGGAAAGGGTACTAGCTCTTTGCAAGAACATTAGAGGACTTTATAGTCAGATAGCAAGGGATCTTTTTTCAGGAATGCCAAAGAATTTTAACAAATACATTTTAACAATACAAGATTTATCCAAAGAAAATAGGCAGAGAATGCCTTATAATTCATAATTTCAAGTTGTTACGGTCATTTTCTCCCTGAACTTGTGTTACCAAATGACGAAAATGTCAAGAATTTGTCCAGACATTTGAATAAATATAATTAGACACATTTTCAAATGGCAAGAATGCAACTCCTTAAACAGTAAACAATCAATATGATTCATTGTGGTCACACCATGTAAAACAATGGTTCACCCCGGTTAAGGACAATGTTACTGTTGATACTGCCTGAATGTTGAATTTCTGGCTATAAACTGTAACCTGTAACTGTGAAAATGGTACAGTGAATATGCATTGAAGGATACACTTTTTGCAGCAATAAGGCTTTAGCAATATGCACAAAACATGACTGAATATTTGTCCAACAAGCCACCAAGCTTCAAGAATATTTAATTTCCATTTAAATCTAAACGACAGTCATAACATTATAATAAACAATGTTTAAAGGAGAAGCCTTTTATTTTAAAATCCCCTAAATTTACTCTGTAAAGCTAGGCTTCTTATTTCAATACGAAGTCTCTGAAAACTCTTCCAGAGAATAACATATTGCATGTATACAGCATATATGCGGAATTTATTAGGTCAGGAGACCTTACACAAAGCATTGCCTCTGCTCTGTCCCTAGTGTTTTGGGCAGGGAGGGATACCAGTCCCATAGTGTGTTCCATATCAGACAGAACCACCATCTTTATAGCATAGCAGTGACACTAGATCTGATGTTGATGTGGATTTCTTGAACTGTTAAAGGGTGCATTACCCACCCTGGCACCAGGAACTCCCTGAAATTCCCGGGCGCCAAACAGGATAATAGCAGAAATCCAGTCACATGACAAAACAGCAACAGGGCGAGACATCTGTATCTCAGTGAATGTTATCAGCTGTAGAAACCGCCCTTGAGAGGCAGATTTTCTATTCAGTTTAAGCTCTGTATAGTGAAGTTCATCTCCTAGATGCCAGAGATCCCAGACAACTAAATTACCAACACAGAAGCTTGTCTTATCATATAAATTTCATTGACAGTTTGGACTTATTCCTCAAAAATACACATTTAAGTCATCCATCCATGTTTCTATGTACAGTTATTATTTTACAAGCTTAGGGAAACCACTGACACTATAAAGTCAAGTAATTAAATAGTCCTGCACTGGTACACCTGCATGTTTACTTTAGAAAGATTATTCAGTTTATGTAAACAAGCTGCTGTGTAGACATGGGGGCAGCCATTCAAAGCTTTAAAAAAAAAAAAGCACAGGATACACCGCAAATAACCAACTCTTTAATACACAATGGGATTCTTCAGAATGTATCCATCTTCTGCGTATCCTGTGATTGAATGGCTGCCCACACAACAGCTTATTTATATAAACTATAGTAGAGCTTTTGAAGCAAACACACCAATTTTACCAATGCAGGGTAACAACACATTATATTGTTATTCCTTTAACATAATTTCATCGTTTAGACAATATAGATTATTCTTTATATGCAGCACTTTACATATATTAATCCTAATTCCCTGTTTCTGCCCCCAATGCAGTTTATACTTGAACCCAGGCACTGCATAAAATGTGCAAGAAAATGCTTATTTGTAATACAGAGTATGGATCAAGTAAGGGATTGCATTCAAACAAATGTCTGCCCATTCTATTCTAGAAGCACAAAGTACCTCAAGGTAAAGAAAATCGTTACAAACTGCAAAAAAACAAGTACAGTTACACCTTGTTTCATCTTTTTTTTCTAATAAGGTGCTTTATATTGTAATATTAAACAAAGAAGAAGCAGGTCTTTTCATTTACATTAAGCAGGGAATCTAATTCCTTCTTGCAATAGATTATTATATATATTTTGCAAAGTAAAAAATAAAATTAAAAATGAAGAACTGCGTGAAATCTATGCATCTGTACAGTTTGAATTTTCCATACTATTTATATAGTATTTACATTGCCTAAATTCGGGTAAAACTGAACAGCAGCCATCCTCTATAAAGATATATGAAGTCGGCTTGTAGATTTCTTCCAGATGAGGGCATGAGAATTTGGCAGGATTCCAATAATCATAGTGTGGAATGTAGGAGAAACTACAGAAAATAATATATAGATGCAAGATGAAGGAGATCTGGTTTGATTATATTCCTGTCACCAGTTCCCAGAGTATGTACATATGAGGCGAATGTAAACCTTTTTGAAAAGCTTTCACCAAATTCCATCCTGCAGTCTTGTTTAAGTTTCAGCTATTCTATTCCCTCATAAACAAATGGTCCCCAGAGCACTCACAGCATTTGTTTTTTTCATTCTGAAATATGATCCCTTATTCTTCCACCACTAGATTCAGAAAATGTTTCCTAGGCCTGCAACAACCCTAGCATATACCTAAATGAGCTGGAAACAAGATGCATAGGCACAGTTATTTATAATTGTTAGGTGAAGTTACTAAGCCTGACTCTCTGACACTGACTTTGCCAACCTGCCTGTCCCATCTCAGCCTGTTGGTTACAGTTTCTAATGCTAACGGACTCCTGCTGCACAAATATGGCAGCCCCCTCATACAGGAACATGGGGGATCAGACAGGTAATGTAAAAGCATCATGCAAATACTTTATGGCAAAGTTAGAAGTAGCTTTGAAAGCCAATATTAGAATAGATGCAAAAAAAAATATTTTCAGGTGCCAGTATCTCTTAATAGCATATAAAAAACTGAACAATACCAATTACAAAGTTATTCCAAGTATAAAACAATAAAAGCACATACACAACACTAACAGCCATGAGTTCGGAAATAAGGTTGAAACTCAGAAGTGATGCTAGTTCAAGTCCTAGTTTACAAAATCTTATTAAAAATGGAGTACTAGTTTTAAAGGGGTTGTTTACCTTTAAGTTAACTTTTAGTATAATGTAGTGAATGCTATTGAGGCAATTTGCAATTGGTGATCCATTTTTTTATTATTTGAGGTTTTTTAATTAATTAGCTTTTTGTTCAGCAGCTCTCCAGTTTGGAATTTCAGCAACTATCTAGCTGCTGGGGTCCATTTTCACCTTGCAAACAGGCAATGGTTCAAAAGAGAGACAGAAATATAAAGAGGTTCTAATTAGAAAGAGTGAGTACCCCCCATTTGAAAGCTGGCAAGAGTCAGACGAAAAAAATAAATAAATAAATAATGAAGAGCAATTGAAAACTTGCTAAGAATAGAGGACATGATAGAAGTTACCCATAAGGTGAACGACCCCCTTTAAATAAATAGTTGTTTGCTTGATTCTAAAGCAAACATGAAATTATCATGGGACACATTTTAAAGCCCTGTTGTGTACAACAGACAGATGAACATTTAAGGGGTCATATAGCAAGGGGGAGCCAAAGCCATTAAGGCAAAGTAATGAACATCACACTGGCATGAATGCTGCCTGAATGACAAGCCTGCAATTACCATTGTACAATTTCATACATTGTGCATTCACTAAATGTATGCCATGAATAAAAAATGTACAGTGCTGTGTATACAGGTAGTACAATATGAGAAGTAACATACACATAAAATATTTTGCCTTTTTCAGTGAATAGTGGAAGAGCACTGAGTCAGCACAACAGAAACAGAATGCTCCCAATGTACTTTTCACTGACTCTTACGCATTCTGAAGAGCAGTGTTTTTCTCAAATGTATGACAGTATACCTTTTATGTACTGTGAAGTGGATTTGTAGTAACATTTCATTGCATGATGTTTTTTGAGTTTAAATTGTTTACACCTCTTATTTGAACTCAATGTATAAAAAACAAAACAAAAAAAAAAAACAGGTAAAGTAAGCAAGACTGGGTCAGCTGTGATATTCATAGGGATTTAAAGTGCTTTTAAGGCAAATATACAGAGTATATATATATATATATTTCATGCAGAGAGTAGGTCGCACTCACAGGTCTTATGAAAAATAAAGTGCTTTTATTTCGGCAAACAAACGGACGTTTCGGCTGGAACACCAGCCTTTTTCAAAGTGACAAAATTATCAAAGCACCAGTGTTTAAACACATATTTTTGGCGGGAAAACCAGTGACACAAGATGGTGACGTGGGGGTAGAGTGTAGCCTATCACCCTGCAAAAAGGAAAGGCCGCTATTGTTTTTGGGACTTAGGAGTTCATCAAAAAATAGTTGAAAATCTTTCTATCTACTTGATTGCACTTCGCCTGGTCTGAGGTAACAAGAGGTAATAGGTAACGTTCAGTACAGGGGTGTCCAAACTTGGCCCTCCAGTTGTTAAGGAACTACAAGTCCCACAATGCATTTGCCTGACTGTGGCTGTCAGACTCCTTCATTGTGGGACTTGTAGTTCCTTAACATCTGGAGGGCCAAGTTTGGACACCACTGGTTCAGTAAAATCTGCATCTTAGTGAATTGACAGAGTAACAACATCAGAAAAGTAACAAAATGACGTCACGCTGGCGAATTTTCACTAGCATTAGTCACTTTGCCCCTTAGTGAATCTGCCCCTATGGCTTTATATGCAAGATGCAATAATAAAAAAGGCAGACAATTTGCAATATGATTAAATAAATTTAAGTTAGAAATTATTATGTTGTTCATTTAATATCTAAAGTTTAGGGCAGATACCGGCGCTTACAATTAACAAATATTATATATATTGCATGAAACAATTAAACTTTGACAGAGTTCCTGTTTCATTGGAAATGGTTTCTAGATCAGTGCTTTAACAACACCAATAAACAAACAAGTAGTAACGGATGCTTACGTCTGATTTGCCTCTTGATTTCTTTTGTGGGATCGAGCCAGTTCTAAAAAGGACAGAGACAAACAGCAAATAAATGTTAAGGTTTAAGCAACGAAACTGCAACTGCATGCACAGACTGCTAATAATACACACCATTTATTTCCCACAAGAACATTATAGTAGTCCATACATTAACATTTTTCATTTTGCCAGAGAAGAAGATTCAATCATAAATTTCAACATTTTTTTGAGGGCATTCTAGGAATGTAGAGGTCATCCTTTTTAAAGGTAAATTTTGGCATATAGGTATTAAACTGGCTTTTAACAATTGTATAAAGAACATTTACAGCCTTAAATTACAATCAGAATAAAAAAAAATATGTGCAGAATAGATAAACCAACTGTTTTTTTTTTTTCCATCGTCGTGTTCTGAACACACCTCTTAAAACAGGATGACTGGGAAATAGTTTTATTCCCTTGTTTACATGATTTCCAATGGTGGCCCTGTAGCACTGGCTAAACAAATGGAAATTCTCAACATTTTTGGCTCATTCTTAAATGCACTACAATTTTGTTGCTTGTATATAAGAAATTGTTTCTACCGGATTAATTGAGAAATCAATGAAATTTTTTTTTAAAAAAAGGCTTTTTGTTCTTAAAAAAAAATAATTTGTGTAAAAAAGTATTCGTATTAAAAAATACTTTATATACAGTTTACCCTAGTGTTTGAAACTTACACCAACAAGGTATAAGAGGTTAAAAAACACTACAAGATGTAATAAATCAGAACTATTCATTAATTTTTTTAGATCCATTACAAATATCAAAACACAATGATTTGAAATGTGTTCGACCAGCTGCACACAATAGTGATATGAAGGGTTGCTGGGATTCCCATAAAGTACCTTTGGCATGGTATATAGGAGCAGTTCTGACACTCAACACACAAGAGTGCCAGGCTTTCAGCTCACCCCTTCTGCAGCTGCATACCAGCACAACAGCTGGCTTATAAATGGCTCACTGTACAGACTGCACAAGAATGAGAGAGACATTATTGAAAGTGCTGCATAACATGGACTTCTGATCGCATAATTAAGGCATTTTAAACCAAAATAGGCCACAAGAGGAAAAATTGTATCAGGCAGAGTGAAGACCAGAAAAAAATAGAAATTATGTCTCCAAAGCTGTGAGGGCAGATACAAGGCTCCAATATGCACTCTAATTCACCAAATCCTTTAAATATTTTAGAGTGCCATATCATTTTCACATAGAATACAGTAGAATGAGAACAATTTAAAATTATTTCCCACTAGTTAGGGTCCACTAAGACACCAAACATGGATTTATTTATCTTTCAAGGGAAAGTGAACCGAGTGACTTTTTTTTTTTATAGGAATCATTTTTCAGTTCCTTTTCATAGGAGTTCTAGGTTTTTGAAAATTGACAAAAAATAAATGGAACAAAAAACGAATGATAATGTGTCTTAAAGCAAAACTTACTCTCTGGTTAGCAGAATCTTGATGGATCAATCCAAAATAGTCAGTTTCCAGTAAATTAAGCTGTTCACAGACCTTCGCAAATAACACCTGACCTTTTGCACGTTTCTGTTGAAGCAAAGCAACAGTAATGATGCAATTATCATCAAAATTAAAGTAAAGTAAAGGAGCAAAAAGTTAAAATTTTCAAGACTGTACCAATTACACCTGAAATAGAAAAGTTTGCCTTATGTGCATGAATCACTTCTGAAATGAACCTCACGTAGATTATGCACTGCTAGCTTGATCCATAAACTGCACCATTCCCCAACCCATCCTTAGGACACATGCACCCATGGGCATCAGTAAATAGGGGCCAGGGGGAACTTGGGTTAATATGAAGATTGTCCATTTTCCATATTAATTATAATGGCACATTTGGCATTAAAATCCCTATTCTATTTTATTTAGTGATTATACAGGCTCATTAGGATACCTTGCAGAAAATCCATCTACAATGTTGCCTACAATTTTTTTTAAAATAGAATACGTCAGTATGGATAAGGTGGCTAAGAATGGAACAGCAGACACAGGACATCAGTGACAATACTGCAACAAAATTGAATCAACAATTAAAGAATCATTGCATTCATTAGGAGGAAGGTCACCTAATTTACTTTCTGCAAAAGGAAAGAAAAATTTAATTCTAAAATTTTTTTAATATATGGGAATGATAACATTTCAATAACTGTAAAGATATTTTTAGATGTAGTTGCTTTTAAAGCAGGACCAATCTGTACTTCACCACATGCCTAACTTCAGAATGTAGAAAAAATCAGTACTTAAGCCGAGACTCAATTTTTCCAAATGCACCGCTTCATTGCTTTGATTCTCCTTCTCAGGTCTGTTTAAAGTGGAACCGTCACCCAGAG
>CM044439.1:73065081-73076058 GCA_024363595.1 Xenopus borealis
CAAATGCCACAAAGTATCCCACTTACAATATGCCAAACAACACAGAGACAAGCCTCAAACATCATATGGAGTGATGAGACTAAAATTTAACTTTTTGGCCACAACCATAAATGCTAAATTTGGAGAGGAGTCAACAAGGCCTATGATAAAAGTTACACCATTCATACTGTGAAACATGGTGGTTGATCACTGATGTTTTGTGGATGTGTGAGTTACAAAGGCACAAGAAACTTGGTCAGAATTGATGTCAAAATGAATGCAGTAAGTTATCAAACAATTTGCACTCATCAGCCCAGAAGCTGTGCATGGGATATACTTGGACATTCCAACAATGTCCTCTTTTTGACTGCGCCTGTGTTTCCTACCACCTCTCCGCCGTCTGGAACATCTAAAAAAGAATGTGTTGCCACAGCAGTATCCATCTGTTTATCCTCCCTTCGTGTAAACCTCTCTATGTTTCGTGGCACACTAAGGCTTCGTGTAGTGCCTCTCCCATTTGCATCAGCACGATTCCACTGATACACTCTACCCCTTTCATAATCTGTAGTATCACGATCATATTTCTGTCTTTTCTGTTTCTCATTTTCTGATTTGTATTTATCAAGTTTAATCCGTATCTGATCCTTCATTTCATTAAACTCCTGTGTGGAGAAACCTGTGGCTAATTGGTCACTCACTCGTTGTATTTCTGTCTGCACAACTTTCAATTTGGCAATAAATTCAACTGTCAAAGTCATTATATCATAGGAACACTTGTTTAAAATCTGTGTGAATCGTTAGCAGGAATCATCATTACCTGCAAATAATGTTGGTCGCAGTGAGATCCGCATGCCACAAGGTATCCGTTTGTTCATAAAGTATTCTGCGAGTGTCTCAGCGTGCAGTTCCAGATCAATCGCATGTCGGTTTAGCCCTTCCAATTTTCTCTGTAACTGAGAGGAAACCGGTACATGTAGGAAACTTGCCTACTGCGCGAACAAAGCCACAATCTCCTCTGCCTGGGATTCGGTGTAACTGAACACCTCCCGATCCAGATACTGAGATTCCACCATGTTGTTTCCACCTGGAACAAATTAATACGATATCTCCTGCGGATGCAAGTTACTCCCGGTATTATGCAAGTCTGTATATACAACGGCAACAGCACTCTCGCCTAGTTCGTGAATTTGCTGTGCTCGTCCTTAGGGTTTCCGGTAAAACCTTCACAATATGTAGAATAAACGATAGACAGCACCAGCTTGTAAATTGCAAAAAGTTGTATTAAACAGTAAAAGATAACATCACCATATTTGTGCACACATTGATAGCGACGTTTCGGGCAAGAACGGGCCCTTTCTCAAGCCATGTGGAACAATGGTATAAAATTCATCAAGCATTCACGTGGGTTTATATAATCCTTACTAGGAAATGACATAGCAGCATAATATATTATTCATTCTCCTCCAAACAGGGTTCCTACTATGTAAGCTGTATGGAACATGCAATCAATGTGTGCACAAATATGGTGCTATCTTTTACTATTTAATACAACTTTTTGCAATTTACAAGCTGGAGCTGTCTATCGTTTATTCTATATATATATATATATTATACTTTTTTATGTGGTTGCTAGGGTCAAAAGTTCCCTAGCACCAATGCATTGATTGAATGAGAGACTAGAATTTGATTATGAGAGGGCCTGAATATATAGATGAGTAATGAAAAGTAGCAATAGCAATACATTTGTAGAATGTCAGAAGAAGAATACAAATAATTCGAAAATTACATGAAATAAAGAAATGAAGACTAGTTGAAAAGTCACTTAAAATTGGCAATAACATACTAAAAGTTAACATAAAGGTGAACCACCCGAAGTAAATCACCTTCACAAACCTTTTTATCAGAGATGTTCTATTAATTAACTTCTGTATTTTATAATTTACCATTAGTTTCTACTTCCTTTCTCTACTAGCAGATCAGCAAGCCAGGTATCTTATATGGCCAAAATGGCAAGTTCTCGTATGGAACAATAATGCTCCAAATTTAAATTCATCGGGAGTATTGACTTTTCTAGTGAGCAGCTGCATACAACATAACAGCTGCATTTAACATAACATTGCAGAACTGTCAGCTGAAAGGATGCTCAGGGTTGTCAACTCAAAAGCAATGATTCATGAGTAATGATTTGCCGGGTGCCAGGTGAAACACTACCTACCTACAGTATATGCATGATGTCAACTATGAAGTTCGGTGGACGAAGGTCCCTGGCTTCAGTAAAAGGAAATGTTTAAGTTACAGCAAACAATAACATTCTTGGGAATTTCATATTTCTCATTCTGTGGTAAAAGTTTTAGGAAAGTAATTTCCTCATTCACGTTGGGAATTGGCTTGTTCAGAGTGCAAATCCCAAAACAAATGAACACCCACGGAATAAAGAAGAACTCTAGCTGTGAGTTAAGCCTGATACACCAGTGTCTAGGTTTGTTGAGTTACTACTTGGAAACAATGTAGGGAAAACTGTTTTTTAAACTGTAAATCTTACAAAAACAGATAAAATTTACAGTAGAAATCAATTGTGGAAAGTCATAATTCTGATGTATTTCTACTCATTTAGAAGAATGTCAGTTTTGCTTACTGGCTGAAAATATACTGGCTCCTAATGACCCATGAAAGGTCAAGTAATGACTTTTCCAAAAAAAAAATGTTATAACAGCAGGAAGCAAGTCTGTGAAAGTGAAAAAAAGTAGTTAGGACCCATTTAATTAGCACAGTATGTTGTGGTTGTAAGCTTTGCATTTTAATATTTTGATTAGTGAGACATGAAAATATGCTCTAAAACTGATTTCATGTGTTTGGTGAAAATGTGTATTTGTCATTCTTCAAATTATATTTTTACCCTTAAAAAAACTAATGCACAAATTTATGAAAAATGGGTGGTGTCTGAAGAATGTGATTTTATTTGTTATTGTTGTTAACAATAGAAAGGGCAGGTTCCTAGTAAACATTATTTAGTGGGCATATGTTAAACATTTCCTCTGTAGAAAACAGGTCTGGTCGTCCTCAGCACTCTTGTTTACTTATACAATAATATTTTTGTTCTCTGGATGACTTATGGAGGTCTGTGAACACAATAGAGATTCTTTCCAGTGTACACACCCAAATGAATAAAAACATTAAGTTGAAAAGTTGGGTTTCTTCTTCATAGGATCCTTTTTACAAATCACCCGATGATATTTAATTATATTTCAATTGATTAGGAAAATAAGTTATAAATTGCTTAACGTAATGTTTTGCTATATCATGTTAAAATAAAACCCTAAGTGAAAGATAAATTATTTTAATGAGACTAATGTATTATAAATTAATCTGTTTTATTTTCCATACTCCCATGTGTACCAGAAGTACCGTAGCTCAGGAAGCCATGTCTTAATTCTTTAAACTGTCACTTAAGAGTTTTTCTTGAAAATGTTTTACCACTCAATGGAACTTGAAAGAGTACCTTGTGGTCTAGTGGGGTGGCTGAGATGCCCGCCACCTGTCCTTTCTCACGCCAGTCCTGAATTGCTGTTTCTGGGTTTTTGCGGCGCTCTGCAAATGTAGGCTTTCTTTGGTGCACCACGTGACGTCATCACTTGCATGAAATTCACATATTTAAAGGCCCAAATGCCCTATTCCAGTTGCCCAATGTAAAGAGCTATTCCTATAGTTCCTGGGTGCACTTCTCTAAGCCTGTTCTTGTTCCTGACACTTGCATGTTGCTGACTATTGACTATTCTATGTATCCTGATTTTGTACCACGCTGCTGTTTTGGTTTGACCTTGGTCTGTGACCTTGACTACTCTACTCTACTCTACTGATTTGGTACTGCATTGACCCTGCCTGTTTCACATCTCGTTGACTGATCCCCCTTTCCGCATATGTTCGGTTCCCTTAGCCTGCTCAGAACATTACAGCCTGGTGGCATTTGAGTTGCAGAGGGCTCCACCCAAAGCCAAAGGCAGCTGCTATAGGCGGAAGAGTGGGCCAGGTCCATGGAGTTGGTTCTGAGTTTGGGATACCTTACAAGAACCATTGTTATTGGATATCTGTGACTATACTAACCTCAAGGCCAGGGAATTCCCTACAAATTCAGTTGAACCGAAGAAGCCACTGGGATGAGCGGTGAAAGGTTTTCAAGAAAAAATCTAAATGTCCAGTTGCCTTTGACTTAATTCTACTAGCCAAATGAGAATCTTCATAAACAGGTCACTGATACAATGTTGCAGATTCTCTTGCAACTACAAATAAACTCTATAGAGAGGAAAAACTGGTCACAAATGGAGCCTGGTGGCTCACCTTGGTCATCCTCAATCTTTAGGAGGACTCACACAAAGGTAGCCCATTTAGGGTTAGTATAACTGCCAGGTAACGTAATAACAGAAGAAAGTCCTGAAATCAAATTAAACAACGTCAGGACCAAACTGAGTTCTGTATTGAAGAAACCAGTTTTGCTTGGGATAGGATGAAGTTGTGTCTAGCAATATATCACTACTACTTACTAAAAGGCAGCAGGCAGTGCGGTCAGAGAAAGGCCTAATGTTAGAAACAATTAAACAGGAAAAAACATCAAAGAGTTCAGAGTCTCTGGCCTATTGAGACAGATAAAACAGGAAGTAGAAGCTGTATACATAACATGTTACTCAGTTTACCTTACTGATAAGAAAAAGGGTTGCAGTTGTAATCTTAAAGACAAACAAAAGACTGGGGACCATTTATACGTAATATAAAACCAATATAAAAGAAGCCTAAAGCAAAATGGCATCTCACAGGGACTTTTCATATCTCTTACAAACTACATACTGTATACAGTCCAACACAATCACCAGATTTGCCAACATGTCAACTTTAATCTAATGCTCCCCAATTATGGATTTAAAAATTGTTAGGGTAAAAATGTTTCCATTAGCCAAAACTGGTGACTGGCAAATCTGTCTGAAAATAAGTTAAAATGCATTGGTTGCTCTGGGTTACTGCCTAAATTTGCCCAGTGTTTTTAATATAGCCTCAATGGGGTTTTTTCCAGGCAACTTTTTCATGCAAGAATACATTGCTTTTTTTCTAATTTTGTGTATATCCCTTTTCCATTTCCCAATTATTTCTATTTTTACTGATCCAGCTACCTTTTACTTTTATCTTCCTTATCCCACCCTTTCTTCCATCATTTACATTTTCCCTCTCCATAGCCCCCTTTGTTTTTAGTAATGAAGCACAACTGAACTGTTTATTTCCTCCCTAACTTAAAGGAGAATACAACCTGTAATTAAAAAAACCCTCCCTCCTTCCCCCAGCCTACCAGCCCCCTGGGCAAATGCCCCTAATAGTTTACTTACCCCTCCAGCAGATTCGGAGCACGGGAGTTCACGGGCGCCATCTTATTTAGTCGGAGCAAACACAAACTTTCATGACTTTTGCCGCATGTGTGTAAGGAACTTACCCTGGTGGTCTAGTGGAGGGATGGCAGGGATGCTTGCCGCCACCTCGGCAGGGATGCCCGCCACCTCTTCTTCCTATGCCAGCTTCTCCTAGGCGCGCGGCGCACTTCTGGGTTCCTTCAAAGGCGCTGACGTGATGATGTCAGCGCGCATTGGTGGGAAATTCAAAAGGTACTTTTAAAGGGACTTTGCTGCAAATTCACTCCGTTATAGGAGTGAGTAATTCTTCTTCTGAGCCTTGTGCTATTGAGTTTTCTTGATCCTGATTCCTGTTGTGACCCCTGCCTGTTAATGATAACCACAGACTTCTGTGATCCTAACCTTGGCTTGTGACCCGACTATTCTACCTTCTGTAATCCGATCTCGCCTGCCTGACCATTCTGATCTGATCTCCTGGTTTGACCCTTGCCTTGCCCCGAGGGGGGGGGGGAGCATGTAGGCTGGGGAGGGAGGAGTCAGGGGGTTCTACACAGGGGAGGGTTTTTTATTACAGGTTGAATTAAAATTTGAAAGCATTCATAACTTTATTCAAGAAAAAAAAGGTATGCTCCGCAAAGCAGCCTAATGAATACCATGTTTATGGCCTCCCAATCTACAATGAATAGACAATGCTATATGTCATTTATAGAAAAGGAAATTGTTGTGTGGTGCACTAATAAAATACATTCTTGTGTTCTTGCTCTACTTCCTTGTGGAGAGACACAGGATATCAACATGTACCGCTACACAGGAAAAGGCCTACACATTGCATTACGCTCATTTTTTTTTTTGTTACAGGCATGCCACGATGAGAAATGTGACTTTGCTACATTTTTTGTTCTTCAGAGATACAAAATCTGCATGCTTGTAATCTGTGTAGTCTTTCATGTAGTTGCATCATGAATGCAAAGAAATAAATAAGAGCCCCATCGAGTATTCATAAATCACTGCTGTGAATGTGGTTGTGTTTCCCTTACTTCAAGTAAACAGCAAATTCCAATACAAAGTACAGAGCAATCAGTGCCATCTGAACTCAGTAAAGAATGCTGGCAACTGAAACTCATCCTTGGAACATGCTGAATACATTAAATAGCACTGACATGGATACTCTGCTTTTGCGCCTGTGTTCTACAGCTGCATGTTCATTAATAACTGTCTGCTCCTGCTAATAAATATTAAGGCTTCCCAATTTAAATACAAGCTTCATGTTAGTTTCATTATTAAACGTTTGTATTCTTTTCTTGTGTGTCCAGGGCACACCAGCCTCCAAACTGAAAGGCCCCCTTGCAATATCAAGGGCCCCCCTCCTGACTGCAGCTGCACCACATGTGTTTTACCTGATTGACTTGTGGCTGTGATTGTGTGAGGGGTGCAGGGTGGGGTGCCTGCAGTAGTATAGGGAGTGAGTCTGCCTGGATTGCCGGAGCCCACAAGGTTTTTTCCCAATGTCATGTCGGCCCAGTCCAACCCTTAGCTCACCTATTACAATTTTCACTGTAATCTCATATATTTGGTAAAAGTTTACTTTGAATGACTGTTATGCAGTTCTGGATGTGAAAACATTGACAACTAATGTATGTGTCAGGGGCCTTGTGGCTCCCAGCACAGACCTGGCCCGTGGTTATATAAAAGGACCATAAAGTGCAATAAAGCGTGATAATAATTTGCACCCGGAATAACATGAGAAAAAAATGCCTCAGGCAATTTACTAAACTGTAGTTGTAAGATCTATATGTATACAGATCTATATACAAATATAGTAGGTCATTTTTAAAATTCAGTTGTCCAATGATTTCAAGTCACATAGATTACATAGTCACATAGATTTCAAGTCACATAGGCTCACATGGATTAGGTTCAGCCAAACCCTTAGGAGTTTTTGCATAATTCAGATGAAATCTAAACTTTCTTTAAAAAAGTATAGTATATAGTGATGGGCGAATCTGTGGAGTTTCGCTGAAAAATTCACAAATTTTCAGCGAAATTCGCGAAACGGCGAAAAAATTCGCGAAACGAGTCGCACTGATGTTTTGTCACGCGTACTTATTTTGATGCCCATCAGGATAGTATTGACGCACAGTGCACAGTGCAATGTAATAAAACTGCCAGGTGAAATGCATACCCCCAACGGTCCCTTTTTATGGAGGGACATTCCCTCTTTTGACAGCACAACCTGCAGTCCCTCATTTCATTTGTATTAGAAAGTCCCTCTTTTCTCTGCACGGAATAGCCAGAAAAAAAAAGAAGTTTCTAACTTATTTGGCTTTTCGCAGAGAGTCTAGAAGAACAGCTAGCTAACAGGTGCAAAAAAGATGCTTTTTAACAATTTTGATATAATAAAATAAGTAATTGATTGTATTTAGATAAGGAGAAATATTTTCAAACTTTCATAACCTGCCAAATTTGGTAAAACAAACATGTTAATTAGTGGGTGTGGCCACAAAAATGGTTGTGGTCAAAATGTTGCAGCGCTACGTATGGAAAAAAAATTTCTGTCCCTCTTTTTACTTCCAAAATGTTGGGAGGTATGGAAATGTGAAAAAAATTGTAAAAAATGTAATCTTTTGCTTTGTGTGTGAATGTGCCGAATGAGAAGAGCAATTTACACGCGTTTCACTTAGTATACACACATGCCCTGCATTGTTACTGGACTCTTATCTTTTCAAAATAAAAAAAGGCCTCTCATTTTGCCAGCTTCTTAAAAACATCTGTGATTATTATTTAAAATAGTGAAACATTAAAAAGGCATATTTTAATATATATTCATTTATTTTGTAAAAATATTTTTCACTGCACAGATTGTGCTGTTTTGAAGTGAAGCGACGAACTCGACGTGCGACGAAACGAGACACGCGGCGAAACAAAACACGCGGCGAATTTCCGTGAGCGTTTCGCCAAAACTTTTGCCATCGGCGAATGTCGGAAATTCACCGCGAATTTGCCTAGGGCGAATTTATTCGCCCATGACTAATAGTATACAGAATATATAATATTTATATATATAATATTATAATATATAATACTATTAGAAGACTAGTGGACCCATATTATATAAATCATAATTATGACCTCAAATGGTCACCCACTGTAACAGAAACAAAACAGTAAAAACAAATTAAGTATAGCTAAAGATGATATTTTTTATATTGAGTTTAATGCACCAGCTTAAAGCATCTATGTAACAGTATTGATCCAAGCCTACAAAGTTGTTTGCAGGTGCTCACCATCTTGGATCATGCAAGTAGAGCCAGTGGCATGGACAAGCTCAGTGTGCTCTGGACATCTGTTGAGAAGCTAAGCTTGGGGGGGGCATCAAAGGTACAGATATTAAAGGAAAACTAAACCCCCAAACCATGTAGGTCTCTATAAAAATACATTGCATAAAACAGCTCATATGTAAAACCCTGCTTCATGTAAATAAATCAGTTTCATAAAAATAAAAAATAAAAAAATATATATATATATATATATATATATATTTAGTTGTATGTGCCATTGGGTAATCCTAAATAAAAAAAATTGTCATTTTAAAAATAATGGCCGCTCCTTGTGATACTTGGTTTCACAGTGCATACAACAAACTAAGCAAAACTATACATTTTAGGTCACATGAGCCAATTAACAGGCATGATTCAGAGTTTTACTCCCATACTTCTTCTGGTTACAGTAAGAGCTGCATATGTATAAGGGCAATATTTACTTGAATATATATTCCAGTTTGGTAAAATCCTTTAATATGCCAACAATCTGTTGCTTAAATCTTCATTTTGGGGGTACAGTTTTCCTTTAATTGAGAAATAACTGCCATGGACTGGTAGAAATAACTAAAACATAATGGTTTAACATTTATATGCTGCTTCTTTGTTAAGATTGTTTTTTTACCAAAGGAAAGAAGTTACATCCAAAATCCTCAGGAGCAGCTACATCAAGAAGCACAGAGGGGAGGGGGCGTGGCCTGGGCAGAATTAGGACAGACAGGCTAATCCAGATACACCCATATCCCTCTCAATCTGGGCAGATGTTCATTTAAGATATGAACGCTACCCAAAAAAACTTTCATATTTATCTTCAATTGAAGTCATTCACAATAAAGTTTATTATATATTAACAAGAGTTGTGCTCTGACCTTTGGGATAGTAGTTTCTGCATTTTTTCACACTTTTTGAAAAATAAAATTATTACATGTAAAACAATTCTACACATATGCTGCCATCTATTGTCAAGATCTGTGTAAAACAGAAATATGTAAACAGATTTAACTTTTCTCAGGTTTTTATTTCACTGCTTGCATGAGATCTACATTTGAGTTCTGCTTATGGAACCAATCAGAGCAGTGCTTTTGTTTTCTAACTGTTGAAATCTAATTGCTGATTGGTTGCTCTAGGCAACATCACAGATAATGCTCTTGCGCTTATCATTGCTCTTGCACTTGTGCCCCCCATCCCCAGGGTTGTAAATGACCCCTATTAGTCATGGGTAAAGCAACTTTTGGTAAAATATTAGCAATAGGGGGGAATATTTAGCAGACCCTGATAAAATGAACTTATACATTTACAGTATAACAACACCGGCACAGGTACATTTCCCTTTGAGTTCTCAAGGTAAAATATAGCAGAATGAGGGCCATATGGTCTCTATCACTTTTCTATCCTTATTCTCATTACTGCTACTGCAAGTTGCACCTGAATTATTGCCTTTAAAGGCCAAGGAAAGGTGCCCCAAGTAAATTAATTCAAGTTTTTTCTCTGGGGCACTGCTCCTTTAAAAAAGAAATGCACTGGCTTGGGGATAAATGTATTGCAGCATTGCTGGACCATGGGTTTTACTTTTCCCATGTGTTTTTTAGTATACTGCATGCACAGTAGAGCAGGGGTCCCCAACTGCTGGTCCATGGCCCAGAACAGGGCTGCAGACACTTCTGAACCGAGCCCAGCCCACAATTAACGTGACATGCCGAATGGGATGTGGCACATGCAAACTTGCCGCTGGACCCGACCCCAATGCAGACCCCCTTGACTCCACCCCCAGTTATTGCAAATATTTTGCTTTTGCACCGTGCAAATGTCAGACTTCAATCTGCTGTGCATACGCATCTCTAAGCTTGTTCTAGGAACACCTGGGAAAGTGTAGCACTGCTCTACGTTTTACCTTAAAGTCGTTGGCCCAGGAAAAAGGTAACTGAATTTACTGGGGGTGCCTAACACATCAGCACCCTAAAATGAGTTTGGCTATCTTTGTCCTTCAAGAAATATTTATAAAACCTTCTCTCTACTGCTATCCTTGAGTAAAAATATGCTAGGCTAAGTTCTCTGGCAAATCAATATATGAAAAAAAAACTACATTTCCCAAGTTCCTTGTAAGCACACTCCAGCAGAATCACACAGCTATTTATGTTGTTACACAGCCTGGCCTACCCCTGGTCTCTCAAAAAGTTATTTTTAATAATTTTTATTTGTGAGCACTTGACTGGCAAATAAATTTGGGCAAATGAAAAAAATAGATTTTTGTACTTACCGTTAAATCCTTTTCTCTTGTCCTACATTGGGGG
>CM044439.1:73209515-73226774 GCA_024363595.1 Xenopus borealis
ATTTGTCCTGCTTTACCCACTGTTTGAACAACTGCAATGTTAAATGGAGGGAGGGGCTAGGTTCAGGTGGGAATATAATCAGTTTAGTCTGGGACATGTTCAGTTTCAAGCTGCCATCCAATATGCTACAGTAAGACATTGGGTGACTTGCCTGAATTAGCAGGGTTGACATCAGGGCAGGAAAGGAAGACCTGTGCATCATCTTTATAAAGGTGATCAGTTAAGAATCATTTCTACTGCCAAAATCAGCTGTGATATACACCACAGAATCCTAGAGTCTTCGTAGAAATACATTAACATCTCAATAAGGCTGTCACTGTGCCTAGCAAAATGCTCAGTTGAGGCACCACTAAGTCTTTAATATAAAACACAGGTTCATTGCTTGTTCAGCAATTTCCTCTGATTGCAATTTGTAGCTTGTCATTTTTCCCAGAGGATCAACGCTCTAGCTCCAGTATATCCTTGCCCATAGCCCAGGCCTTTGATTCTGTAATACTGTTCTAGCAATCAAGTTCTCTTCCCAAGCAGTGTTTCAGAAACTAAATTAAGTATTGATGTTATCTAGTGTTGCTCTTGCTCTGAGTTAATTACTTGTAATTATCTGTGGATCATTATTATGCTAGAAAATCATTACTGGTGTTATTGATGAAAGCAGGAGCTGTTAAATGTAGTGTTGTTAGGGGATCTCTTATCCCAAAACCTGATATTCATACAGCAAACTGCAAATACTGTGTAAACATATTTTATTCTTCTTTGTACTTTTTTAGATTTTACTAACCTAGCATAAATACTCATTGGTGCCAAAACAATCTTTAATGTTTAAATGTTTTTTAAATTACTAAAGGGATGGAGATGCAAATTCAGAAAAAAACCCTTATCCAGAAAGTGTGTGTGTCAAGAATTTTACACTAAAACAATAAAAGGTTTAGACTAGCAATGTTGTTTCCTATTCAGATTTCAGCAAGCAAATTGCAAGTAATTCTCCTTATTTAGCCCATGAATATATTCCTTGGTCAACTGAAAACAGCATGCTGTAATGTTGCTAAATACAGAGCCACAGACATCCAGCTGTATTTTTGTATTGGAATATTGCTGCACTGAATGTGCTCTGTAAGCAAAGCTGAAAATGATCATTGCTTAGGCCTAAACTTAGTTGGATGAAAAGAGTTGGCATTTGTCCATTGAATGGGACCTGTCACCCAGATATAAAAAGCTATACAGTCCTTTTCAAATTAAACATAAAACCCAAACAATTTTTTCATTAAAACATTCATACTAACATGTTTCTTAACTATCAATCATATATTGCCTGCCACGCCTCTATGCCTTAGACTTTGTCTTTCCATTCTGCACTTTCTAGATGCCACTGCTCTCCTCACATTCTCCCTTCCTCCTCATCATCTAATTATGTAACCAGTGCATGGGCATCATAAACAAGATTTTGGAATGATGCCAAGCTTGCCTTAAAGGGAATGTCAAATCAAAAAAGAATTGTTTCCTTAATAAAAGAAAAAATAATTCTAAGCAACTTTGCAATATACATTCATTATACATGTTCTATGTTTTATTTGTATATGTATTGCTATTAGCGACGAGGCGAAAACGATGTGACACGCGCCGAAAACAACGCTACGTGCGTTGAAAACGACGCGCCAAAGTTGTCGCGACGCGCGTCAAAAGCGCCCCGCAACTCGTTTCGCTAATTTTTCGCCAATCCACGAATTTCTCTGGAAATTCGCACATTTTTCAACGAAGCGAATCTCGGGAGATTCGCCCATCACAAATTGCTATTTAAAGCAGTGTTTGTCTGTCTCTTTCAATCCCCTTCCCCCTTGGCTCAAATGCTGATACAATGTCAGACAAGGCAGCTGATTAACAGACCTGTCTTTGTTGGGAACTACAACGTTGTTTAAAAAGTGATAACTAGGAGTTAAATAAATGTGGCTTTAAATAGCAATTGTTTTTGCAAATAGCTTCAAAAGCACTGACAAGTAGTGATGGGTGAATCTCACCCGTTTCGCTTCCAGCGAAATTCGCGAATTGGCGAAAAAATTTTGCCGCACGTCGTTTCCGTCGCGTCGCGTCATTTTTGCCGCGCGACTCGTTTTTTTTGGCGAATTTTCGTTTGCGAATTTTTGCTGGTGTTCCCCTGGCGAATAAATTCGCCCATCAATACTGACAAGTTTTAATAAGTGTATATTGGAACGTTGCTTAGAATCAGGCCCGGATTTGTGGAAAGGCCACCTAGGACCTGGCTTAGGGCAGCCGGATTGGGCATGCTGCCCAATCACTCCCACATTTGTTAAGGAACACAGGGGATGCGCAGGAGATATGATAGTTTTTTAACTTTGCAGTGCACCAATCCCCATTGCTCCAGTCCTGATGATGGAAATTTGCCTGAATATAGGGGAGGGGACAGGGTGATGAACGCCAGTGGGCCTAGGGGTGCCCACTATATAAATCCGGCCCTGCTTAGAATTATGTTTTCTTTTATTAGGCACATTTTCATTTTGGGGTTGACTTGCCCTTTAAGAACAGATCCACAAAATGGCACTTCTCTGCTTGCTGTGATTGTGAATTGCAAGACTAAAAGAAACTAGATTTAAATCATTTGTGTAGTATAAGTGAAGTTTATTTAGCTAACATCATATTTGGATTTATATTTTAGGCCAACAGGTCTCTACATTATACTAAATAACTGCTTAGTCATTTTATTAGTGTAGGAGTTTTGGGGGATATTGAGAATATATTTTTTATATAAGAAGATTTCAGCTCTTTGTGTATTCTGCTGATTGAGGTGTGATGCATCTTTTTAGAGTTATGTTTTCCTCAGTTTCTAGTGACGGTGTTTACTTCTTACTATCCCTTTGCCCCATTCTTCTGGAGAGACTTGCTCAATTATTTAGGTTAATCAGATTATACTTATGTACCTCAGTGTTCAAGCAGTGCCAGATTAAAATCTTATTGGGTACGGCAAAGACCAGCTACTCTCACATGTTTTGGACAGCCCTTGTATGTTCCTGGCCTGTGTTAGATTGTTATTTTGATCCTATTTTCCCTTATCCAGAAAGCTTTGAATTACAGGAATTATTTTAAGCATATATTTCTATTTTTTTTTTTTTTACATTGTTTACTTTTTCCTCCATAACAATACAACAGCAATGCAACTGCCCAGTCTGCTCTGATGAAAATGCCCTTATTGATAATTATTCTGATAATTTATCATAAACCATCATTTACAGAAAGACATATGAATTTCATAAATTTGTGTTGGTTAAATTATTCTACAGTACCAGGTTTTGATTTACTCTTTCTCCTTCTGCATACTTATTCACATACAAATAATGTTTTATTCATTCATTTTCTTTGTTCAAAAAGAGGTTTTTTCTTTAGAAGGCCGCTGATTTCTGAACCTCTGCTTAATTTTATAGCATGTACTGGCTGCAGTTGTGAAACTCATTAAATATATTTACCCCTAGTAATTACCGTGCACGCAGAAGCAAGTTTACTTGTCTGGCACACAGAGTATTGAATAACAAATGGCCAGAGCTGTACAATCTGCACAGTATTGATGGGCTGGTGCCTGGGGTCACAGCCAGCTGAGAAAGACTGCGGGAGCCTGAGAGAGCATGATAAAGATGTAATCTGTACCCTGCCAAGTCTGCTATCGTTGTATCTATTTCTATGCAAAGGGCACAACACCCTGTGAAACAAGTATATACCTTACTCTGACAGCCAAGTCATTCTGGCTTTCATCCAAAAATAACTGGCTTGCAGAACTTAAAGTAGAAATCCTGCAGAAAGACAGAGATTTAGTTAAGTATTGCAGGCCACAATTTTAAAGGTAAAGATGCCTCTAATTGCAATTCTGTAGTCCAATGTTTTACAGCCCCAAGCAAATAACACCACATTAGTGGCAGTGCCAGGCCAGGAAGGAAGTGTGCCTGAGGCAAACTGGCAATCAGATGATACTCCCACTCACTTCCCCTATACATGCACAAGAATGCACCCATGTGTGGTTCAGGTTCTTGCACCAGAGTTAAAACAGAAAGTGATGAGCGGGCAGGGGAGTTACTAAAAACAGACCCCTTGCTTGTCACAATGACAGTTGCATCAGTCAGTTACCCCCATTTGATTTCTGGACAGAGTCACAAGGTGGCAAGAAATTCAAAAACTATAAAAAAGAAAAAATGAAGGCCTAACGAAATGTTGCTTAGAATTAACCATTCTATAACATACTAAAAGTTAACTTTAAGGTGAACCACCCGTTTAAAGGTACTTGCACCTAAGCATGCGTTTCACTCTGTGACTGTATTTGTAAATTACCCCTTTAGTCTCAAGCTTACCCCCATCCATTTGTACCTCTCTAATGCTTTGAGCCCTATAGTTTGGTCTCAACAGTCTAAAGGAAACATATTCATTTAACCTACTTCTAGGCAGTGTTTATCTTCTATTGTATAGAGAGACACAAGGGTTTAAATTTATGGTATATGAGGATATGTAACTCTTTCCTACAGATTACAGAGAGCATTTGGGGTCCAGCATTATATTCAAACCTATACAACAATCTAAGGATGGCATGACTTTAGTCATGGGGCAGGTGCTGGAATCAACTGCCAGTATTGCTAGAACTGAGACCTTGAAGGGGATCTAAAGGCAAAGTATTATAATTTTTGATAGGTTTGCATTGATAATTGTTTTAATATAGCATACAGAATGCAGAGAGCAATTCTATTTTGCCTTTGTATTTGTGGCTTTGTCTGCAGGTTCTGGTCACAGGAAAAGTGGAACAATATTGATTCAGGTGGGTTTGGGTGTGTTACAGACAGGTTAGAATCAGTGCAGGTCACAGATTTTTTACTCACATCACTGTTCAGGGTAATTGCAAGAGACGACTGCCTGTGTGCTTTCTGCAAAATATGATTTATTCTCCTTTAGTACGCCCTGTTATAACTTTTCTGAGCCATATTTGTAATAGGGAAAAAAATCACAGTTCCATTTCTACAAATAACTTGTCATTTTTCTGTACCGTTTTGAAGATCGCCACCATGGGAAGCACATTATGCACCATGTAACCACTTCACCTTCCACTGGCGTTCACTCCACTGAGCCATGTCTCTAATATCAGTAGAATGTAATTGTAGTTATTTCATGCCTCGGCTATGCAGGAAGTGCACTTTAGCAATTGAAAATTTTATTTAACTGAATTACAAGTGAACCGAGTACTGTATTTCAAAATTATTTGCACTCAGACATTATTCTCATAGTTATGCAGTAAATAGCAGTGTTATAGTATTTAACTAGGAGTATAACATAGTAGTTATAGATATGGCAGGTTATAATATTGCTCACTAAAAGGAGCAAACTGCTTTAATATATTTGTGTGTATTTCTTTTTTCCTAAGTTTTTATTACTACTGTGCTTCCATTTGCACACACTTTTTCAGTGAGTACACACATACAAACTTAGGGGCACATTTACTAAGGGTGGAAGTGAATATTCGAATAAAATTAGAATTTAAAAAATTCAAATTTCGAAATAATTTTGGGCTACTTCGGCTATCGAATAGGCCAAAATTCGATTTGAATAGAAATTTGAATTGCCATTGTAACCTATGGGGGACCTCCTAGAACCTGTCCTAGGAATTTGAAGGATTTTGCCGAAAATCATTTGAATCGTTGGATTCGAACAATGAGATTGAGCGATTTTTATTCGATCGAAATAGGTACATTTTCGATCGAAAAAGCCCTTTAAAAAGAAATTTTCACCCTGAAATACAACCATTAGTAAATCTGCCCCTTAAACACAAACTTTTTTGCCTTTGTTTGTTATTTCATTTTTACCCCTGAGTTATTTTTCATTACTTGCTTTTTAGCATAGCTTTGCAGTTTGGTAGTTTTCTGTTGAAATTCATATACACTATTTTTATTTGTGATATACTTCAGTATATCTATGAATATTGGGCATCTAATTGTTCAGTAGACCTCTGACATTTATATTTAGGGTGATTTGCCTTTGTATGTAAAAATAAAAACTTTGGAATATAAATGCAGCAAATAGTAATATTTTTAGGTGATTTTCAGAAATAGTAGTTTGGTGCAGAAAGGTGTACTTACCCATGTTGGATTAATCAGATACTATCCATGAAGTTTAGGTTCCCAATCATCAAACTCTAGACAAACAGTAGACCCCTGACGTTCATATTTAGGTTGTTTTAACTCTAACATTGTGTGAAATAAATGTGGCCATGACAAAATATTTTGGCAATTTTCAGAAATGTCATAAAAACCTTTAACTTTAGAAAAGCTTTGCAGTTTGGAATAGTCCGAATATGTAGTTTCCAAAAATATGTCGTTTTCTCAGGGGCCAGCATAAATTCTTGCAGCTTTACCCAACATAAAACCGGCAATGTGTTTTTTTAATTAGTTGAATTGTAAGCCATGAAATACATACTTGCTATGCACTATGTACTATAAACTGATATAGGTTGGGCACCAAACTGTTAAGCAGACCCTGGTGTTCATATTTAGAATAGCATAGTACCTAATGACATGTGGTAGAATAGATGCTGCAAATTGGAAGCTTTGAAGTCACTTAATTGCCAACTTTAGTGAAGTGTTGTGGTTAAGTAGTTTGGAATAGAATAGTTACCCATTTTGGATTGTGGAGAATGTGTATTTTTGAGAAAATATATGGTTTTCTAGGGTGAACTTGGATTTTTTGCTTTACCTCCCATAAAATGAAGCAAATGTGTTATTTATTTAGTAGCTGAAATGATAGATCTTATGGAGTGGTATTTTCATTTTGGGGACCCTACATGCTTTATACATTTTGGACATCAAACTGTACATTACTGAGCAGCTGACCTAAATTTTATTCAGCTATGTCAGCTCTTGTCAGCTGAAAAAGTACAGGTTTCCAGGCTACTATTACCTGAGAAGCTGACTGACATATTGTAGGGAAATTTACATTAAATTTAAAAAAAGTAATTTGACACTGTATTTCAGGGTTCTAGAAAACAAAGTTCTTATGTGCCCATAGTAGACCATTGTTATTGCAGTCCCCTTTAATTACATTTCAAGACCATCTTTTGCTTCTAAATATTAATGTTGCAAATTATTCTATTCAGTAAAAACCACATATTAACATCTGACAATATCAATAAAAGTTAGACTAGTAAATGGCCAGAGTTCAGTAATTGGATGTGTTTATTTATAGAAAATGGGCTATTAAATGTGTAGGTGTCACATCTACAGATTTAACTCCCTCGCCATTTTCTGGCATTGTGTTGAGCTGTGACATTGACAATATGCAGTATGACGACTTATATTACAGATATAAGTAGTGGTTATGTTGAAGTGCCAAATGACTTTTGCTGCTAACCATGGCAACCAAAAATAATCTGCCATTCACTTTTCCTTTGATTCCTTTTTTTTTTACAGACTTAATGGAACCCTCCAGTAAAAAAAATTTTTTTGCATAATGAAACATTGCATTTACAAATATATTTTAAACCACTGACAATTTTAATAAATACATATTGAAATGTTGCTTAGAATTACATTTTTTATCATTTTAGCAAAAAAAAAGAAAACATGATATAACAGGATGTAAACATATTTTATTTTACATTTTCAATATGTACACCTTTCAACAAAGCTCAAACACACAAGTGTGTAGATTTTGTTGTTGCATCCACATTTTTGGGTTTTGTCCCAAATCATTTGTGATGCATTGCACAGTGTGTAGAAAAACATATATAAATTTGCTTATAAAATGTCAGATGATTTTAAGTATTAGTAATTGGTTTGGCCAGGCACTTTCTTTGTTTTGGCAGCAACTTTCTGAACCAAACTGAACCCTGCATTCTGGACATCCCTACAGTTAACCCTGTACAGTATTTTCTGTCAGGTGTAGCATTCTACCATAGCTTCCCTCGTGGAAGGCATGAAAGAACCACCACAGGGGAATACACAAGCAAAAGAGGCTCTAGAAGTACAAATGGTATATTCCAAATAACTCCCCCATTCTTTTTAGTAGCAAAAGCCTGGTCCGGAGTGTGCATTTTGGTAGCAGAAAATAACCAGAGATAAAGTATTTAGAAATAGGTTTTGGTACTCTTCTATCTGGCCATTTTTGAGTAGTTAGTGCCTATAACAAATCACAGTACTCTTCTTTTCCTGTGCAGACTGTTGATTTGTTGAATGCTACCAGCCGTGCCACAACAAAATATTTACATGTCTACAGACCTGATTGACTTTACAACAACTTGCTTTTCTTTATTGTGGTGTATAGGTCAAAAGAATGGGAGAGAACCAGATGATGCAGAGCTTGTGAGTTTGAGCAAGAGGCTGGTGGAAAATGCAGTACTAAAGGCTGTACAGCAGTACATAGAAGAGACACAGGCCAAAGCCAGACAGACAGATGGGATATTGCTGGAAGCTTCCAATAGCGAGAAAACTGAAAATAACACAGTCATGGCACAATGAGAACAGCTTTCACCTGAAAGTAAATACCTAAACTTCAACTTCTGCCAATACCAACTGACTGTTGGTTTCCTATACAGACAGATATGCATAATACATTTGGATGTTGTTTCCACTGAATGTTTAGGCAAAAGTATGGCTTTCTGGCAGACTTCATGATAATACAATACACTGTAAGTGGGAATCAGCAACCTTCTTGCAAGGTGAATAATTACATGGAATGTTTTTATTGGAGAAGAATTTTGCAACATCAAAAATGAATGGCCATCCGAGAGGCCTTTCAACTAGAGGGAGCCAAGACTGTCTTTGTGTTCACTAGGGATGTTGAATTTCTTCTATTTGCAGCTGGAGGTTCCAATTGCATTACTTCTGTTGCAACAGCAGTCTTCAAAAAGCTATGCTAATTTCCTTGCTGGATGTTTTATCAGAGATAATATATTGACAATTCTGTGTTGTATTGGATTCTCTAATGTTTTGTGACACAATTTGATCATAAAATAAATCTATTTTTGACACCTAGCACTTTTTTCATACAAACTGTTCCCCAATGTTGATATATGAATTAAATCTTTCTTTCAACTGAACATTCATTTTGACAGGCGTTTGTTTGTTATTCACTATGCATATTCTTTCCTCTAGGCAGACACCAGAGAGATGCCCTCATACAGACTGCTTTGCTTAGAGACATAAAGCCCTTAATGGACACATTGATGCAGATAAAGGAAATATTGGTTCTTCCAGAAACACGGGCAAAAATATACAAAGAAGTGTTTGGAATACGACCAATAAAAGAAAAATTCCAGGTGTCCTCTTGAGAAACAATATGCGAAATGATTTGGGTTTTTAGGATGGCTTTTTGGAGAAGAAACTGTTCTTGATGGCATGTCACATGTCCAGTTAAATGTTCAGTATGTTTTTGTTTATATATTTTACACTGAATCCCAAACACCCATTTAATAAACTGGGTGGATGATTGTATTAAATATATGTATATACAATTCTTTGCATAAAATGAATTCAAGGCAGGTTTGTGCAAGGATTGCACCCCACTATTATGGTGTATTCATTTGTGATCAGTATCACATGAGAATACTTTATTTTACAGCTTAGCTTCAGTTTCATTTACAAGTTGGTTGGTTGGAGATATTTATATTAACAACACACAAATACAATAGTGTGTTCTAAGCAATGACTCATTTTTGTTGCAGGGCAGGATTAATATCAAAAGTGCCTGCAAGATGGAGATTTATTATTACCATAACAAAGAAAGTAGACCCAATAATAGTACTGTTGTGGGAGAAAAATGTCTGTGCCTTATAGTGTTAAGTGGTGATAAACCACTGAAAAGGCTCTTGAACTAGGATATGCTAGATTGCTTCTTTAAACTAGAAAGTTGAAGCCCACTAAAAAAAGCAAAGGAACTTATTGTATAAAAGTGAATAACATCATGTCATTTAAGCAAGAAAATAATTAATTCTTTACACAAAGAGGGTATGGATAAATTAAACAGAATGCTTTCCATAACGTAGCGTACCATGCCTTAAGACATTTAAAAACTTTTAATTTTGGAAATTAAATATGTTTGTTTTGCCATCACCATAATTTAATGATGGTTAGGTTGCATGAGGTTTATTATTATTATTATTATTATTATTATTATTATTACAGAAAAACATAGTAAAAAATTAAGAATTGTTTTTCAAATAAGACAGTGTAGGAAAGGCTGTTGTATCTCTGAACATTCTCAATAACAGATTTCCTATTAAAATATTCCCTAGCAAAACAATAAAGCAAATGTTATGGATGTTAAGGATTTTTCATGCAAAAATTATTTGTTAGTTAAGACTTGAAAGAGATGAAAATCTGAATGCTGTCACACAAGATCTGATCACAAAGAGCGGACATATTCCTTCAGATGTATAAATAGCCCTTATGGACTGTACCTCCAGTGTAGCATCCCAGTGACATTGTTGCTGAGAAGCACCCAAGCTCTGGGTGGTCATTCCAAAAAAAGCCATTTTTTTCTAGCATGCCTAACAGCCTCAGTAGTAGTTATACATTGCTTCTAACTAGAGAAAGCAATAGGTGCTAGTGTCAGATCTGGTGAAAAGGGACACCACTTTGTCTTTAACTTATAATGGTTTTTAATGCCAATGTATTCATTGTATTTGTGTGCTTTAATTGTTGAAACTGTGTAATATAGAGATTTTTAGTCTACAGATCAAGAATCAAAAATACAGTTTAGACTGTTACCAACGTTCTTTTAATACAATAGTAATGTAATTAAAACAAGGTCTATAATTTAACTAACAAAACTAAATTTATGAACAAAATTTACATCCCCTAAAAAAAAGGACTCCTGCAGTATCCAATACAAAAACTGTGCCTACATGACATTTTATAAATCTGTGTATAAACATGTTAAAAGTGAAAAGTCTATCAAGAGAAAGAAGACCCTTTTCCTCAGGATTCAGACAAACAATTCAAACAACTGCACTCATAATTAAGGATGCACCGAATCCCTGAATCCTTCGTGAAAGATTTGGCCAAATACTGAATCCGAAAATAGTCAAACAATTTCCTTCCACACCCAGGCAGAAGGTTTCGACCGAATCCGAATCCTGCTGAAAATGGCTAAACCCTAGCCAAATCCCGAACTGAATCCTGGATTCAGTGCATCCCTACTCATAATACACTCAGAATGTTATTATAGGACTAACTTACAATATGTGTGCAGGACAGCAGTGAGGTGACAAGTACAGGATTCCCTTTGCACATTTGCTTGCTTGTGTTTAATTTTGCCCCAGTAGAATCCTGCAAAGATCCATGACCAGCCTGAGTGCCACCTTTTGCATGACACCATTCGCTAATTATGGTAAATCTGTTCAACTCCCGTATCAAAGGCAAAACATTGTGCTGTTTTACAGATGCAGTCACTTGGATTTGTAAGTTAAATGCGTCGTGACTTAACTCATCTAACTCATTTATCCCACTTAGCACAGAATATTGTGTCACAGCATCCCATCCAATTAAAGAGTTCACCATTGAAAACAATGAGGCTTTGGTATGTTAATGAAAAGGTTAAATGCATTAAATGAGTTAAGATAACTTTAGATAACACAGTTTCTTCAATTAGCCCTGAGTCACGACGCATTAAACTTACAAATCCAAGTGACTGCATCTGTAGGTCACCTACAACTTGATGGAATTCTGGGGAAAAATTTGCAATGTGGGTAAAAAATGTTAAGTGATCTTTTCCCCTTAGGGATCATTTATGATAACCCCAGATGCAAGTAAGGTGATGTGACAGGCCCTCTACATATTGTGCCAGATTAAAAATCCAGTGTCAGTTTAATTACGCGGGAGCTGAGAGTGTGACACAGCCCTCTACTTACACCTGTTGCTTTACACACTATGGCCAACTGTGCTCCCTGACATTGAATGACTCGCAAGTGGGCAGTAGTGTAACTAGATATTACTGGGCCCCACAGAAAATTATTAGTCAGGCCCCCAAAATATTTAGTAGTTGATCATTTTATCAATATTTATTGAATTGTATATGAATTAGGGCCTCATGGGGCTCACGAGGCCACTCTGCAGTTGCAGGGTATGCTTCCTCTATAGTTATACCCCTGGAAGTGGGAAAGGGGACTCCTACATGCCTCCTCCTGCATACCTTCCTTATACATACAGCACTGCCAAACACAGGCAAAATTATATTCATGGGAGATAGCAAAGGAGCAAAGCCACAGTTGATGTCAGCTTGTACCTGTTTTTTGCCTTTTAAAATCAAAACCTGTTTTATCTTAAATATATATAATCCTGTAAGCAAAATGTTATATTTTTGCCACACGAAGACCAAGTTACAATATTTTAATTACAAAGGTTGTTGAGGACCCATTGGAAATGTGGCAGGATTAAATATTTATATCACAACTGAACAACGGGTGAAGTGTCAAAAGCAAAGCTTCACGGGTATTGTCTTGGCTGGTGCTCAGTGAGAGAACCACTAGTGCTCTGGCAGATCAGTCCAACCCTGGACTACTACAGTTTTTAGTCCTTTTCAGACCACACAAGGTTAGAGAAGCACAGTTCTCTTCAAAGAACCATTGGTAGTGTTACAGCCTTATGACTTCAATCTTATGCACTACTACAACTACTCAATAAATAATATTTCATTTATAAATACATGTTAAATAGGTTAAACACCATGTAGAAAACAAAAGTTCCTTTTCAGGCATCACTATGGCAACATATTTGAATTCTCAGTAAATGATCTGTTTTGTCTTTTGAAATACCTCTTCACTCTCTCTCTCTCTTCTTAAAACAGCAGTTCTTATTCAAATCATGGAAATCAGCGGGTAGGCTTGTAATCAGATTCCTCTTTGCAAAATATCTTTCATAATGACAAATGAAAATAGCAGTATAATTTTTTTCTGGAATCCAGCAAATTGCACTTTTTTTTTTAATAAGGCCTCATTAATAAGTAACTACAGGTACAGGCATCCGTTATCCAGAAACTGGTTATCCAGAAAAGCTCGATATTAAGGAATGACCAACTCCCATCTATTTAATTTTATCCAAATAATCCAAATTTATAGAAAATTTTCTTTTTCTCTGTAATAATTAAACAGTACCTTGTACTTGATCCAAATGAAGATATACTGAATCCCAGGTACCAAGCATTCTGGATAGCAGGTCCCACACCTGTATATGGTCTGTAAATAGGTTGTATAGTGCATGTATACACTTGTTCTGAAATTATCTTTACTTACTGTACTCACATACTGCACCACAAGATTTATTGTTCATTTGTGTGTCATAAATCACCCAAATGTTTCAATTTATGCATGTCCCATAATTTATGGAGCTTTTCTTTTGTACCTTGTCCCCATTGTAAATCAACCTTACTGTGTTAACTTAAACGTCTTCTCTTTTCCGTAATTGTTGCCACAAAATGTCATTACTAATGTTTTTTCAGGGCTAATGTTCTTTCTCTAAATTTTGGTTGCTAACTACCATATCTTTTCTCAGAATGTATGGCTTACGCATACTTACAACTACCCAATTTTGGTATTTGCAGTATTCTTTTTTGTATAGCTTGCTCTGCAGCTTGGGTTACTTGGGTGCATGATTGAGATGTTTTTGATGAAGATCATCATACATGACAGAAAGTTACACAACCCCATTTAAACTAATATCAAACCAATCCTAAAATATTAGCAGAACTCCTATTATTAGCACAGACCACTACTCAAAGTTTTCAAATATTTTCTAGTTTTCAGTAATATTTTTCTTAAGATATTTTATGATAGCTGTTTAGACTCACAGGGGGAAATTCAATAAAGTGCGAAGTGGTGAGCCCTGGAAAAAATTTGCCAGTGTTAATTAATTTCGTTACTTCACCTATTTACGAACCGTCGATGGTGAAAATTCTAGCACAACTTTGCACTCTAATGCCAGGCAAATTTTCGCCAGTGCTAAAGATAGTTATTACATAGTTATTACACCTCTTACACCAGACTTGCCTTCGCCAGCTCTGACCTGACGAAGTGCAATAGAGTAGATAGAACTTATTTAGCCTTTTTTTTCTAAGTCCCTGCAAGTCCCTGCAAAAGGAAGAAAAAATTATTTTTGGGCACACAGCTTCCCCCCTACTTTTCCTAACATATAGCACATAAACTATACTCGGGGCACATGTGTAGGGCAATAAAACCATTCTATTACCATTTATTAAGGTTCCCTGGGCTTGTGTAGTGTTATGTATTTTCTGTAACATATACGTCCATTCAAACATTAAGTTCCCGCCGTATGCAAATTCCCCTTCGCTCAATGTTGGACTGGCCCACAGGGATACCAGGGAAACTCCCAGTGGGCCCAGGTGTCAGCGGGCCCTCTTGCTTTTAACAATTTGGCCTATTTCATGTATAGTAAGTAGATCTAAAAGAACAGGAGGATAAAGAAGTGAGGAGAGAAGGAATAATAATTTGGAAAGTTGGGCCCCTGGTCTAAGGTTTTCTGGTGGACCCCTGGCATCCCAGTCTGACACTGCCTTCGCTAGCGCAACCTCACTTTTGCCTGGTTCGGTAGTGCAACTTCGCTATCGTTCGCCTCCCTTAGCACAACTTCGCATTTTAGTGAATTAGCGGAGCGCTGGCGAGACTACGCCTAGTGTAGTGAAGGCTGCGCTAACGAATTCCCGAACTTTGAAGAATTCACCCCACAATGTTATGATCGATGGTTCACAATGCAGTGGTCAATTATGGTGTAATAGAATACTTATTGTATTATTGTATTTGATTCTTTTTTATAAAAATGAAATATGGCCTTAAGCTAGTTAAGATCCTTTAAGGGGTTTTTCAGCTTCAAATACATTAACTAGATGTCTTCAGATAGATCAGTGTAATTGTCATTTTTCACCTTCTGAAGCAGGTCTGGGAAGGGGGGGTCACTGACCCTGTAGATTGTTCAATAATTGATACATTTAAGGCCCCCTATATACGGCCGATAAAAGCTGCCGACAGACCGAGTCCACAGCTTATTGGCCCGCGCGTGGGGCCATGCGATGGGCCTCCCCGATCGCTATATGGCCGAGAGTTGGCGGGATCTCAATAAGGGCAGGTTAAAAAATCCAGTCAGATCACAGGTGCTTCTCTTCTTGTATGCGGTCCCGTGATCCGACCGCCCCGTATCGCCTCCATTATGATACGATCTAGGGCCCATGATTGGATCAGCCCGATATCGCCCTCCTCAATGTGGGCATATCAGGAAGAAATCCGCTCATTTGGTGATATCGCCAAACGAGCAGATCTCCCTGTATATGGCCACCTTTAGTTGATACATTTCTTTTCTTTGTCACTGCTGAGCAGAATCTCTCGGTTCCATTAAAGGCAGCTGTTAGAATTTATGCAATAGTTGCTAATACTCCAGAGATGCTGCTGAAAAATGTATCAGCTAAATGTCGAGAAATTGTAGTAGTTAAGAGTCTGCACCTGAATTACTGAGCTGTCAGACTGAAACACCAGAGACAGGGAAATTAAACTTTTCAATCTGAAAAATGAACAAAAAAAAAGTGTTTGAAAGATGAGCGACTGTTTTTACAGAATTTTAAAAATATCTAATGTTCTGTATGACTATGAAGATTCTCATTCTCATATTTTGTTAAATATATCTAATGTTCTTTTCTGCAAACCTTTGTGGAATGTCTTTTTATTTTAAAACTTGTATTTTTAATGCATATTTACTAAGTATACCTTTATAGCAATTAGAGACATTAAAGGAACTTTGAAATCAACTGTATTTTTTAATAAAATACATTTGTATATCTATGATTTGTCAGTTATTATACACAAAATTGTATGAAGAAGCTGTGGATAAGAATGGCTGAAGTCTTCTGAACTGACGTTTACCCAGGACTGTCCCAGGCGACAGGCAAGTCAGTTGTAGTAGGAGTAGTAGTATGCTTCAGACCACCTCATGTAAGCAGAGAGGAAGAATTCCAGCTCTTGCTGCAAACAGGGTCGGACTGGTCCACCAGGCCAGACCTCCTCTCCTGATCCTACAAAGAAAAATGTTGTGGCGCCGTGCCGTTGGCGCATGCACACCTCCACCTGTGCATGTGTGTGGCCCATCTCCGCTTGCACGTGCATGCAGGGTCAGGAGGGGTCCCTATACACTGGCCCTGTATAGGAGTCACGGTGGGCCCAGGGCCCCCGGTCCGACCCTGGCTGCAAAGAACAAAAAGCAGCAAGTTTGGGGCAAGTCTCAATAATGTGGACTTTTAAATATCCAGATACTAAATGAAACAAAAATACTGCTGCCAGCATATGAAAATATTATATGTTATGAAAACTGTTGATTGTTGATGGCCAAACAAAAAATTATGCTATACTGGAATCTACGGGAGACAGCCTTTCCTTAATTTGGAGATCCCATATCTGTATATCAGTTATTGTAAGATGTAGGTTGAGACTTTTGGATCTATTAAAATGGAGATGTGTTGGTTCTAGATGACTATGAATTTTCATAATTATTTTCTATAATCATCAGTGGCTGATGCAGGATCTGGTGTATTAATGTTTAGACAAGGTTAATGTGAACAAGGCACCAAGGTTTGGTGAAATACACTTTCCGGCTTATGTCCGTTTTTGCCAGGCAGATACGCAGAACTTCTTTTCATCTAGTATGATACCAGTGAATAGAAGAAAATACTGTATAACAGAATGCCAATTTTAAGGAACAGATAGCAATCTCAACATGACAATTATATGCCTTTCAGTTTGACATCTGTTTTGGGCACGTTAATTTAAATTTTGTTCAGGTATCCCATTCAAGGGCTTCATCATTCATGATTTTGTCAAATTTAATGGCTTGTATCACAAAGTACTTAGACAGTAGATGTGGTTTACTTGGAGTGTGTCTAAGCTTTTGATTCAGGGCTGCAGTTTTCAAACTAAGGTCTGATGGTTATGGTAATGCTGTTTGTACATGGATCCAAAAGAGGCTTCTCTACTTGGGCTAGGGTTCTTCATGGTGCGGCAGTAGGTTCAGTATAATGTATTTATTAATGACTTGAAAAAAATTCATTGTAAGACTGAAGTGTGCTTCAATAATTGTCCTGATGGACATGTGCCTGATGGAGACCCAGTTGTCCAACACTCGGATCAGTATTTGTCTCTGTAAGGTAGCGATGAGAGCCGACCCTTCAAATGTGCTTATTAACCCTTTCACTGCCAGCCATTTCGTCCAAAACGGAACATCTACTGCCAAGCAG
>CM044439.1:73232801-73253034 GCA_024363595.1 Xenopus borealis
AATGGGGGTCACTGACACCATCTAAAAACAAATGCTCTGTAAGGCTACACATGTATTATTGTTACGTTTTATTACTTATCATTCTATTCAGTCCATTTCCTATTCATATTCCAGTCTCTTATTCAAATCAATGCAGTGTTGCTATGGTAATTTGTACCCTAGAAACCAAATTGCTGACACTGCAAACTAGAGAGCTGCTGAATAAAAAGCTAAATAACTCAAAAACCACAAATAATAAAAAATGAAAACCAATTGCAAATTGTCTCAGAATATTGCTCTCTACATTATACTAAAAGTTAACTCAAAGGTGAACAACCCCTTTAATGTGAATGGAAACATACACAGGCAACAACATATAGCAGCAGTAAGGATAGGGCTGCTCTGTACAGCCAGTGCTGGCTAAGCTCATTTCCCTGATCTATTGTAATTAACCCCTATTATGTTGGTCAGTGTGAACATATCCATAAAGCTTTTTTTTTCATTTGCAATGTGGATAGAATAGAAACAAAACAGAAATGTGTAGTCAGGATGGTTTTTATTCAGAATTAAACTGCTTTAAAGAGTTTTGCTGGGTACTCCACCATCAAAGAAATAAAATAATGGAGTATTATGGCTCTACAAACTGGCAAAGACCATTCAAAACCGTGGCATTTATTGTGTCTGCAGAATGCACCATTAAAACTGCTCCAGTGTTATAGTGAATTATTCCCTCTGCATCACAGTAGATCTATCAACACAAATGTCACAGGTATCAGTCCCTCTTAGCTGTGTCAGAAAATTTGATGAGGTAGACAAATCAATAAAACATAGGTTAATTTTAAGCAGACAAGGGAATGTATCAATATGAGAGTATCCCAGAAATGTATTTTGCTTTTCTTTCTTATTGACCAGATAACATATATATACTGGAAATACATGTAATGGCCATTTATGTCCTGCAAGAATAGTTAGGTAGATCAAAATTTCGATTTAGTTTAAAAGAACTAAACTCCATATGGGTAATACCATCACACAATTATGCATTTGTATTTTATATATATATATATATATATATATATATATATATATATATATATATATAATATTACAAGACAGAACTACATGTACTACTACACTTTTTTGTATTTATATATAGTAGAGTCAACACATTTCCACAGTGGTTTACCAATAGTACGAAGAAGAGCAGTATCTTATTTTCAGAAAAGATAGCAACACTAGCTATGACACACAAGGTAGCTTTACATAGTAGTAACATAGTAAATTAGGTTGAAAAAACATTAAGTTTTTTAACCTGCCTAACTGCTAGTTGATCCAGAGGAAGGAAAAAAAAACAATCTGAAGCCTCTCCAATTTGCCCCAGATGGAGAAAAATTCCTTCCTGACTCAGGAATTGGACTAGTCAACTTGTACTAAGAGCTATCTCCCATAACCCTGTATTCCCTCACTCTATCTAATGTATCAGCCAGTACAACTGATTTATGGAGAGAATTCCACATCTTCCACATCTTTATTGACATCTTTATTGAAAGAATGTTTAAGGCTCAGGTTTCAAGAATTGTTACTATATTGGCCAAAGGATGGGAGACACCTATATTACATTTTAGAAACTGTGCTTAGTATTGGGTGATACGTGTGATTTTGTTCACTCTTTCACATGTAATTTTGAGTGCTTGTTGCCCACAGGGAGAATGATCTACTGTGGGTAAGGAGCAAGAAGGTGGGGAGCACCTACCGTCTGGAGAAAAGATAATGGTGTGCAAGATCAATTTAAATAAGTTAGAACAAAAAAGAAAACAAGAAGGATCTATATCACTGCACCTTCCCATCTGATTATCCAGAAACCCATGCGGAGTGTGTTTAAATAAAACTTAACTTTTAATTGAGCGCATAAAAAATATATCCAGATATTTGTGAATACATATACACAAATAATAAAATTTGTAGAAAAACAGGGAAATCGGCTAAACAGTACAATACGGGTTGTGAGTAGGGTGCCTCTTTAAATAATGTGCCTCAAGCACAGACCTACATGAGGAATCATTCTGCAACCTTAGTGAGCAAATGCCCTTCCTATTTATGTATTGTATGTTGCCTCTTTGTCGTAGAGGTGGTGGTGGGAAAATAGAACTGACTTGTGCCTCGGGCACTGGGACTTACTGGCTAGTGTTTCGCAAGCGAACCCCCGCTGAATGCGATAACAAACAGAGCCCACACACCAACTGAAAGTTAGTCTGAAAAAGTGCCTCAGGCACAGTTACTTTCTAGCGAGTGCCTCGGGCACAAAACAAAGTACTGCAGTTATTAAATCCCTCCACCTCACTATTGTAGAGCAGCGCCCTTATGCTAATGTGCCTCAGGCACAATTGACCACGACGTGTCTTGCGGCGTAACTTGCACCCACCACCCCACTCGAGGAGTCACCACCCTCCGTGAGATCAACTCGGCGTATACTGGCCTGAAGCTGCCGAGAACCCTGCTTATCTAAATTAAAAATTAGCGCTAAGGTGGAGGGATTTAATAACTGCAGTACTGGTGTGTGGGCTCTGTTTGTTATCGCATTCAGCGGGGGTTCGCTTGCGAAACACTAGCCAGTAAGTCCCAGTGCCCGAGGCACAAGTCAGTTCTATTTTCCCACCACCACCTCTACGACAAAGAGGCAACATACAATACATAAATAGGAAGGGCATTTGCTCACTAAGGTTGCAGAATGATTCCTCATGTAGGTCTGTGCTTGAGGCACATTATTTAAAGAGGCACCCTACTCACAACCCGTATTGTACTGTTTAGCCGATTTCCCTGTTTTTCTACAAATTTTATTATTTGTGTATATGTATTCACAAATATCTGGATATATTTTTTATGCGCTCAATTAAAAGTTAAGTTTTATTTAAACACACTCCGCATGGGTTTCTGGATAATCAGATGGGAAGGTGCAGTGATATAGATCCTTCTTGTTTTCTTTTTTGTTCTACTGTGGGTAACCAATTGCCCTAGCTGGGGCACATGGGGTACATGGAGTTTGACTGCTTCTGCTATCAATGGTTACACCGTCTCTGTTTTCCTGTGATGGTTTCTGATCAGGCACATTCACTTGATGGTAACCTGGCCAAATAATATCATTTTTGGTGTATGCAGCTGGCATGTGCTTAAAATCTTAAACAAGACATGAACTGTTCATTAAGTTATAGAAGATATTGAAATTCAAAGGTAGGGCATATTATATTTTTGCCTATTTTTATATGGTATACCCTGCATGTATTTTATTATTCTGTAGTTTTGTGTTATCTGTAATTCCTACTTGAAAGACAGAGGGTCCTGAAACACCACTTTGATATACTGGTATGGGAAATGTTATCCATCATACCGGAAAATCATGTAAACATTAGATAACCCCAATCTTAGTTGGGATCAAGTACAATGTACTGTTTTATTACTACAGAGAAAAGGGAAATTACTTTTAAAAATTCAGATTATTTGGATAAATTAAAGTCTATGGAAGACGACCTTTTTGGATAACAGGTTTCATGGATGTCATACTATGGCATAGTCCATACAGATGTGTAATTTCATATTTCAGGCTTCACACAAACACCAAAATTTCTATCTGTTATAACCAATATTTTCTAAGCCTACAGTATTTTTACTGTTATATAATGCAGGGTTTAAATGGGACTTATACGGTTTTATTTACAACCAAACATCTCATTTTAATCACAACTGTGTATTGTAGGAGGAAATGTCATTGTACCAAACAAGATTATGGTGACCCAACCTAAACACCAATGGGACACATTTTTAAAAGAGATCCATCCAATTCTGTATACAGTTGAAGCCCTGATTTTAAGTTCCCTCATTTTACGTTGTTGTTTTGTGGTCCCATCTATATATTATGCAAATAATTTTTCCCTGATTTTCCATTTTCCTGGATTTTACTGTATTTTTGTCTGGTCCCCTAAAATATAAAATGGGGGTTCTACTGTATTTTAAATCAGCACTAAATAAATATACAGCTTTTCTACTTCCTCGAGGAAATTCAGGTTACATTGGTAATAAATGATTAAATAAACAGAGCAAAGATACCATATGCTATTTATTTCCAGGAGTTGTTTTGTAACAAAACAAATTAAGCATTACATATATTGATTTTTCATGCATATTATGTATTAGCTAGGTCTGGTAGACAGTTGCACTTGATTTATGCCTGCCACAGTATCCTTTTATTTAATTATGCATCACTGTATTACCACGGGCAGTGCAAACAAACATTGCTGCTAAGTAGCTGTCAGAAAGACAAAAGCTTAGATGAGGTGCAATCATCTAATAAAATTTAGGATTAGACAGCTTTTTCTTTATGTCTGAAAATATTAGGACTCCCTATTGCAAAACAGACAAAGGTGTCAGTAGTAATAAAATTTAATAAAAATTGTATTAGAAATGTATCAGTGCTTCTTGACACAGTGACCGACAATGGTATTGTACATTGAGAGATTTTTGTATGATGGTCTGACTAAAAAATAAACCTAGGGCTATTTCAACATGGAGTTCAATTATACATAATCTATTTGTTTTATCTGCACACTAAGCAGGTTACTCCTAGCTGAATCAGAAATGTTTTAACTAGTTGAGTTCATCAGAGCTGCTAAGTGCCAGCATGTGAGCTTCCTGAGGAAGCTTGCCGGACTTGCCACGTGAAGCACATCAGATGTTCAGGTCCCTTTTTATATATGGCTTTGTAACTGGATGTTTGTAAGTAACCATTTTTGGTATGGTTAATTGTTGAATAAATGGTGACCAATGGATTGAGTGGGAACCCTCTCAATACATTTGTAGCCTCTTTTTTTTTTAGATGGGGTCAGTAAGCCCCCAAATTTGAAATCAGAAGAAGGCAAATAATGAATAAAATGATAAATCTATAATTAAAAAGTTGATTTGATTTGGCCATTCTATAACATACAAAAATGTATTTAAAAGTGAACCTCCCTTTGAAGAAGATAAGCTGTTTTTGAACTATGCTGTGATGCACTTCTTTGCAAGATATTTCTAACAGAGAGAAGATTTAGCCGATTGCCCCTGGGATTTATAAACATTTCTCATAGCACATCTCTCATTTTCGATAACACACCTTGTAATCCAAGCAGGGTGAAGTATGCATTATACCAAATCATGCTTCTTTAAAGGGACAAGATGTGGGCAGCTGTTTCCAGTAAACAATCAACAAAAGCTGAGTAATGCATTGTTTTTTTCCTCCCTACAAATTATCCAGTTATAGCATTTTATCTCCTGATAGCATTAGGTATATGAATATATAAATATGATTGAAGGGGTCCACTGAAGACTTTGATGCCCATTGTGCATACGATTACTAAAATATCTGGCATTTAGAGACCCCAAAAATGTTCCCGGAAGTCAGTTCAGCTACTGAATAATCAACACATTTACTGTATTTTTTGCAGGGTAAGAATACAAAAAGATTGACCCTCCAAAACCATATATTTCTGGAAAGTACACACTCAGATGAATCCAACATAGTTAACCATGTCTTTCAACTGAAAACAATGCTTTCCCAAAATTGGTTTAAATGAAAAAGCTGAAAATTGCCTGAAAGCTTCCATTTCCTAGCATTTTTATCTCCCTCATAGCATCAGGTACCACAAGAAAACATCCTACATATGAATGCCAGAGGTCTACTGAACAAGTTGATGCCCAATATGCATAGATTTACCAAACTATGTGGCATACAGAGACTCCCAAATGCAAATAGTGCATACAAATTTTCACAACTGACTGCCAAAATATAAGTATGATCTGCCATAAGACCCCCTAAAAGTATGAAGACCCTAGAAAGCCATGCATTTTCGGAAAATGCACATAATATAATTATAGTTGCTTTTGAATCTGAGCTGCATGCTGAGGATCAATTGTAAGCGCACTAAATACAGTAGTTATTTCCCATGTGACCCCTCTTCAAGTCGCTGGCTGAAAAGCAGGAAGTTGGGTTTTGGCTATTAGGTCAGACATTCCAGCCTTTATAGATGACCTTTTTGACTAACTAACTATATTGAAATATTTTTTTATTTTGCACATACTATCTATTTACCAAGTTTGTATTTGTACACTGAACTGTTCCTTTAATAATAGCACAAAAAAAGACGTTGTGCTGACAAAATTAATTCTGTTACCACAAAATTATGTGGAAAAATTTAGTTATGACTACAAAACTATATTCATATAATGCATTCCATGATCACAAATGTCAGTGTCAAAGGATTCTCTTTATGGGGCCATAAACGTAAGAAAAAAATAGAGGCCTGAAAAACTGTACCAAGTTTTCTGGCACCAATCTTATAAAAAACCTGAGCAGAAAAAAAATTGAAAGCTTTAAAACAAAGGTCCACAACCACGGGCCACCTCTGGTCCCAGCTGCAGTTTATAATCACTGCAAAAACAATGAAAAAAGCCCTAATTAGCTGCAATCCCAGCTCCCTGAAGCACCATTGCCATGACAACAGCTGCCTGAAGCCCAGGAAGCTTTCTGCTGATCACCATAAGGACCAAAATACTGTTAGGACAGTTTTTTGGTAACCCTGAAATGTACCCACTCGTCTACATCCCCTGGTTCTCGTAGTTTTAAGATGTTACATAGTTAAATTGGTTGAAAAAAGACAAAGTCCATCAAGTTCATCCCCTCCAAATTGAAACCCAGCATACAGACACACATACACCCCTCCACTCCTTCACACAAACCATATATGTCCATAGCTATACTAACTGTAGAGTTTAGTATCATAATAGATTTTGATATTATGTCTGTCCAAAAAATCATCCAAGACCCTTTTGAAAGCATCAACAGAATCAGCCATCACAACATCACCCGGCAGTGCATTCCACAACCTCACTGTCCTCACTGTGAAGAACCACCTACACTGATTCAAATGAAAGTCCTTTTCTTCTAGTCTGAAGGGGTGGCCTCTGGCGCGGTGACCCTCTTTATAGGTAAAAAGGTCCCCTGATATTTGTCCTCTAATGTATTTGTAAAGTGTAATCATGTACCCTCGCAAGCGCCTTTTTTCCAGAGAAACTGCACTGCATATTCCAGATGAGGTCTTACTAGGGATCTAAAAAGAGGTATAATTATGTTTTCATCCCTTGAGTTTATGCCCTTTTTTATGCAGGACAGAACCCTATTTGCTTTAGTAGCTACAGAATGACACTGCCCAGATTTAGACAACTTATCTATAAAAACCCCAAGATCCTTCTCACTTAAGGAAACTCCCTACACACTACCGTGTTAGCTATTTGAAAAAAATGCAGAAAATGTTAAGTTTGGTGATACCTTTTATTGGCTAAAGGAATAAGTAACAATTGCTTCAGTTAGCTATTAAAATTGTCTTGCTTGAAACTGGTCCGTGGTACAAAAATGTTTGGTGACAGCAGCTCTAAAGTTAATACTACACAAACCCAGATATTTCTATTTTGATTTTAAAGCCAGGTTAAATAACACCATAGAAGTAAAGGAAAAGTATTCAGATTACTTAAAAAAGTAAGATGCCAAGAGTGCCGGAAATAGTGGGAATAACAACGTTAGCACATAGGGAGGTTTGCTTACAAAGAATGAATTCAAGAACATAAAAATACAGTAAAAGTGTTTTGACAAAGGCATCCCAGAACAACAGTATTAAATATTATATAATGCCAGGAAAAGCAAACGGTAAAAAATGATAAACAATTTGAATGTTATAGAAGCTGCCAAGAAGGATATGTCCTAAAGCAAAACTATAGCACTCTTCCAACGGTAAAAAAAGGAAATTAATTAATTGTTTGCTAGGACAGGATGTTACACCATTTCTCTATATTTCCTTGGTACTTATTCTATTTGCCTTTTATGTCTTTACTGCTATTTATTGCTAACTTTTATACGGTTCTTTCGTATTACTCTCATTTTTTTTTTTGTTCTTTTCTCTTTTATCCTAATCGTTTTTTATACCCTCTTCTTTTGCTAAATTGTGCCTCTTCTCTTCTCTTTACTTTAACTTCTACTTTTTATCCTGTTTTCCTGTTAGATTTTGGATGCCTTATAATCAGTCCCAATTCCAGTGGCTGAGGTCTTTTCTTACTTTTGCTGATATGGGTTGTTTGAAAGGAATAGAGTGCTCTCCTTTACCCATTCTTAGCAAGGTATTAGGGTAGTGGCACACAATTCTATTCAAGGGAGATTAGTTGCCCAGTGACTAATCTCCCTGCAATGCCTTCCCACTGGCTATAATGTAAATTACTGGCAGGGTGGCACTCTGAGTTCTTCGTTTTCCAGATTCGCCACACGAGGAAACTTTGGGTGACTTAGGAAAACTAAGCACTCAGAGTGCCATGCCGCCAGTGATTTACATTCTAGCCGGTGGGAAGGCATTGCTGGGAGATTATTTGCCAGAAGAAGAGGCGATTTGTCGCTGGGTGACTAATCTCCCACAAATAGCATCCTGTGCCACTAACAGTAGCTGCATAAAACAGGAAAGAGAATTTTTTTAGGAGCGACTACAAGTGCAAGTGCAGTCTCACTAAAATTGCTCCACTGGGATGTGCATATGGGAAATATTAATTAATGGTACTTATACAGTAAACATGTTCCTTGCAGTTCTGCATGTTTATGGTATGCCATTAATATTCTTGATCAGATCTAGGGTCTGGGAAAGTGAAGTCAAGGTAATATATGGAAATGGGGCATAAAACTGGCCTCAAAACAACTTTATCTGAAAGTATCACTGTATATGGTTCCCCTGTATAGAGAGCAGTTCTCCCCAAGTCTATAGGCCAAGGTGATTGCAACTAAAAATAGAACATTTCAATCAAATCCATCACACAAAGGCTCAAAGGGGGAAGATGTCAGACTCTTAGAACTAACAACAAGTCCCAGGGGTTTTCTGTTGTTGAATATGTACTAACCCTTTTGATGGCACGGAAGAACCAAATAACAAAGGGTTCTTCTACCCATGACATCCTGGTCAGAACTGACTGCGCAAAGACTTTTCCCATTAAAGTGTTAAAAATGTGTTTATTTTGATATCCAGACAACAAGAACTGTAGCACAGAACTGTTATGTTTTGTTAGCCGAGGAAAACACATATGTTTGTTAAATATAACAAATGGCAACGAGGATGTCTTTTCTACCTCTGCAGCAGCCTGCACCTTTTCTACCAAACCCTGGTGAGCCTACCATACCTTTTACTGCTTTGATCCGTATGTTTGATAATTACATTATTGCTGCTGACCAGGTGACAAAGTGTGCTTTACTTATTCACTGCCTGAGAGCAGAGGGACAGCATATATTCTATACATTACCATTACCTGATGAGACTTATGAAACTGCTCCTACTGCTATAAAGATCTTTTTTGTGCCAAGAGTAAATGTGGTTGCTGAAAGATATAAATTTCGCCAACGAGGACAGCATAATGGTGAATCCACAGAACATTTTGTAGCAGCTTTGAGAGAGCTGGTTGTTACCTGTGAGTTTGGGAATCTAACAGATGAAATGATAAGAGAACAAATAGTAGAAAAAACAAACTCACCACGTATTAGAGAGAGACTGTTCCTAGAGCAAGATTTAACCCTTGCAAAGGCTATTACAGTTGCTAGCCAAATTGAAACAGCTGTGGCAAATCTCTCAGTCAGGGAACTGCTGGGAAGGTACAGATTGTGAATTCAAAACTGTTGCCTAATAATGCGCAGTCACAGGCAAAATACAGTGCTAAGGAAAGGGATTCACTGCACAACCATGCAGCAAATACAAATAAAAAAATACTGCTTTCGCTGTGGTTCATCACAACACCTTGCAAACTATGCTAAATGTCCTGCCAAAGCTATACAGTGCCGCAAATGTTTAAAACCAGGTCACTTTTCTGGGGTCTGTCGTAGTCCTGTTAAAGATGTTCATGAACTCACTACTACAAATTTTACAGTAGTAAGAGTGGATAAAGCTGGTACATTTATTCCAGACAAGTTTATATGCACTGTCAATGTCAATACTGCTTCTGCTGAAAAGGGACACTCCATTAACCTGATGCTTGATACAGGTTCAGCTGTTTCTATACTACCAAAGGATATTTTCTTGAAATATTTTGCAAAAGATACGCTTGTTGCACCTGCCCTGAAACTGGTCAGTTACTTAATGGATCCAATCCCTGTGCTTGGTTGCTTGCCATTGATGGTACAATTTGAATTAAATACTGCAAAGTGTGATTTTTATATTGTGAATAAGGGCACTGCTATAATTGGAAGGGATCTCTTTGCTACATTAAACCTACAATTAGTGGATGGTCTCATTACTACAGCACCAGTACCTGCCACACACCCAGTGTCTACAATTTCATCACAAAGCAACACGTCACTGGTTTGTGCAAAGAACTTTGTACACAAAGTTAAGTTGAGACCAGATGTAAAACCAGTACGCCAGAAATTGAGGTGATTGCCCTACTCTATAAGGGAGAACTAAAGAATCTGGTAGAGCAAGATGTGATTGAAAAAATCAGAATCCTCTGAATGGGTGTCACCAATTGTTATAACAAAGAAGAAAACTGGAGGTATTCGATTGTGTGTTGATCTCCGTGAACCTAATAAAGCAGTTGTTATGGATAATCATCCCTTGCCACACATAGAGGAAATATTTTCTAAACTTTGAGGAGCAAAATTATTTTCTACTCTGGATCTTCAGAGTGCTTATCATCAAGTATTTCTGCATGAGGAAAGCAGAGACCTCACTGTATTTATCACCAATGATGGTTTGTTCCGGTTCAAGAGTTACCTTATGGACTGGCTTCAGCACCGTGTTGTTTTCAAAGACTGATGTCTTCTATACTTCATGGTATACCCGGTGTGCAATGCTACTTGGATGATATAATTGTATATTCTCCAACTATGGATCTTCATGACAAGTACTGGAAAAGGTTCTGAAATGCATTGATTCTGCAGGACTAAAACTGAACCTTTCCAAATGCCACTTCAGACAAACTCAGCTGTCATAGATTACGGCCTGACCCTGACCATGTCAATGCAGTTACACAAGCACCTACTCCATCTTATTTCCAGTCCTTACAAGCTTTCTTAGGTCTTACTTCTTGGTATTCCAACTATGCTTCAGTTGTGGAGCCACTCAGAGCACTACTACAAGAAACTTTAGGTCTGGTGTGGTCAGAATCTGCTCAACATAGCTTTGGAATAGTGAAACGGCTAATTGTGAATAGTCCAGCGCTAGCTTTATTTGATCCTGCACTACCCACTTTGGTTACTACAGAAGCTTCAGACTATGGCATTGGTGCAGTTCTCACACAGATCCATGCTGATCATACAGAGAAAACTGTCCCATTTGCATCCAGAACACTTACAGAGACAGAGCGTAAGTATTCAACTGTTGAAAAAGAAGCTCTAGAGTGTGTTTGGACAACAGAAAAATGGAGAACCTACCTATGGGGTAGAGAATTTACCTTATGCACTGATCATAGCCCTTACAACAAAGGGACTAGGAAGAGCTGGAATGCATATAGCTAGATGGTCAGCAAGGCTACTTCAACTACAAACCAGGTTTGAAAAATGTTACTACTGATTGCTTGTCACGTTAACCTTTACATACAGCTTCTGATACGCTGGATGAGGAGGGTATAACTGCTTTATTAACAGAGTCCTACAACTGTTACACAACTGCCTTACTTCCTACTTTCACTTTCCAAGCTGTACCGACAGTCCTGTGTATGCATAGCACAAGTAATGTGCACAGTGACACCCGCAGGCCATTTGTATAAACACCACAAGAACGTGAACTAGAATCTCTAGGGTCAAAATGTTCTTCCGCAAATTGTACAAAACAGTTCCTCACCTACTGACAGGGAGTGGACGTTTTGCTAGATTTTAATTCCCAGTTCACAAGTTCCCTTTCAAAGCTTCTGATAGCTGCTGTCTTTTAATTTTGCACAAGTCAGGAAAGGACCAGTCATCTGGAGATCCTGTTGTGCTGGCATCTGAATTACTGCTATCACCAGACCTTCCTTTTACCTATCTTTTTTTTCACATAAAACTGTGGGTCTATCAGATCCTAATCAGACTGTAGACAATCATATCCAAATAATTTTTATATACTCAAAAGGGCCATGCATGAGATTTCAGGTTAATAATGCAATATAATGTTTTTATATACAAACAAAATACAAAAGAAACAATATCTATTTAATATATTTAACTGGTATATACAGTATGTGCTTTTCCTTCTCTCCCTCTGAAATCTGTGATTTACATTCTGTGAATGGATATACAGGAAGGATCACTAACAAAGTAGTACAAGGCAAGCTTCTTACTGATATAGATGTTGGTAAATTCTTTCTCACTTACTGTCAAATTGTAAGAATAACATGTAGACAGATTTCCAAAAATACATCTAATCTACTTTTCAGGTTCACACTCTGTCATAAGTTATCACTGAACACGTCAATGTTATTTCTGCAAGTATATTTAGTAGGTAGGATACATGCCACTTTTGCTACCTGCTACAATTCTGTGTAAATTAACAACAGGTAAAGAACAGAATCAAAATCAAACTTTTGTTAATTTAGTAAATATAAATCTATGTAAAACAGGCATAGGTAAAATGTGGAAGATATCTGTAAAGTGTTTCAAAATTATAACTGTGGTGTGCAGTTTCTAGTTTTGAAATGGTTTTCTTCATTTCTATAATCTATGCCTCTAATCTTTCAAACTGTAAACCCACCCTGACTGACCTACCTTCATATAAAGGGCAGATATGGAGATAGGTCAAGCTTAGACCTCACTTGGTCCAACTGGGCTACAATGGGACATGGCCAGGAAGGTCTCACAGTGTGTTCAAAACATCTCTAAAATCTCATTTGGTAGGATGACATTGTAAAACTTCTTGTAAATCCCTAACATAAAGTGGGTTATTTTCTATAATCTGAATTTATCTCATAATATTAATTTTAAAAAAAAGCTTGATCAAACTCACAATAATGCAAATAAACTCAAATCATACATATTTTGGCCAAAAACCCCAAAAAAGTTGGATCTTCAGGCTAAACTGCATACCACGAAAACGTCAAATTGGTAAAGGTGCCTCTCCCATTCACTCAGACCTCAACAGGTCTGAAATGGCAAATTTTCAGATTTTGGGCTTTTTGCAGCACCAGGAATAATAAAAATATCAAGTTTTTGGCAAAAAGAACCTTGAACAGAAACATTTGAGGTTTAGTAATTAACCCCCCAAAAATGTATTTCACCTATTTGGGTAATCATCCTTGAAAAGGATCAACTTGGACTCATGAATGGATCATGATCATACTTACAAACTTACAGCACTGCTAAATATGCCAGCACTTTAAAATGCATAATAATAATAATAATAATAAAACCTATAGTGGTTTAGACATGTGGCAAATACATCATGCGCCATCTTACTATATAATTTCTCCTCATGCAGCAGAGATGTGAATATATGTTCATATGAAACCACGCCCTGCATTTTTGGAAAATATTTTGGAATATCAGAAGGAAAAAATCCAGCTCTGTATTATCAATAAATCACCACAATCACACAGCTGCCTTTTCTTATACAACATCAGCTGATTTTTCAGAGAACCTAAAAACACTATTCTGCATTCCCAGCTAGCATTTCTAGATTTTTTTTCTTTAAATTTGAAAGCACAAACAGGATTATCCACTCTTACAGTTTAGAGCAATTTCCCCATATCTCATGCAGATATTTTCTCTGCTGTTTTCTAGTCAGACGGTGGTTACCATGGCAAAGCTAAATGCGCCCTTTGTTAAAGACACAGACTAGGATGAAATCCTCATTACAAACGTTTATGCTCTGTGCATTGACTTCTCTGTTTTCTTTCTAAAGAACCATCTCTTTTGAGTCATAGCCAAATCTTATCTTATTCTTATCTGCATAAACGAAAGCTCCTAATAATTATAAGGAGCATCATGTAATTAGCTATACTAAAGTTAAACAGGAGATAAAGGCATTCTATGTTACTGAATACTCAGTTATGGATATTATAAATTAGCTTTATTAACCTATGCCCACAAACATTATCTTGGCCTACAAACAAGCTCATAGAATAATTTAGTCAGTGAACATGATATACATCTGCTGATGATCTGTACATATGCAGCAAATTAGATCAATATATTCACACACGTGCACAATGAAATACTAGATCACAAACAGCCACTGTGTGATTGTGTGAATTTGGCTGCTGTAATATGTATTATTGTAACAACGGATACTGAGGTGAAAATTGTCCAAGAATACAGACTTCTTTTATCTCCAGTGGGAGATAATCCTTCCTAATGGTATTATTTTTATCTGTGCAGTGGTAATCTTGCAAGAACCAAAGGAAAAATTCAGGCGCTTTGGGTAAGTGTTGCGGGGAAATTCCCCTGCAGTTTATTCAAGTCAAGTGATGTAACATTTCGGGGGCGTGCCCCTTCGTCAGACATGCAGATACAAGCATAGTGAAGTGATTTATAGTTAAACAATTAGCATATTAAATTAGCCATACTTGTGTAGTTTACATATTTGTCCTAAAAAACTTTTTTTTAAAAAAAACCATTTAAAACATTGGTACATTTACATGATATGTGAATTATTATGTGCAATCAAGTGTTCACATTTGTGAAAAATACTTTTTCAGTCAATCTGTATTCACTTATCTAATTAGTGTCCCTGGGTGGTCTGTGCATTTTCAGTTCTTATCTATAAGACATAAAACAGTTTGTGTAAACAATCTTATCTTATCTATAACGATTACCTGCAACATATTAGTTACTTAGTTAAAAGAATCATATAAACAGATTAGACTCCATAAGATAAGATAAAAGATCCTTGCTACATTACAGGAAACAATTCATATTAAACTATTAAAACTATTAAAATCTTGCAAGAACCAAACCTAGAGGAGCTTCAGTTTCCTTGTTTATCTAAAAGTAATTTAAGACAAAAAAATAGGAAAAAAAGTTTATAAAGAGGGCTACCAGGTAAACAAGCTACTTCCTGTTTGTAGAATTTATTATACAGGTACAGAAGGCTGTAATATCCATTATGAACAATTAGGGATGCACCGAATCCAGGATTCGGTTCAGGATTCGGCCAGGATTCGGCCTTTTTCAGCAGGATTCGGATTTGGCCGAATCCTTCTTCCCAGCCGAACCGAATCCGAACCCTGATTTGCATATGCAAATTAGGGGCGGGAGGGAAATTGCATGACTTTTTGTCACAAAAAAAGGAAGTAAAAAATGTTTTGCCCTTCCTTTGAAGTGAACCTGCTAAGGTGGGTGCAATGTTGTCTCACATTCCAAGATATACGCACAGGCCGAATAACACGTAGATTTCATACACACACTTGAAGTATACGGAGGATGGGTTGTTAAATATACTGTATATGGTCACATTTGTATTGATTTATAAATTGTCCCTTTTGAGACTTCACTTAGCAGGTTCACTTCCTACACGGGGAGTTCACGCTACCGCAGTCATTATTTGATATTATGTTAGATCCAATCAGGCTATTAACGTAAAGATGCTTAACCTGTTCACACCTGAATGAGATTCATATGTTATTGACTTGCCGAATAGTAATTATTTGCTAAAAAGTAAACGTAGGTACTTGACAATAGATAGTTATTCCACTTATAGTTTGATCCTTTTAGTACCCACAGACACATTGTAACATTCTATAAAGATTGATTAAATGGGCAACTTACTGGCTATACACCAACACTCAAATTTGGATGATAGTAACGATTATGTAATATATCATGCAACAGTAGCCTCCTACGGTATTGAACTACTGAAGATAACATTTTACGGAATTTGGTTACATCATCGTGCTTTTAATTTTTTGTATGACATTGTTTTTGATGTAGGTTTTTGTATGTTATATTTTAGCAGTAATTACGAGCATTATGTGTTTGTTCTTGAATGACGTGGATACTATGTCAGCTGGTGTTGGATTAAGTTCCCGCCAGAAACTTGTATTTAAGGCAGTTGACTCTAACCAGTAGTTACTTTGAGAAAAGCCTCGGAGGAGGCTGAAACGTCAGTCATTTTCACCAAATAAAATTTTTTTTATTTTTATTTTAAGTCCTGAGAGTGCGGACCCTCTTTGCTGCTGTTTTATATATATATATATATATATTAGGGATGCACCGAATCCAGGATTCGGTTCAGGATTCGGCCAGGATTCGGCCTTTATCAGCAGGATTCGGATTCGGCCGAATCCTTCTGCCTGGCCGAACCGAATCCTAATTTGCATATGCAAATTAGGGCCAGGGAGCTAAATCACGTGACTTTTTGGCACAAAACAAGGAAGTAAAAAATATTTTCCCCTTCCCACCCATAATTTGCATATGCAAATTAGGGTTCGGATTCGGTTCGGTATTCGGCCAAATCTTTCGGGAAGGATTCGGGGGTTCGGCCGAATCCAAAATAGTGGATTCGGTGCATCCCTAATATATATATATATATGTCTATAGTACCGGCACTCTCGGGATTTTTCAAAAAGAGGCAAAAAGAATATAACGGTGAATCAAGTGATCAGGTTTATTTGCTCCAACGTTTCGGTTCCCCATAGGAACCTTTATCAAGGACAAACAGTGCTCAACAACAAAGTGACAGTTTAAATTAAAATAAAAGGCACCAAAAATGTTACCTGGCAACCTGTGGCTCCACCCCCACCCAAAATAAGCCACACACCATGGGTGTCGCATTAAAAGTGAACCAAAGAACAGCAAAGTGTAGATCTCCCCTGTCCCAAACCATTGGACTGAACATAAAATTAAAAAATAAAAATAAATATTGCCCCATGGTCATAACACTGGGTCAGAGGTACCCGGCTCCCATTATAGGCCCACTCATACTTATCAAACTCAAGCATGAACAGGGTAGAAGAGGGTAACTAGAATGATATGCTGAATGTCCAAACCATCAGTACTGTCCACGGCATGCTAGAGGTGGGTGGGCTATTATTCAAAATAAGCCACAGGTAGATGCCAAATGCTGCCTTAATATTGTATCTGTAACCAAGTATTACCTGGATCCCATCTATTAACCCTTTCACCACTGTCCCGAACAGGTGTGAGGTTCTTGCTACAGGTCTCCACTTACATGAGGACCGACCCATCTTGGTCACACATCCCCGGTAGGGTTTCAGTGACCTCTTAGTGGCACATTATAGGGCTAGGGGATGTATGGGTTCAAATGCAATCTATCTCAACCCACATAGCAAGTAGAGGGACCTCTACTAACCCTGTGAGGGGAGTGCCTAGTCTGACCATATGTACCTCTGGCCACTTACGTGCGTTCAAGACCAATGTGAAGTCTTATTGAGGATGTGGTGCGTGCTGTGAAGAAGATACTGTTAAAAACAATAATGAGTTCATAGTCGGAGGGGCCTAGGCAAGCCATACAGCATTGAAAAACAACAGGTCACATAGAAAAAGTCATATGACAATGCTCCTTTATAAAAGTTCAATAGAAACACCCCAAAGAAAGAGACTCATTCAGGCCCGTGGAGGACAGAGTGTTTAATCTGTGGATCCAGCGGGCTTCTCTGAGTTACAGGGCAAGGTCCCGGTTCCCACCCCTGGAAAGGGGTGGCTGGTGGTCAGTGGCCATACACGTAAAGGTTGGTAGCCTGTGGCTCATGTTGAAAAAATGTCTGGACACCGGTTGGATGGATTTAAACCTCCTTAAGGGCATGGCTGATAGCTGATCTGTGGTTGCTGATGCGTTCTCTCAACGTGATAGTTTTGCCTACATAGTACATTCCATGTGGGCAAATTATTATATATATCACATATGTTGATGTGCAAGTTAGTCTATGGTAAATCTTCAGTCTTTTGCCCGAATGCGGATGGGGAAAGTCCGGACCATATAGCAGGGAGAACTGGGTATGTTCAATGCCCTTTCTAGTTGAGCTTCCAATAAATGTTCTTCATATCCCCTGCACAGAAATCTTTCAAACATAGCTTGGAGCTGTACCCTAGCCATATGGGGGTCACAGTTGTTCCTAATAACCCTAATAAACTGTGAATAGGGAATTCCCTTAATGGTTGCCGGTGGGTGTTTACTCTGTGCATGCAATATTTAGTTCCGGTCTGTGGGTTTACAAAAAAGTCTAGTGCTTAAACCACCTTCATGTTTGTATATAATTAGGTCAAGAAAGTTGTTTTCTTGTCAATTGTAAATTTAATGGGAGTATCGAGTTCGTTTAGTTTCTGATGGAACTCCAGAAGTGCTTGTTCACCGCCAGTCAAAATCATAAACAGATCGTCTATGTACCGAAAATAGATTAAGATTGACTGCCCCACAAGGGTGGTAATGTGTATGGATTTGAAGGCTAGCATATAAAGATTTGCATATGATGGAGCGAGGGCACTACCTATGGCAGTGCCCGAGGTCTGCAGATAGAATAAGTTCTTGAATCGAAAAAATGTTCTTGTGAGCTTGCCTGGGTGCAGTGTCCATAATTAATAGATACAAATCTTCGAAACATATATATATAGATTTATATATATATATATATAAATCTTCAGGCCCTAAGCAACACGATAATCAGCATACAAAAGCTTTTTATTTTGCATTTGGGTGCCGTTTATACCTCTGCACGATGGGGAGATGCAGACTAAAGGAACAGACTGGCACACTGACTCCATATCTGCATAAAACAACACACTCATCACAGACCCTGAGAGACCAAGATGGCACATTTACTGTCTATTAATGTCAAGGGGCTAAATACTATTGCTAAATGGCTCTTGTTATTAAAAGAGTTAAGGACCCAAGAGATAGACATTGCGTTTATTCAGGAAACACATTTTCCAAGTGTTAAATCATATCACTTATCCTCCAAACATTATCCCATAGCATTTTAAGCATCAGGGCCTCATAAGAAAGGAGTTGTGGTATTAATACATAGACAATGCCCCTTTCAAACACTGGAGTTGAACAAGACCCTAAGGGCCACTACCTAATTATCAAGGGCACCCTAGCTGGAACCCCTATATATCTCTCTTTAACATTTATGCACCAAACAGGAATCAGTGAACAGATTTTGGAGAAACATAAGAGCCTTTTCACACAACACACAATCATGGGAGGCAACTGAAATTTTACTTTTTTTCCAAGACAGGGATAGAGCTCATCCCTCACTACATAAAACCTCCATGCATCACTCAATTTTTAGGCAACTAATGAGACAATATAATCTACAAGATGCATGGAGAATCAATCACCCTGGAGACAGGCTATTTATTTCTAACCCAGGCCAATGCACTACAATTTTTTCCTCTTCCACACATATCTCACAGGCAATTTTACAACTAAGATATTACCAATTACCTGGTCAGACCATGCCCCTGTTCAACTGAATATCACCTTCAGCCCTACATCATATAGACCAACCCACTGGAGAATGAATGCATTTATATTAGTGGACTCACAAATACAAACACAAATCAGAAAGGCCCTCAAGCAATATTTTGCTCTAAATACTCCAACAGCCCCTCAATCCCAGTTAAGTGGGAAGCACATAAGGCAACAATAAGATGAATATTAATTGCCATCACCTCTGCAAGGAATATAAACTGTGCAATTATTTTAACAAAACTTTTAGAAGCATTAGAGGTTTCACAACATCAACATCCAACAACCCTGAAACTTGGCAAACTCTTCTGCAAGCTAAGCATGAACTACATAAAATAATTTCAAGACATTTTATGACCACACTTAACCACTCTCTTCAATCAGTTTCTGACAGGGACCCCTATTCCGACCCATCCCTATGTAGTAGCTACAGACCTATATCACTTCTCAACTCAGATCTTAAATTGTTCACTAATATTCTACCAAATAGGTTAGCCAATCTGGACCCTGCTCTAATCCACCCAGGTTGGCTTTATTAAAGAGAGGCAAGTGGGTGACAATGCCAGACGAACAATTGCCTTACTTGAATCAATCCAGAGAAAGGGCAAACCGACTTTAATACTAGGGCTTGATGCAGAGAAGGCCTTCAATCAGCTCAGATGGCCTTTTGTATTTTCCTTATTAACCCACTTGGTATTTAAGGGTCCATTGATCACTGCCCTTTGGGTATTATATAGCTCACCAACCGCACAACTTAAATTCCCAGGCGTAACAGGGAAAATTATAAACATAAGCAATCTGGTCCCTTCCAAAAC
>CM044439.1:73259995-73275256 GCA_024363595.1 Xenopus borealis
AAGTAATGTATCTGCTTTCAAATACACAAGTGTGCATATCTAGTTATTCCCTACCTGGTTATCAAAGAAACCAAACAACTATTACCCTCTTTATATCAGAAAATGTAACTTTTGCTGATACCTTTTATTGGCTAACTGAATAAGTAACAATTGTTAACCAATAAAAGGTATCACCAAACTTTATCAAACTTAAAATTTTCTGCATTGTTTTCAAATAGCTAACTCGGTACTACATCTTAAAACCTCTTTATATCACTCATTGATGCAATGGTCCAATGTAAAACAAGTAAAGCACAACTATTTTCTTATCAGTGATACTCAGCCTCAACATTCAGAGGCTGAACAAGAATGAATGAATGGCCCAATACAACCTGAAATAATAATTCTTTGTTTTGTATAAACTTGTTTTATGTAAATATACCAATCGTTTTCTTTCTTAGTAGTAACAACAGATGTACAGTGGGATATTGTTGTTGTACTACAATTGTTTTCTATGTTATGTGCAAAAAAACCTGCATCACTGATTTAACTGTTTTTATTTTCTGCCAGAGATTTCCTCATTTATGCATGCACCCATAAGGGTGCTCTAGAATTGACACAGTTCATTAAAGGGGTTGTTCACATTAAAACAAACTTTTAGTAAAATGTTGAGAGCGATACCTTGAGCCAGTTTGCAACTGGTCTTCATTTTTATTTGGGGTTTTTGAATTATTTAACTTTGTGTTCACTAGCTCTGCGGTTTGGAATTTCAGCAGTTAAATGGTTAGTTCCCCCCCCCCCCAGTGAAAGCTAGAAAGAGTCAGAGGAAGGATGCAAATAATAAATAAAACTATAAAGAATAAAAAATGAAGACCAATTAGTAGTTGCTCAGTTGGCGCAGATCCCTTTAATACACCTACAACAGTCACCTCCTCTATGGGTTGAACTAGAAAATATATTAAAACACCCACACTCAGCCAAAGCTCTATTTTAGACTCCTCCAATTAATCACCCTCAAGTACTCAGTCCGTGTTTACAACACACATTAAGGTTATGGGATCAGAATGCCAACCTATACAAATGAGTTTATCCACAAAATCCTGTAGCTCCAATTCCTTCCTGGGGTACAAGCCCTTTCCTTTGCATGGTGGTCATCTAATAAATTGACTAGATGATGCAATCTACTTTATTATTTGAAAGAAAAATTTGATCTCCTGGCTATATTGGTCAGTGAGGAACCCTGCAGATGCCACCAGACTTACTTTGAAAGATGGTACACTAATAACACAATTACCCCTAAAGTTATCTCTCTACTATATTGCAATATGATATCCCCAACAAATATCATAGATCTCAATTATATTAAAGCCTGAGAAAAGGATCTTTAGGGATTTTAGAAGAACAGAAGAATGGTTAAAATCTTGGGATAGCTTAAAGGACAAGGAAAGGCAAAAAACTAAAATCCCATTTTTACTTTAATGAAAAAGAAATCTATCTCCAATATACTTTTAAAAATGTGTACCGTTTTTATAAGAAACCTGACTGTATGCAGTGAAATTCTCCCTTCACTGCTGTGGATAGGAATTGTCAGACGGTCCCTAACTGCTCTGCAGGGAAACAATCATACTTATGAACAGCAGGGGGAGGCCCCAACTTACTTCCCAGCCATGCAGAACTCCAGCAGCTTTATTTCCATGGAGAGCAGTTGGTGACTGTGTAGAGATTTGTATTGGATTTTATTTTTGCCTTACATCCCCTATAATGTTTCCAACTTCAGATATAGGGACAAAGATCATGGATCCAGATTTAAACAGATAAACTGGAATTCTATTAAGAAGATTATTTTGCTGCAGCAACTGGTTCTGCAGAGTTGGAGAAAGTTTGTATTGAACAATATAAAAACTATAAAATCCACATTAGATACATGACAACACAGGACCTAGTGCAGTCTGTATATTCTGATTATTGGCTTCTGGCAGATATTGTGCGGCTTTGATAATTTATGACGATCCATAAGCAGCCCAGATCACACTGAGCATGTGCACAGTCTTGGTCATGCAAAGATGTTTAACAAAGTTACGAGAGGACAGCCCCCTGTGGCCAACTTTGAAAGCATAAATCATTTGTTTTATTAGGCTTTGTGGTGCTTTGTTTCGGTTTAGTATACAAAATACAGCATTTCTAGCCTTATTCTATTTTAGACTTTCCTTGTCCTTTAAAACATAGCTCACTGAATACCATTATATCTGAGGCAGGTCCTATTCATATGGTTCGACTGCAAGCATCCATCATGATTTTAATGATCACTCCTTTCGGGGGTTGTTTATCTCCTGGCACCATGGCACACAGTTCCCCGGACTTCTCTCATTGAGTTCCTACTAAAAAAGTTCCTAAACTGAACTTTTAAATCATATATTCCTAGCAGCTAGGCAAACCATAGCCAAATCTTGGAAGTCCCCTAGCATCAACTTTGCAATGTTTAAAAACAAACTAAATTGGATCTTCTGAGAGACTTAATGGTATATATGAGAGACTTAATGGTATCGCTTCTGATAACATCTACAGGGTAACAAAGATCTGGCAACTATGGATAAAGTATATGTACAAAGACACTCTTCCTCTAGGTCTGCTCATTCTCTGAGTATTTAATACTTAGTTGACAACAGGCACTATTTTACACTAGTAAATGCCAACAACTTGACTTATAATGCACAGTTAACATTCTCTCTTTCATTTTCCTTATGTTCTCTATTATTTGGTTTTTATGTTCTTATTTCTGCTGATGCATTTTGTATTCAAATAGCGTGTCATTCACCAAGAAAATATTAGTACTCATTAACAACTAACATCTGACTAAACTCAAAAACTAGTTTGATGCTTTGCTTACATACTGTTACAAATACTTTGCTAAACAAATGTAACTGTTAAAAAGTTAAAACTGAATACCTTTCCCAGTATTCTGAACAGAATATTAATTAATGCTATACCTACTTACATATTTATGTAATCTCTCTCAAAACTAATACTCAAACACTGTCATACTATATGAATGTATAAATTTGTGAAAACTTTGAAAAAAATGAAGACCAATAAAAAAATTGCAAAGAACAGGCCATTCTATGACGTATTAAAAGTTAACCTAAAGAACCCTGTTAAGCTAATTGAATCCAAACACAATCAGCATTTCACATGGTTATATATATTTATCTGAACTCTTTTGATGAACTTTGCCTATTGAGTTAAGACTATCCAAAGTGATAACTCTCCAAGGTTTCCAAAGTGGGTTGCATCGACTCACCAGACTTGTACCCAGTGCACTGGATGCTAGGAGCATTTTAAGGGGCAGATTAATGAAGGGTGGAAATGAAAATTTGAAAAGTAATTTCTTTTATGGTCAAAATGGTTAAATTCAAACTGCGAATAATCAAAACTCAGATTTTAATTCATATATAGGTCAATGGGAGAAGTCTGGGGACTAGTGATGTGCGGGCTGGCCCAAAACACCTCACACCCCCATTTGCGGGTGGTGGACTGGTCTGGGTTGAGTTCTTCTTCATGCTCTCCCCACCTGCCACCTTGTATTGTCGGCTTCTGACTTCTGTTTTTATAGACGTGCGCCTGGGTTTGATATAAAGAACCCAGAAGTTGTGGGCGGGTGAGGGTTGGATTTTTTGCCACCTGCACATTACTACCAGGGATCAATTTGAATAGGTTACTAGCCTTCCTGACATTCAATATTTTTCCCAAGAAAAGATATTTTAGATATTCTATTTAATTCTCAACCTCCCAATCATATTTTGAGGAAAATCAAATTTATTACAGTTAAAAAAAATCCCATGAATTTGAAATTCTACCTTGGAAAAATCCACCGTATGTGTGTTTCAACCCCCACATACAACCTGCTCCTGATTTGTATCAAAAAGCAAGGCAATTGCACACATTAGTTGAAGCTCAGAGTGCTGCCACAGTTATGACAGACTTGCGTCGCTGCATTATTGGTAAAAAACATAGGGATTTATATCCAAAGTTGCACACTGCACTTAAAATTTGTAAATAACAGTTATATAATATTTTTTACTCAATAATTTGCTCATGTTTGTATCAAATTTTCATTGCTAGTAAAAATACTCCAAATTTTAACTTTATATATATAGCCATTAAACTCCTCTGTGACTTTTCCCTTCCTTATATCTCACAGTAGAGGGGGAAAAAAGCCTTATTTATTCAAGATTTATTGCAACTGAAGATCAGTAGTTACAGAATATTTTCTATTTTCTATGGAAAATAACTCGTTCAGTTCGACATTCAGAACGCCATGTATTTTTAAACCAGCGTGTGTAATTTGAATACAGGAATCTTATTTTTCAGGATAAACACAGGCTGCAGCGCACACCATAAACGTGACTGCATACAAAGTTTTATAAATTTCTGTCATTTGTGATAAGGCAATATTCAGCAGGAGGCAACGCTTATTGAGTTTCCTTGTATTACAGATTCAGACAACTCAGTGGCCTTGTGCTGAAGTGAGGCTGAATAACAGCAAACACACAGCAGGAAACTGTGCCAGACATTGCAATCCACTGCTTGCTTGTTAAATATTTCATGGCATCCTGATATGAAAGGATTTCAGAAAACAGTAATAATTCTTTATATATGATACTGTCACTGTATGTCCCTGACATTATTATAAAAAAAAAAAAAAAAGCATTTCGGACGGAGAAATATTCAGATACTATCAAATACACCTCTTTATCAAATCAACCCCTAACCCACCTTCTCTACTAGAAACCTGTGCTCAACAAGCAGGCAAACTCAAAAGATCACTCTCTTTCTTATATAAGCTCCTGTTATCTGAAAACTCTGACACCTCGCTAAAATGCATGAAAGATTGGGAGAAATATCACCAAAGACATGGAACTCAATTTGGAGCTCCATTACTAAGATCTCCCTAAATACGGCCATAAAAGAGTCTGCCTACAAAGTCTTGACAAGATGGTATATCACCCCTGAAAGAAAACATAAAATCAACCCTTCCTCTCCCCCTATGTGCTTTCGAGGGTGCGGAGAGATAGGCAACTTCATACATACCTGGTGGACATGCCCAGAGGCATACTGGGAAGAAATTTTTTATCTCATTCAAACAGTATTTCAGAAACAAATACAAAAAGATATTTACCTAGCCTTGCTTTTTCTCCCAACTTAGGAGTTAAATAAATCGCACAACCAGCTTTTATCTCAGATCTTAGCAGCAGCTAGGATCAATCTTGCAAAACAATGGTTGCAATATTAGAGTCAGATAATTAGAGGGAAGAATAACTACTACACAAAACTTACTGTATTTAAATGCTTTATTGACAGATCAAATGGACAAACACTCTGACGCTAGATGTTACTTCGCCAGGTCAGACCTGGCGAAGTTCAATATAATAGATAGGAGTTTTTTTTATAAAAGGGGGGGGGCATGTTTAGCGCAATAGGACAACTTTATTTTATTTATTAAAGGTTTCCTGGGCTTGTGTAGTGGAATGTATTGGCTGTAACATACACCTCTATGATACGCTTAAGTTTGCACCGTATGCAAATTAGGCACCGCTAGCGTAAATGCGCTTTACCTGGTGAAGTAACAGTAGCGCTACTTCGCTAACGTTCACCGGCCTGAGCGCAAATTCACATCTTAGAGAATTTGCGTAGTGCTGTCAAAAATTCGCCTTGCGAAGTGCGGTGAACGCTGGCGAAGCTGTCTCTAGCGCATTTTCGCTCTTTAGTGAATTTGCCCCATAATGTTTTTTGTAAAATGAATAACAAACCTTTCATATCATTCTGACTAGAATATTAAATTGGACAAACCATTAGTAATATAGTGAACAATTTCATTAACAGAACAAAATAAAACTTAATGATGCAATGCCAGCGCGTAACATTTAATACTTAAAGAACAAATAAGGCCCAATTAATTGGATGCCAATTTGTAACATACCGAAATTTTACTTTGTTTCACATGGGTGAGGCTTAGGGTTGCCACCTGCCCAGTATTTTACCGGCCTGGCCAGTAAAATTTACTAATTCATAGGGAAAATGCATACAAATATAGGAAGGCCAGTAATTTTTTCAAGAAAAGGTGGCAACCCTAGTGAGGCTAAACATTCCAAGGGGCAGATTTATCATTGGTCGAATTTCGAATTGAAAATAATTTGAAATTCGACCATGTGAATAGTGAGGGAAGTAAAATCCTTTGAATTGAAAGGATTTTACCGATATTCGAATATTCGAACGATCGAATAGGAAAAAATTCGATCGTTTGATTAAATATTAAATCGAATTGAATATTCGAACTGAAGTAAATTCGAATATTCAAATTATTCTTATTGGTCGAATATTCAAAATTCGATGGTCAAATTTGCCTTATTTGCATATTCAAAACTTTTTGAAAATTCGATCGAATTTCTAATCCTTCATGTGAATTTGATAAATCTGCCCCCAAGAGATACCTTCCAGTGAAAACAATTGCCAGTTTTTTCCCCTACTGCCTACACTGGTGTGGAGAATGCACTAGTTCTATCTTACTGATCTTTCCCAGTTGTACCTCAACATATTTATATTCTCCTATGTGCAGTAGTGTCATATTGTGGGATTTTACATTTAAGCAGTACAGTAAAGTACATTCTTGTCCTTCAAAGTAGTTTGGTTTTAAAATCAAAAATCCAAAAGGAGATAGAAGCGATAAACTTAAACAAGTAGTATATCAGAGATGCTCACTTAAAAGTATTTTAACTGGTGCTCCCAGAAGTGTAACCACAAGGAAAGCCAAAGGTACCTACCAGACCCTTAGACCCAATGTGCATTGGGGTAGGTCTCTGTTTAATTTTTCTGCACATTTTATTCTATTTTACAATTTCATTATAAAGAATAAGAGCATTTCCTCTCCCACATAATAATACTTGTTTTGAGAACATATGGTTTACAAAATATTTATAGTTCTGTCTTACATAATTAGTTTGAAAAAAAGATGCCCATCTGTCCCACATAATTGCAAACAAATGTTATGCTTATGAAAACAATGTAATCATTTTGTAAAAGTGAGTAGCATGCAAACAAAAACACTTAATTTATTCTTGATTGCTATTTCTTTCACTGGCATGAACCTATGATATGATAATAAAGGAGTTTTTGAAACTGATTAGTGCACACTTAGGGCAGATTTATCAAATTCACATGAATGATTCTAAATTTCAAAAAGATTCAAATTTGAATTTTCAAATATTTTTGAAGGCCACTTTGACCATCGAATTTTGTAAATTCGATCGATTCAAACTAAATTCTATTTGAATATTTGCCAGTCTAATTTCTTGCCCTTTAATAGTCGAAACGTTCGATTGGAGCGATTTAATCGTGTGATCACATTTTTTTAATCCTATTGATCGTATTGCGGTAATAACCTTCAAATTCGATATTCGAAATTTGAAGGTTTTAAATTTGACCACCTCAAATTCGACCAATAGTAAATCTGCCCCTTATGCTCAATGCAACAACTCAGACCCAAAGACATACTTTACATACCTATATGTATTTGCATATCAATGTCAACAGTTTAGTGAGGATCCATCTAATGTATAACTACCTCCTCAGCTCTGTTATATCCCATGAAACCTTTCCCTGGGAAGGTTCTTAGCCAGCTAGGTCTGGGTCTTTTATTGCAGTTAAGAGGGGGAGTAGATCCCTTGGCAATGTAAGGTGTCTTGATTCCCCTAGGTCATAAAAAGGGAGGCACACATGCTGGCCTAGGGACTAGAATGTAGGAAGGTTCCAGTACAGGAGAAGTAAGTGCAAGGATAGTTTTGTAATACTAGAGTTGCAGTTTGGAGGAAAACCATTTGAGCTTGCTTATTTTCTTCTTTCCTAGACACAGTTAATTTGGGTTGACTGCTGTCCATCAAGTTAAACCCATCAAAATGTTCCCCAGTGTAGACAGCTAAATAAATATATATCTACTCACCCAGAGCACAACCAGAAACCACCCATGACCAAGAAATACCAAGCCAAACCGTTCCATACCCTATATAAGATCACTGACTATTGAACACAGTCTCTTATGAGTGACAACACAAAAGATATAATGCAAAATAACCTCATAAAATTACATATATAAAATTAAAACTACATTAAAACAATAATGAAGATGCTTAACTTAACTTTGCAAATGTGAGCAATATATTTAGACCCTTAGGGTAATGTCACCAGGTTTCTAAAATTAAATCTGGGGCCACTTTTTGGCAGCCTGTCAGGGACACTTTTTGCCAGTGTTGCTGCAACATTTGCCCACACCCACACAAGCCACTCCCCATTTTTTGAAAACACCAATAAAATCTTACACTCTAAGGGGCAGATTTATCAATGGTCAAAGTAAAAATTATCAATAGGCCATAATTCAATTCTAATTGAAAAAATTTAATTCAAATTGAAAAATTCGACCATTCGAAAATCGAAGTACTGTCTCCATCCTTCGCCACCTTGCAGACCTGCCAGATTGCTGTTTCAGCCTATGGGGGTCCTTGTATAACCTTTAAAGAGTCTTTTTGAAAAAAATTTTGGAGGAAACTGTTCAAATTGAACGATTCGAAAACCCACCTATTCAATCGAAAGCAAACACTGTGAAAATAATTAGATGGTCGAATTTCGAAGTTTTTTCACTTCGAAATTCGACTCCTGATAAATCTGCCCCTTAAAGTGTAATATCTCACTAGAGAAAACAACCCCATATATTTTAATTCTTCCATTCCTTACCAGTCTGCAATTCTCCAGCTCATTTGTCTATCTTAAAAATAAGGGCCCAAAACTGAGGCATTACCAGGAACATAAATGCAAATTATGTGTTTGAAGGTGCTACAGTGTTAATTTTCTATATGCAAATGCATCTTTCCTTTTGGGTTTGCAGTTTCACAGGGTTTGAATTAACAATATAATGTATGTATTATCTGTAGTTCTGTAATGAATTATTTCTCTTCTTGCTGAAAGCCCAGACAGAGCTAGAAATCTTCAATATCAGAATAAGCATGACATTTTTTGTCATACTTACAATATTTATACAAACTCTGGATTTAAGAGAATCAGAGGCAATGTATTTTTTTGTCTCAGCTGAGCAGATATTTGTCTTGGCAATGCAAAGGTCAAGGGTGTTTTAGTATAACAAGCAGAAATCTCTTTGAGTTGCAAACCCAAATATATAAGAACATTAAAGCAACAGTAACACCAAAAAATGTGTGTTTTAAAGTAAAGATATTATCATGTAGTGTTGCCCTGTGCTGTTAAAACAGATCTGTTTGCTTCAGAAAGACTACTATAGTTCATATAAACAAGCTGCTAAGTAGCAATGGTGGAAATTGAAAAATGGCTATATGACGCAGGATAAGTAATGGATAACAGATAACAGTATGTTCTACAGAGATTATCTGCTATCTGCTGTGTAATTTGAGCCTTTTCTCCTTTCAATGGCTGCCCCCATGGCTACACAACAGCTTATTTATATAAATAATAGTAGTGTTTCTAAAGCAAACACAGCAGTTTTACCAGTGCAGGGCAACACTGCATTATAATTTTAATACTTTAAAACAATTAAATTTTTTTATGTTACTGGTCCTTTAACAGTCTCTAATGGGCATGAAGGCAACAAAATAAAAATATACAAAAATAGGGGAGAGAACACTCTAAAGGCTAAGTTAAAGTATCGTTAAGTATAATGGAAGTGCAACTTACAATGCACATTTCCTGGTCCCCTGTCTCTTAAGTAATTCAGTATACATGTTTGTTTACAAAACAAAGGTTTTTAGTTACAAAATTATGATCATAAAGTTGATAAACCACCATACTACATCAAAGTAAACCCCATTTGGCAGTCCCTAACTTATTTACCTCTGGTCATAGTATAAAAAGTCTTTTACTTCTCTGCATAGTAGCATTACTTGTAAGCAGTTGAACCTTGGTTTCAGTGTGAAGGCCAGATCCTCTCCCTCCAGTATGCGGCTTTTATGAGAGAGAGAGATTGCCAAACCAATGCAATTTTTAAAAGTATAGGACCACCATAAGTTTAAAGGGATGGGTATGGGATGCATGAAGTTCAGCCACAGCTTTTGGCTACAATACAATAAATATACTGTAACTTAGCCTTTAGAGTGCTCCCACACACCCCCATTTTTGTATAACACAATAAAAATGACCAAATGCATGAGTCCCTTTAGCAGTTAAGCTGCACAAATGAGTGGCAGGAACACAAACTACAGTAATGTAGTTTCTGAAAGTCATGTAATATAGCCAAGTCATAGTCTAAACTCCATCATCATTTTCTTCTTGACACCTTTAGGCTTCTCAAAATGTCCACATTAGAGAATCAGACATGCCATTGGCTTGCCATTGTGTCTAGTGATGGGTGAATTTATTCGGCAGGCGTGAACTTGCGGCGAATTCCCGCAATTCGCTGCCGTCTAATAAATTAGCGAAATGCCAGTGAAAATTCGCTGGCGTAAAAAAAATGAGACGGGATAGATTCACCCATCACTGTGTCCTCTAAAATGTTCTGCTAGTGACTAAGGTCCCAGGGAATTTATTGTATGGACACACACACATATATATATATATGCATAAGAATACCTTAATTTAACCCTTTAATTATCATACATCTAAGGTCCCATTAGCTTCTGCTTCTTAATCTTATTATGTTTGTCTGAAAAACCAACATACTACTCTTCAACCTAAACACTTCTACTCTTACAGTTTTAGGGGTTCAAAATCCAAATTCTTCACACTTCTTCATCCTGTAACAAGCAAGTTGCTTGTTCTTTTCTAAGGGCGCCACACCATACACCCCAATTTTTTCATTGACTTTGACAGGGAAGATTTTCAAACTGCTGCCACTCACCTAACTATAATCACATAAACATGGGTTCAACCTGAATAAAAAGATTTTTGTTGGATGCCCAAAAGAGCCACCAACAGCCAATCAGATTTTACCAATTAAATTTCATTGTTTTACATTTAAAACACTCCCATTCTCACACCATATATGTCAAACTTTGCACAGTCACTCACTGGTTAACTAAATATTGAAAGTTGGTAAAAGTGGGTGGAGCCACCAACAGCCAATCACATTTCTTTCATACTTTTAATGCCAGGGTCCCCAAACTTTGCATAGTTTGTCACTGGGAGAGTACATTTCAAGTTTAGAAAAGTGTGGGGGGGGGGCAACAACAGCCAATCAGTTTTCACCTATAGACCTTCATTGGTTTAATTTTAAACTGTTGTCATTCTTTAAATATTATTAACAGGGTTCCCAAACTTTGCAGAGTTAATCCCCGGGTAGCTGCGATTCAAGGATAAAAATAGTGAATGGAGCCATCAATAGCCAATCAGATTTTACTTTTTGACTTTCATTGGGGAAACTGAAACTGCTGCCATTCTGTCACTATTAAAACCAAGGTCCACAACATTTGTACAGTGTTTTTTAACTATGACTTTGGTCCAAGGTTATATAAACTGGGTGCAGCCAACAAGAGCCAATCAGAATTTATTCAGTGATTTTACATGTTTTTCAAACCAACATGAAGTTTATTTTCAAACTTCCCTTTTAAGTTTAAACATGCATTAAACTACACTTAAGGCTCCCTTGGCCACAGTATAAAGCAGGCATTATATGTTGGTGGCTAAAAATAATCAGGTGATTTTTTTTCCTATAACTGCTTCTATAAATTGAAGAGCTCTATTTTTACTACAAGAAACCTTTGGTCTATATCTTTCCGAATGCATGTGAAAAGCTCAAAATTGTATGCAATTTGCTCTTAAACACTGTTAACTAAGTTACTTGTGCTTATACATATTCCTTACAACAAAAAGCCAATAAAACTGTTCTGCTGAATTTTCTGCAATTATAAGCACCTTGATGGGTCCACAGATGGAAGGGAGCCCTGGATTTAAAGTGATATTGACACTCTCCTATAAAATTCATAGGAATGTGTCAGTATGAAGTAAACACTGCACAAGAAATATTTCCCATCAAAGCCCCCGTAAACCCAGCCTCAGCCCCGCAACCCTGCACTAACCCGACCCTCCTAAAATATCTCCTCAACTGTTTCGTACATCTTCCGGGTTGCTTCACTGACGCAGGGCTGGGGGTGGCGTGATCCTTCCTTAGGCTTATTACAAATCAAAACAGTACTTCAGTCTATGGCAGGATCACTCTGCCCCCAGCCCTGCATCAGAAGATCAGTCAGTGGAGTGATGAGTCAGCTATGAAAGGTGCGCAGGGCTGGGGTGGCTTTGAGGGGAGGGGGGCCTTTGTGGGGGAAATATTCCCTGCAGCATTTTCTTCATGCTGACACGTTCCTATGATTTTTACTCCTATGAATTCAAGTAGCTTCAACCTAATGAATTGCTCACTTATGCTGTTATTGATGTAGTTAATATTTGTATGTTGTAAATTAATGTCATACGCAAACAGAGTTATTAAGAAAAACTTGAGCTGCAACTTGCATGTACTTTGGTAAGTCATATGCAATGATGCTGGAATTCTGGAAAAACATGGCATTCTAGATGCAGAACATAGGGATTTGATTTATTATTGCATATTATTCATATTTGTGGATTAAAGGATCATACTAATTTTAATAGAATCATCAAATCTGCTTTTCTATCCTATATATCAATATTCATAGGATTTATAGAGTTGAAGTTGATGAACTTTTCATGGTTATAGACCTTTTATGGTTCTAGGCTATGAATGGGACTACACTATCCAAATACTAACCTTACATTGCAGAGGCAGCAACCTCCCTATATATAAATTCAGGTGATTTTGACCATGCCACTGTCTCTCACTGGAGGTTTAAATACTAGATACTCTCAAAAAATATGGGAGCGTTGACAACTTTGATATTGTCTTTATCAGCACAACTTTGGTGATCAGAAATGTCACTGTGATGACTGGCAGCTAAGTGCTTGTTGATTTTACATCTTATGAGACACAGTTCACAGGTCCAGTTTGTTTGATTGCAGAATTATTAAGGGGCTGATTTTTCAAAGATCAAATGTTAGAGGTTTTTTTTTACCTCGAATGACCGTGAAACTTGAATGATATCTTATATTAGAAAAAACATGAACTTAAAAATCTCTAAAATTTGAACGAATGTTATTGAACTCAAATTGAATTTGAACGCAATTTGAATCATGTTTTTCCTCAGAAAAAAACTCTCAGGAAGGCTATTAACTTCTTCAAATTGGTCAGAGGACCTCTGCCATTGACTTCTACACAAACGCGCAGATTTTAGGTGGTGACTTATCGAATGTTATTCCAGGGTAGGGAGATGATAAATCTCAGATTCTAATTCAAGTTGGTGGAGTTGTAAGAGGAAGAATCAGTTCACTTCCTTATCTTCTGAACAGGTAGACACATCCCTCCCGCCCCCCTTGTGCATATTTTGTGAAATGTCAGGAGTTTTGTGGTGTTTATACAAATGGCCTGTAGATGCCACTGTGCACATGAGTTATACTGTTCATGAACAGTACTGTCTAATGTGCTAGAGTTAGTGATGGTCGAATCTACCCAGTTTCACTTCGCTGAAAAATTCGCGAAATTCGCGAATTGGGTGAAAAATTCACGAAACGAGTCGCGGCACGCCGTTTTCGAGCGGCGTATCGAATTTGCCCCTGGCGAATAAATTTGCCCATTACTAGCTAGAGTTGTTACTGATGTTATGGATGTGTAATGGCTGCATGAACTTGCTAATAAAACAGTGTTATACTCTGATCATCCTCTGCTACCAAAACTCAACAAATTCTCGACGTCTCTTCTACCTCTGCAGCAGCCTGCACTTTTTCTCCCAAACCCTGGTGAGCCTACCATACCATTTACAGCTTGGATCCGTATGTTTGACAATTACATTATTTCTGCTGACCAAGGGGATATTTCTGCCGCTAGAAAGTGTGCTTTACTTATTCACTACCTGGGAGAAGAGGGACATAATATATTTTAACTTTTTGTGCCAACAGTAAATGTGGTTGCTGAATGATTTAAATTCCACCAACATGGACAACGTAATCTACAGAACAATTTGTAGCAGCTTTGCGAGAGCTGGTTGTTACCTGTGACTTTGGCACTCTAACAGATGAAATGCTAAGAGACCAAATAGTGCAAAAAACAAATTCACTGCACATTAGAGAGAGACTGCTCCTAGTGCAGGATTTAATCATTGCGAAGGCTATTACAGTTGCTAGACAAACTGAAACAGCAGTGGCAGAGGCTAAAACTCTCAGGCAGGGAACTGCTGGGAATGTACAGACTGTGGATCCAGCACTGGGGCCTAATAATGCACAATGGGTTCACTGCAAAACCATGCAGCAATTACAAATAAAAAATACTGCTTTCATTGCGGTTCAACACAACACACTTAGGCTACATGTCCTTCAAAAGCTGTACAGTGCTGCAAATGCAAAAAGGTAGGTCATTTTGCTAAGGTCTGCCATAGGTACAAATTACAATACAGTTACAGTATTAAGTGTGGATAAAGCTGGTACATACATTCCAGACAAGTTTATTAGGAGAACGTAATATAAGTTGGTAACACAAAAACTATTCGCAATGCGAAAAGTTAAGCCTTTGCGTGAACAAATTCTGCTTTGCGTGAATGTAATATACCTTTTGTGAACCTGGAAATCATTTAGCGACCACTTCCGCCAGTGGAAGGCTGTTTGCGAATTTTATACTTTGCACTAATGCGCTGTCAATGTAATAAAGCTTCTTACTGAAAAAGTCACAATGTTTGCTCCAAAAGATTACGACACCTTCAAGCACTTCTTAAGAGTGCACAATTACAATCCACAATGCGCAATAACGATTTGCAATGCAATAACCATTTAAAGAACAATATTACATTGTGAGATGTGGATTTTTACTCTTATTTGTGCACAATATTTTTCTCTTTGCGACTTTAATTACATTCCCCCCAAATGTTCTGACAATGTCTATACTGCTTATGCTGACAAGGGACACTCCATTGTTTCTATACTACCAAAAGAAAATGTCTTGAAATACTTTCCAAAAGATATGCTTGTTGCACCTGCCCTGAGACTGGTTAGTTACTTAAAGGATCCAATCCCTGTGCTTGGTTGCTTGCCAGTGACTGTACAATTTGAATCAAATACTGCAAAGTGTGACTTTTACATTGAGAATAAGGGTACTGATATACTTGGAATGGATCTCTTTGCTGCATTAAACCTACAATTAGTTGATGGTCTCATTAC
>CM044439.1:73287877-73298808 GCA_024363595.1 Xenopus borealis
GAATAATAGTAAATTTGCCCCATAGTGTAAGGTCATGTGACTTTCCCCACCACCCCAACCACAGGTGCCCTCCTTCCCCCATCACAAAGCCCCTCCTTCCCCTGATGCAAACTTTCCTATTCTACCTGCCACAATTTTATACCCCAGTCCAAGGCAGGGTGGGGTTGTGTGCCCAGTCCAATGCTGAAAGACATTGAAAATGCACTTTAATTACTGTATGACCCTGAATGTCCACCTCCAACTTCTCTAATTTAATTTTACATTTAAACCCCTGAATTTCTGTTTACCACATTATGTCTGCTGTCCCACTTTTTTTTATCTTGCTGCCTGATCCCACTGTCATTCATCCTGTAGACTACTACTTCTATATATCCATGCTCCTTTCCTGTTCCTCCATTTCTCAGTATACATTTCCTTTATTTTCCCTTGTGGCCTTTTTTTTTTTATTTACATTTTTTATTTTCATATAATAAAACAACAGTGCTATTTCGGGAATATGCGGTGTCTGGACAATCCCCAGTCCGCTTTGCGTATAGAAGTTCTCACGTGGCATCTTATTCCTGTATTACATGTTCTTATATAAACTATTAAATTTAGCTTAATACTTGATCTTGCATATTCAAACAATACAATAGGAAGAGGGGAAATACAACAAAAAAAAAATTTCTGGCTTAAGGTGAAAAAGGACTTTATGTGCTGGGTGGGGTTACCTAGCCAACAGTTTGTGTTAAGTTTTTTGTATGTTTCTATATGTCATCCAAGCATTCCAGATTTTATTTAATCTTTTCTGTTTCCCTGTACAGCAACTGGTAAGTTTCTACAGAGTCAGGACGTTGTCCAGTTTAGCCTTTGTTAACTGAACATCTAGGGAGGACATTTTCCACGCCTTGACAATTTGCTTTGCTGCTGAAAAAATTTGGGTGATCAGATTCTTTATTTATTTCCTACAGCTGTGCACTTGTTGAGTAGGGCTCCGTTGTGGCCTTTAATGAGTAAACAGGGGGCCTTTCAGATCAGTTTCTATGGTGGGCACCAGGTAACCCAGTACACTGGGTATAGATGACTTATCTCCTATTGCAATAGCTTATGTAAATTTTTAACATACTTATGAAAGATTTTAGCATTAAAAGGACTTGATGAACTTGGCTCAGAGATGTAAAGACAGGAGTACAGGTTCACCAAACAAGATATTTTCATTGTCTCTCTCTCTCTTAGAGCCACTGCCTAATGATGTCTAATGATTTTAGTACAGTTGTGAGCAGGCATAAAGCCAGTTAATTAACGCTAACCTGTTTTACAGAGGATTTTCATAATAAGAGTATTGCACTCACTAAACATAGGTTTTAGTAAACATATTACTAAAATCAATGAAATGAAAGGATACACTTATTCAGACATGTTTTTTTCTGTAGGTTATGCTCATCTGTTTATTTGTAAAACATTGTTAAGGCATAAAAGAACATTCAGTTATGTATTATTTCATAACTTGCCAGACATTGCACCTTTGAAAATAAATCATACTTATTTTATTAGTCACGTAGTGTTGGCTGAATGATAAAAATGAGAACACCATGCTTCTTAGATATCTAGACTAGGTATGAAAATATGACTTCTGTACAGATTTATTTTTATGCATGTAGCATACAGTAACAATTCAAGAACTCTGGAATATTGTCAGAAAACTTGCAAAGTTATTGCATGTTTGCTGCTTAGTACCTTCTTCTGTTGTCAGTTCTAGGTAACAGGAGTAATGTCATGCTTTACTCTGAACTGAGATGCATCAACAGTGTATAACATAGACACCAAATCAAATTTGGGTAAATTCTGTGAGCCAGTGTATAAAACACCCTCATTGAAGTCACTGCATCCCTGGGTACTGTAATAATCTTCATATCCATATGGCTTTTGGTAAACGATACTGGGGCAGGGTCTAAAAGATGGGCCATTTCTGTATGATAATCTGTGTAAAGCACTGTATAACATGTTGGTTTTACATAATTAAAAATCATTCAGTTGCAAATGTTCCAATATCACAATTTCACTGTATTTCTCCTCATCGGATTATATATGACATATATGACACCTGCAAATAATTTTTGAAATATCACTCATTTGAAATATCACTGTTCTTCATAATATTTTTCATGTCTTCTTTTCTGGCACCCTTCTTTCTAGTCATTCTATCCGCAGAGCGCAGGCCACGCCACCCGTTATTTTTAGTAAAGATTTTACAGAGAGACAGATTTAGCCATCAAAAGAGCCACATCTGGCTCCCGAGCCATAGGTTCCCTACCCCTGGTTTGACTGATGTCATTGCCAGATCATCTTTGTATGTATGTGTTGATCTGTGTGGGGTTCAGCAGTGTCTGTAATGACTGTGTACAGGCAAGTGCTAGGCAGGCAGGGTCCTCCACTCACAACATTCTTGTCACCTCTTGTGCACTGAAAAAATATCATATATTTTCTCCTGCCAAACCTTGAGTTTCAGATTTCTGTAGCATATGTTTGGAAAAAATGGGGGAAAATGCTTCTTTAAAACACGCAAACCAATTTTTTGATCCAACTTAAATCCATTAAATGCAGTTTTGTTGGAACTGATCTTTTTTGCCATCAGCAACAATTTCAGTTAGGTCAAGAAAGTAGTTGTGGCATATAGTGCTTATGGAAATTGGCAGAGTGTTCAACACAAATTGAGTATTTCATGTTGATTTTTATAGACAAGAAATGTAGTTATGTGTTATCAGATGTGCCATGACCCAAATTCAGCATTGTCTCCTAAAACTATTAAACTATTCATTTAAGGAAACTACACTAAGCTATAAGCATGGGCTTTTTATTTTTAACTTTGTGGGCATTTCATATTGAACTACATGAACATAGTACAAACATTGCCTATAGACTTTCAGACATTTTATCAGTCTGTTAAGGACTGGCCAAAGATTACTTCACCTTATATCTGTAATGAGTACATTGTGCCCCAATGATCAGGTGATTCAGCACAGCTGCCATTAGTAATTTCTATTATTTATTAAATACTGTACTGTGGTTTAGTCTGAAATATATAGAACAAAAAAATATCCTATATTTAGGATTTCAGAAGAATAAATTCCATGTTAAATCAAGTTTCTTTGAATTCATGTCAGTTTTTTATAGCGGCAGTGGGCAGATTGACAGTTGAGGCAAAATCCTAAATGGGTTGACAATTATGTATTTGTGTCAAACATCTTACACCCACTCCCCCTGCCACACGACTATAATAATAGTTATAATAATTGTCTGCTATGGCAACATGTCTTGGAAGAGTTCAGAGGAGGGGAGTCAGTGGACATCATCAGCTCATGTTTTGTTTTTTAGCAGATGACAATGGCAGTCCATACACAGCTGCAAAAATCCTGTATGTAAAATAGTGTAAAATATAAAATAAAGTACAGAATCAAACTTATTCTATGCAGTAGGGAGATTATTTGATTGTGCTTTTGTCTACACGCACAAAACACTCCAGCCATTTTTTGAGATTTATCAGTAAAATTAAGTTTTAACAGAGATCCAACTGGTGGAAGGTGTGATAAAGTTGTTTTGTTTGAGATTATAATATTTAATATATTTAATGATGATGTCATGCAAAACAAACGCAAAAGCTCTTGAGAGAATGTTGTGGTAATAAAAATCATTCAAGTGCCACACCCATCAAAAAGTTTGTAGCTCCACCCACTTTTGGACTTCCACCAAATGTCACCTTATCATTTGTGTTGAACCCATGACCATATGAATTTATCCATTAAAGTCAAAGGGTGAAATTATATTGGCTGTTATTGGCTCCTCCAAATTTGGGTCATCCAACAATTGTTGCTGTTTCATTTGGGGTGACCCCCATCATTATGTAGTTCAAGTTTGGTGAGTGTAGTCTCAAAGCTGTAAGAGTGGCAGCAGTTTTTCCCTGTCAACACTGGAAAAATTGGGGTGTTCGGAGTGGTGCCACAAAAAGATGGATGGCGGGGTTACTTAGAAAAGCACCACCATCCTGCTCTACTATAGGATGAAGAAGCATGGAAAGATTGGGTGTTGCACTCCTAAAACTGTAGGAGGAAAAGAATTTAGAAATGAGTATTCTGCCTTTAAGATATAATACAGCTGCATATTTTCTCATCTGTTACATACGCAGCAAACTCTTAATTTACTGGTAAATTGATATTACCTAATTTTTTATTAATATGTGTAAAAACCCTTAGTTAGCCATGGAACAGTGATTTTTTTTTCCAGTTTTTCATTGTACAGTACAAACAAATGTTTTCAAAATAAACTAAAAATGTATAATGCATAATAGTTTGTAGTCGGGTCTGAGTCATCAACACCTTAAAAATTAATTATGAGATCCAATTCATTCAGTGTGTGAGCTAATATTAGTAATCCCAAGCCCCAAATGTACACAAAAGGCATAAACTAATATAAATGGTCAGAACAGTCACAAAAATCCTCATTGACAATGCTCTTAGATTGTAAGCTCTTGTGAGCAGGGCCCTCTGATTCCTTATGTATTCTGTATCCCTTGTTTTCTGAAATTATTGTAAGACTCCTGTTTGTTATTATTAGTATTATTATAAGTGCTGTGTAAAATTCTAGCACTTTATACATAAATGATGATGCACAGCACTGTGTGTTATTTTGGTTATTGTTATGTACCCATTAAAATAGAGAAGGAAAAGAAGACAAACTAGTGGAGCTTGTTTACATGTGAGTCTCCTGTTTATAAATACAACAGTTGAACATTTCTAGGGAGACTAATTTGAAGTAAAATAGTCAATAGTCAAGTCTAAAAAAAGGCTCATTAAATTTTAATTGTCCTTCTGTTAAGGAAGAAGCACAGACAACCTGATTATCTTAATAACTTCAGAATAAAACAGAACATCTCATTACACAGTAAGGAAGTATTAAAAAAGGGATTGAAATGAAATTAAAAAATGTCTTTTGTTTATTAGTATCTTTACTTTTTTAATAACAAGGACATTTTTTAAGAACAGTTGTGACTTGTGAGGAATGTGGAAGAAGTGTAATGTGTTTCATCACAGAACAGGTTGGTTTATTTTAGGTGGAATGGAGAAACACTTGTGAGGCTGGTTGAAATATCTGGCACATGTTTACCTGAATGTGTTACAGGCATGGGACCTGTACCCAGAATGCTTGGAACTGACAGTCTACCCTCATAATTTAAGTCTTCCATCCCTCTAACCAGTCTTGTTGCATGTCTCTGCACTCTCATTTATATCCATCTTAAGGACTGGAGTCCAAAACTGCACTGCATACTCCAGGCGAGGCCTTAGCAAGGACCTATAAAGAGGCATAACTATGTTTTTATCCCTTGAGTTTATGCCCTTTTTCTATGCAAGACAGAACTTTATTTGCTTTAGTAGCTACAGAATGAGACTGTCAAGAATTAGATAACTTGGCATCTACAAAAACCCTAGATCCTTCTCATTTAAAGGAGAAGTAAACCCTGTCTGCCCAGGAAAATTCCCCTAACTTGGTACTTACCTCTCCTTCTAGGTGCTCTTCAGGGGAGTTCACGGCTGTCATCGTCACCCTGTAGTGAGTGGCATCTTCTTGTGCATGAGCAGTAGGAGACATTTGCCGGTTCCTGATCTACTGCGCATGAACTCTTGAACTCTTTCTGGCGCATGCGCAGTAGATCAGGAACCGGCAAATGTCTCCTACTGCGCATGCATCAGAATACACAGATGGATCCAGGAAGAAGACTGCTCGTCAGAAGATGGCCATGAACTCCGCTGGAGAGCATTTGGGGCCGACAGGGTTTACTTTTCCTTTATGGAAACTCCCAACACACTGCCATTTAGTGTATAACTTGCATTCGTATTATTTTAGCCAAAGTGCATAACCTTGCATTTATCAACATTGAACCTCATTTTCCAGATTTCTGCCCAGTTCTCTCTGCAAAGTAGCAGCGTCCTGCATGGAACCTATAGTTCTGCACAATTTTGTATCATAAGCAAAAATAGAAACAGTACATTCAATGCCCTCCTCCAAGTCATAATAAACAAGTTGAAAAGCAAAGGACCAAGTACAGAGCCCTATGGTACTCCACAAACAACACTGGTCCAATTAAAAAATGTTCCGTTTACCACCACTCTTTGCAGTCTTTCTTTAAGCCAGTTATCCAGGTACATATATTATGTTCCAGGCCAACATTCCTTAATTTAATCAGTAACTTTCTGTGTGGCACTGTATCAAATGCATTAGCAAAGTCTAAGTAAATCACATTAATTGCCATCCCAGAATCAAGGTCCCTGCTTAACCTCTCATAAAAAGAAATGAAGTCAGTCTGCAAAGATCTATTACACATAAAACCATGCTGGTACAAACTCATAGTATTATGATTTTCTATGAAATTCATTATCTTATCCTTTATTAACCCTTCAAAAAGCTTTCCTACCACTGATGTCAGACTAACTGGACTACAGTTTTGAGAATAGCATCTTGTTTTGAATAGCAGCACCACATAAGCAATTTGCCAGTCTCTCGGCACCATGCCAGATCTTAATAAACCCTTAAAAATGAAGTAAGAGGTTTGGCAATCACAGAGGTAAGCTTGCTAAGCACCCTGGGATGAATACCATCTGGCCCCGGACCTCTGTTTTTCTTAACATGTTCTAGCCTCTTTTGAATTTCCTCATGTGTGAACCATGCATTATTAGTTGTATTACTAGAATTAGGACTATGAAAGAAACCTTCATTAACTGGTTCTTCGTTTGTGAAATGTGTAGATTAGTGATGGGCGAATTTATTCGCGAAACGGCAGCAAAAATTTGCCGCCAAAAACGAGTCGCGCGTCGTTTTTGACGCGCGACTCGTTTCGCGAATTTTTCGCCAATTCTCGAATTTCTCTGGAAATTCACGAATTTTTCGGCGAAGCGAAACGCGGGAGTTTCGCCCATCACTAGTGTAGATGAAAAATAGTTTGAAATATGTTGGTGTTATAGAAATAACTGTTGTTAATAATAATAATAATAATAATAATAATAGTAATAATCTCAGCTTTTTTCTTGTTTTCATCAATCTACTAGAAAATCATTTAAACCTTAAATAAAACCAATAGGATTCAATGGGGCAAATTAACTAAAGGGCGAATTTTCACCAGCGACAACTTTGCCACACTCTGCACCACTTCGCCACACCCAAATTCATTACCACTATGCTAATTCACTAAAATGCAAAGTTGTGTCTCAGAAGCCAAATTGTTTATTTGTGCTAGCTTTACATCGGCTGGGCAAGCATTTCATAGCAAATTTTTAGTAGCGTTCATTTCTGCCTATTCACTTAGGATAATTTGAATAGGGTGGACGTCTTTATTAGTAATGTTGATGTAAAGGCTTGAAGTGCCAATAAACCATAATAAAGACAGAAGGGATCCTCTTATGCCCTAGACATGAGCCCACCCTTAAACAAATGTGGCATGTCCCTCAAATTAGTTAAAAAAAATTGTTCACACAGAAATCTTTAATAGTTCAGACTTTTGTAGGCAATCACAAAAAAGTCACCAGCATTATTTACAACTTCAATTCATTGCCGTTATACAGGATATGATGTCACTGACATAAGATTGAGGAAGATGTAGCTTCTTTTTATCAGTTAGCCTGTTAGAAGTAAACTCTGACAAAATAGGTAACGTTCAGTAAAATCTGCATCTTAATGGATTTTATGGATTATCGACCATTCACCACAGTGAACAGTCGCCTGGCAACAGGGTGCGAACGAACACTAGCGACGGTCTTGTTCGCTAGAGAATTGTCCTCTAAGCCTGTAGTGAATTGGCTATGTCCATGCGGATGGGATTTCTGGCGAATTTTCACTAGCGTCGGTCACTTTGACCTTTAGTGAATCTGCCCCAATATATCTTAGTTTGGTCCAAGGTACTGTTTTATTATTACAGAGAAAAAGAAAAATCATTTTTTAAACTGTGGATTATTTGGATAGAATTGAGTCTATGATAGATGGCCTTTCTGTAATTTATCGCTTTTTGGATAATGGGTTTCTGGATAACGCATCCTATACCCGTATCTTAGTTGGGATCAAGTACAAGGAACTGTATTATTAAAACAGAAAAAAAGGAAATATTTTTAAAAAACTTGATTGCAGTGTTGGACTGGCCCACAGGGATACCAGGAAAACTCCCGGTGGGCCCAGGTGTCAGTGGCTTGCTTCTATTTCATGTTCATTGGAGAGGCTTAATAATGGAAGAATATAGTATAGTAATTAGATCTAAAAGAATAGGAGAATAAAGAAATTAAGTGAGGAGAGAAGGAATAATAGTTTGGAAAGTAGGTTTTCTGGTGGGACCTTGGTCTAAGGTTTTCTGGTGGTCCCCTGGTCTAAGGTTTTCTGGTGGGCCCCTGGTCTAAGGTTTTCTGGTGAGCCCCTGGCATCCCAGTCCAACACTGCTTGATTGAATTGGAGTCTATGGGAGATGGCCTTCCCATAATACGTGGCTCTCTGGATAACTGGTTTCTGTATAAAATTACTTTACAATATCAACTGATGAGTACATATACAGTTGATCTACAACTGCTGTTAAATACCAAAATCACCATCAATCTGTAGCAAGGAGCACTTTTGAACATAGCACATAATAGGGGGGTAAATTCCCTTTTTAAAATTGTCAGCACCTGATATAAACACTTACTTGGATATCCAAATTGAATAATACATAGGCCAAAAAGTGTACTATATGAAAGAGTTTACATAGAGGCTGGACTGACAGTACATAGTACAGGCCCTAATTTCCTTCTTCAGCGCCCCTAGTCTGCAAGGTCCTAGTGCATAGTATATATACACTAAAATAATAAGATTTAGAAGTCCAGTTGTTTTAGAATTACTTATATCAGATATACCATGACCTGGATGAATGAAAATCTTCATAGTCAAGATTTAGAGTAAGAAATTAAATGGAGTAGTTTAGAAGCAGGATTGACAAATAAGGACAGAGGTAGATCATTAGCAGTTACTGAAGGTTTACACATCATTATGAGTATTTAGGCACTTGGCTTGCCCTTTTTGAGGGGAAGACTACAAGTGTCCCCCTTTAAGCCCTATTGATGGCTTATATCAGTAGGAGTACTGATGGCTGAGCTCAATAAATTCAGAGGCTGGTTTAGGATAAGGCACTTAAATGTTTACTCAAGTTAATTCAACATGGCACTAGGGCCTGATGGAAATTACCCTTATAATACTTATAGAGCATTGTTCAGTTATAGCAGGCAACTTTTTCTGACTTTTTTGGGTTCACTTTTATCTGGTATGGTACCTATGGATTGCAGGAAAGCTAATGTAATTCCAATATTTAAAACAGGATCATGATCCAGTCTGAAAATTGTAGGCAAATATATTTGGCTTCTGTGGTGGTCAAGGATTTGTTAAGAGAGCATGCTTTTATCAACTAGTGGTTATACGGGTTTCATTAGACAAAAAGGGTTAAACTTGATGAATGCATGCCTTTTTTCAACCTAAATCACTATTATGTTCTATGCTACATAACTCTCATTAATATATATTTTTATAATATAAAGTTAAAGTGTAAAAAAAAAAATTAAGGGCTTGTCCATCTGACTATACATCTTGAATTTCTGATGGGTGCTTCATTCAAAATACATTACCATGCCAATAAAACAGTTACTATGCTTGCTTGAGGCACCATAACAGTTGAAGTCTTTAATATAAAACACAGGTTCATTGCTTGTTCATCAATTTCCTCTGATTGCAATTTGTAGCTTGTGATTTTCCCAGAGGATTCACTCTCTAGCTCCAATATCCTTACCCACAGCCCAGGCCTTTGATTCTGTAATACTGTTCTAGCAATCCAATTCTCTTGTCAAGTGGTATTTCAGAAAGAAACAAAATTAATTATTGACGTGTTCTAGTGTTGCTCTGTCTCTCGGGTTAATTGTACTGTACATGCAATCATCTAAAGATCATTTGTATGGTGGAAAAGCATATTTAGCAATAGTATCAAATTTGTTTTGACATTTTGCACTTTAAACTATATGGAATGTAACATTTATTAATGTAAAGTGTAAATTCCATTGTATTGCATTTGGGGAAATATATATATATATATATATGTATTGTAAGACATTGGTGTCTAAAGGGCACAATATCATTTGTATTTCACCAGTATTAGGGCTCCTACACACGGGCGTTTTTGACCTGCGCTCCCCTGCGTTGCGTTTGGCTGCGTTCAGCCGCAGGGGAGCGCAGGTCTAGACGCACCTCATTTTGTTCAATGAGGTTGTACCCACGAGACGCGTGTAAGCGCCGAACGCAGATTCAGACGCAACATGCTGCATTTTTCCTGCGTTCGGCGCTTACATGCGTTCGTGTGAGTACAGCCCCATTGAAAATAATTGAGTGCGTCTATACCTGCGCTCCCCTGCGTTTGAACGCAGCAAAACGCCATGCAGGGGAGCGCAGGTAAAAACGCCCGTGTGTAGGAGCCCTTAGGCTGGTGAAATGTTAAACTCCAGGGAAAACTGTGTTTCTGAAGCAAGTAATGCTGCTTAATTGTGAATTTGCAGTAAAAGCTGGATTAAGGGTCCCTGGAGTGGATGGAAGAGAGCAGGGTGGGCTTCCATCCCTTGCTCCCTGTAAGGGTTTGCAGCTGCCTAAACTAGGTGTAGCTAGCTATGTAGTTAGATAATTAAGGATAGCTAAAAGGAGGTGTGGAGCAACACCTCATGGCTGGCTGTGGCTGCTGCTGTTTTCCTCTAGAGACCTCCTGGAGTGGAGGAGAGGGCCACTGAACGAGTGCTGGTGAACACCAGGGAACCAGAGAGTGATCCCCTGAGTTGGATGGAGATGCAAAGGTGTGGGAGAGGACCAGAGAAACTACTCCCAGGAGATCAGAGTGTCTCAAGTGTGTCCAGAGA
>CM044439.1:73315976-73331792 GCA_024363595.1 Xenopus borealis
ATGACATTCTGACTTTGCCAACCTGGCTGTCCCATCTCAGCCTGTTGATTACAGTTTCTAAAAATGGACTCCTGCTGCACCAATACTGTATGGCAGCCCCCTCATACAGGAACATGGGGCAACAGACAGGTAAAGCATCATGCAAATACTTTGTGGCAAAGTTAGAAGTAGCTTTCAAAGCCAATATTATAATAGATGTAAAAAAGAGTTTAATTTCAGGTGTCAGTATCTCTTTAATGATCTTAGAATGATTTATAAAGGCTGGAGTGACTGGATGTCTAACATAATAGCCAGAACACCAATGCAGTTATCGAATGTCTAATTCTAAGCAACATTTTAATTGGTCTTCATTTGTTTAATTAAAATGCTTTATTGAAGTATAATTTACATACAAAGCCAAGGTAAAATAAAACACTTCGTACAATAAAAAAAATAAAAGAAAGAAACTTGTTGGCTATTGGGTGAGGTAGTGTCTGGAGATTAGGATTTGGGTCTTTGGGTGGGGTGAAATATGAGGTTCATCCTTGATGAAAAGTATTGTATTATATTTGTTTTTTAGGACTGTGGTTGTAGCAGTCATTTTTTCTATAGTCGTTCTATGATACATGTGTTGCATGAGAGTTGAATTCCCCCGTGTTTTGGTGATGAGAGACACTGCTGTGTTAAATATGTGAAATAGCAGCTTGATTGATGGATTGGATATAGTAGCAGTAGTGCTATATTGCGCTGTTGAGGTAGATTATATTGCAGGGTGTTATTTTTCAGTGTAAAAACATGTAATAGAGTCCCTTCTTGTCTGCATTGTCTCCAGTATAGTGCTGAGTATTGCGGATTAATCAAGGCTACAGATTTGGTTGCCAGATGCTATCTATGAGTCTGCATTGTATGCATTTCAATGTGGTACAACAAGTGGTGCCTTTTGGCGCGGAGAGGATGTAATGCCATTTCACCAATGTGATTTGAAGTTGTAGGTCCTCCTCCTATTTGCACATGTATGGAAGCTTGTGGCCCTCAGGCAATTGTAGCTGTTGCTTGTAATATTCTGATTAAATTGATTTCCTATTCCAGTATCATCTAGAAGATAAGTTTTTAATAGATGAAGTATCTAGATATTTGTATATTTTTGGGTGTGCAGCAGATTGTATTTTTCTACCAAGTCTACCATAATGAGGTTTGCAAAATAAAGATGGCCTATGTTAGTCAGTACTTTAGTGGTCTACTCTTGTAAAGAGATATCTTCCATAATTTAAGCTCTGCTTAACATATTCAATAATTTATAAGGATCGTTTGTAAGTTTTAATGTATAGTTTATTGTTATAGTTTAACATGTGCAGATATCTACCTAGTGTCATCTCTGATCCAAGAAAATTAGCCACCAAAGCTTCCATCTGAGATGTGGTGAGTCCTTTCCCTTATGCATATCACTATACATGGTATTTTTCTTCTTTTTTTTCACTACATGTTTAATGTTTCATAGTTGCCATATGTTGTCCAATCCCTGATCCATATAACTGTAGGGGTAGGCTTGAAGTGTCACATCTACTGTACATCCTCTATCTTCTCCCTAACTTGTTCATCATTCAAATATGTTAGGGAGTGCTTGCAGGTGCAGGACACAGTGGAGCACTGTATATTCCATTTGGCAGACATTAAAGGGCAACTAAAGTCTAAAATAAAATAATGTTAGAAATGCCCTATTTTGTATGCTAAATATAAACTTACTGCACCAGAAGCCTAAGACAAAGGGTTTATGCTTTCAAACTTGGCTCAGGGGGCTGTCATCTTGTAACTTTGTTAAATATCTTTGCAATACCAAGACTATGCACATGCTCAGTATGGACTGGGCTTCGGTTGGAAGGTTGAGCTTAGAGATTGTCATAAATTATCAAAACAGCACAAGTCAAATAATATCTGCCATAGAAGCTGATACAGCAAGACTGATTAATAATCAGAATATAACGACTGCACTGGGTCTGTGGATATAAATCTCTACAGGGAAAAAAAGTTGCTTGAGTTCTTGGAAATAAGGTGGGGGCTCCCTCCTGCCATTTGAAAGTTTCCCAGCAGAGCAGTTAGGGACATATGAAGTTTCCCATCTGCAGCTGTCAGAGCAAGTAAAATGAAAGGGGAATTATACTGCATACAGTCAGGTTTAAAACAGTAGACATTTTCTAATTAAAGTATATTGGAGATAGATTTCTTTTTCATTAAAGAAAGTAGAAATGGGATTTTATTTTTTTGCCTTTACCTTCCCTTACAAGTACAAGGCTGCACTTCCATATGTGCAAGTGCTTATTAAATGAGAGGCATGATTTTACACCCCTTTGTGCTCTATCACTTGCGTCAAGAGATTTGGTAAATGGCCCCTTGAATGTGTTTAGTGGTAGTGGTTAGTACAGGGAGCAGTGAAATCGCCTAAAACGTTTTAAAGGAGAGGAGGGCCCCAGTTAAGTATAAAAGTAGGGAAAGAGCAGGTGGGCCCATTCTTTTGTTTTGAGTATGGACAATTCCTTAAATAAGGAATTGTCTATTTATTACCTTAAAGGTATTCATTTCTTCACTGAAAATGTGGTGGAGACTAACTCAGTAATTTAAACACCCATGAGATAGATAGAATTAAACATTGCACGGAAATACAACAGTTAAAATTGAATGTCGGAAGCCTTTTAAATACAGCCCCCAACATATGTCACCCCTCCCCTTTTATTCCCTTCCTTCTTACTTTTATTCCTCTCCCCCCCCCCCACAGTAACACAAAAACAATTGTTAATATCAAATGTATATTTATTGATAATATTTATGCATCTTGTTATGCAAACATCCATAAGAAACATTTTGTTATGTAGAATTTTCAATAAATGAAAAAAGAAAACTCCCCCTCCCCCCCCAAAAAAAATTTTTTGTATAATAAAAGATTAACTTTTTTGTAGTTTTATAGTTTTTTAGTCATATTAAATAACTGTTGGTGGTTCTACCACTTAAATAATGAAGCTGAAGTCAGGTTTCCTTCAGCTCTGCAAAGAATGTAAACAACCAGACACTGATACTGGATTCAGTAGTAATTACAATTACATATCACAACTACAAAACTTTTACTATGTTCTTAGGCAAAAACATTTTTTTGGGTTGATTTCCCATTTAACATAAATGTTTTGTTTTTTCATTCTGTTGCAAATTTAGAAGGATTTGCAATGTAATGTTGTACATGGTACAGAATGCAGACACTATGGGGCAGATTTACTAAGGGTTGAATTTGAGGGTTAAAAAACCCTTGAATTCAACCATGGGAGTAGTATGGGAATGAAAATCCTTCGAATTCGAATATCAAATTCTGCTATTCAATTAGTTGAAATGAATGATTCGAACGATTTTATCCATTCGATCGAAATTTTTTATTCAATCTAAAATAATCAAAGCCAAGTCGGTAGGCAGTCAAATAAAAATTTAAAGGGGAAGTTATTCGACTGTCGAATAGTTGAATTATTCATCGAAGTGGTCTTTAAAAACAATCCAAAATTCGAATCTTTTTTAAAATTCGATCGAACTTCGAATCCTCCATGTGAATTTGATAAATCTGCCCCTATGTATTTTTTATTTCTCAGTGTCCTACAATGAACCTTATGACCTATTACGCAATGTAGTGCGTAACTTTCATTTGCTGGCTAACATTTATAAAAAGGCTGGGTAAGAGAAATGAAAGTTTTGTTCTATACAGGTTAACAATATTCTATTTGTATTTATATAGTTGCATGCTCTTCAGAGATGGGGGAACCAGCACCCAAGATTGTGTCAAAACCCCCCAATCCAGAATATCAACCATCTGCTCGTTCTAACTCTGGGGCTCCCTGGACACAAGCCTTGAATCATATAGGGCTTCATGGTGTCTTTGGCCCATTAGAGATGTCCCCAGAGCAAGGAGTATATGCAACTGGGCCTGAATGGTTTTGTGTGCTACTGATGTGCACAATCTGCTGCAGCAACACCAGCAGCTTTCCCACACTGCAGCTCCACCAGCAACAGCCTCCCAGCCTGCCATATCAACACCAGCAGCCCTTACCCCATGGCAGCTCCACCAGCAGCACACATCCAATCTGCAACACCCGCGGCCCAGTACTCACAATTACTCCATCAGTGGCACAGTTCCCATTTGCTGCAGCAACACCAACATACAAATGGTATAGAGATAGAGCTGCCCCGAAGATGGTGTGGGACACCACACAAGGGAGAAGACAGGACCCAGAACTGTGGTCACATAATTTAACTTTCTATCTCATTTGGGAGAGGTCAGCTTCCCTGTAAAACCACAAATCCCAGTACCTTTGAATAATTAGAGACTCTGGCCCAAATTCACTAAAGCGCGAATCGTCTAACCCTATCGCTAATTCACCAGCGTGACGTCAATTCGTAATTCACTAACTCCGACTCTAGCGAATTTTCGCTAGCGAAGTAGATAGACTTGTGCAACTTAGCACCCTTAAGCCAGGCAAAGTTGCTCACTGGCGAAGGATCGTAATTACTCAAATTCACTAAGATCAACATTTTCCTGAACGTTACCACTTACGTTAGAAAATGTAGGGGGGAAGGAGGCAAAGTAAAGTCTAACATATGGCAACACAACTATATAGGGGGGCACATGTAGGTCAACAGGACAACTTTATATAATTTATTAAAGGTTTCCTGGGCTTGTGTAGAGCAATGTAGTGGCTGTAACATATACTTCTATTATACGTTAAAGTTCCTGCCGTATGCAAATTATGCATTGCTAGCATAACTGCGCTGTGCCTGGCGAAGTAACACTAGAGCAACTATGCTACCGTTCGCTGACCGGAGCGTAACTTCACACTTTAGTGAATTTGCGTAGAGCTGGCGAAAGTTCGCCTGGCGAAGTGCAATGAATGCTAGCGAAGCCAACGCTGGCAAATTTTCAGATCTTAGTGAATTTTCCCCTCAAAGAGAATGATTGCAGCTCTTACACATCCACTGGCTAAGGAATTGATTAGAGAAAGATATCTTAAAAATAATTATAAAAACAAAAACAAAGGTTTGTCGACGCAAGTTTTGTGTAAGCTTTTTCAAGATACATGGGCTTACTCACTGTCACGAAGTTATTTAAGATTTACATATATGAATTATCGCCAAAGTTCATCATCGTCACTTACATCAGCACACATCGCTGGTCCAGTAAAATGGACCAATGTAATGCATCAGGCTAGACAACCTGCCCTTCATTTAGCACCCAATCCAGAGGACCCTTTCACATGCATCACCAGTTCCCCTGTGAGGGGGAGGCATATATTATAATTCCAGAACTCAGAGAGGGGTTTGGCTGCCATGGATACTACCATCACTCCATATCAGAAGCTATTCTAAACTTGAACATACCTATGCGGTCCCAAAGATTTCAAATAAAGGCATTATATAATATAATATTGAATTTGAAAATCCAGTGGCTCTCACATTTTAATAATTACTGTTCTAGGTTTCCTTTCCTTGAGCCCAAATGATTTTTTTTCAATGGCCCAAAATTTTATACCAGCAGGATCCTTATTATAAAATTGTTTAAAATGCAAAGCCACCGTAGAGAGGGGTTTACCTGTTTTATTTGCATTTCCAGCATTGAGAACAGAACAGCAATGCTGTTGCACTCTCCGTTTTAACATTTGTGTTGTCATGCCCATGTATCTTTTATAACATGGACATTCTAAACAGTAAATCACTCCCCTGGATTTGCAACTGATATAGCAATTGGCATTATGACTCCTGCCAAATCGATCATTAAAGTGGACCTGTCACCCAGACACAAAAATCTGTATAATAAAAGTCCTTTTCAAATTAAACATGAAATCCAATTTCAAATTTTTATTAAAGCATTCATAGCTGTTTTTAGCTCATTTAAAAATCTCAGCTGTCAATCAAATATTGTCTGCCACTCCTCTTTGCCTTAGGCATAGAGGCGGGGCAGATAATTACTTTCACTTTCCATTCAGCACTTCCTAGATGCCACTGCTCCCCACACATTCCCCCAGTTCTCTTAACCATTTAATTGTGTAGCCAGGACATGGGAATAGACATGGGGTCCCCAATTCTGGTGCATAAACAAGATTCTGAGATAATACAAGGCTTGAGTTAATAACAGTGTCCACAAAATGGCTCCTGCCTGTTTGCTATAATTCTGAATTCCCAGACTGAAGAAAACAATATTAAAATAATTTATATAGTGTAATTAATGTTCATTTTGCTTGACTAATGTGATAAAATATGATTTTGAATATTTTTTTGGGGTGACGGGTCCATAAAGGTAGAGATTGTTAACGTGTGAGAAAATGTTAAAAACTTCTACTTTTAATGATAGATTTGGCAGAGCTTTTTTAAAACATACTTGCTTTTTCTTTCTAATAAAACAGTACTTTGTACTTAATCCCAACTAAGAAATAATTAATCATTATTGGAGAGAAAGGAAAACAATCCTATTGGGTTTAATTCATATTCAAAGGATTTTTAGTAGAAAAAGTATGGTGATCCAAATTATGGAGAAACCCCTTATCTAAAATAAAATCCAGCTCCTGATCATTCTGGATAACGGGTCTCATACCTGTACCTTTAACTCATAAAAAAGTTGCAGATTGAATTTTTTGGTCCTTGTCACGCATATGATTCACCATTTACTTTAGGTGGTCTGGTTTGGTGATGTACAGTACTTTGTCATAGTGATGAAGTGCCAGTCCAGAAGACGCTCCCCAAGCGGCTGCAGTCAGAGCAGGAATACACCAGTACACATTTAATAGAAAGGGATACAAAATATCAGGAATAGACAGAGATGAATAATATTCAAATGCTTCATTTCAGAGTTGCTGAAAAATAACACGGGTCAAGGTATAAAGACAGTAAAAGAACACATCCTTGCTGGTTATATGTATAAAACGCAAGGCAGCCACAACATTAATTTCAGCCGTCTCCAGTAGATGCATGTAGCCATCAGGACAAGATTGAAGGATTCAAGAAAGTTCTGTGTTCAGTGAAACATTGGTGGCATATTAGCACCCTTTAGATTTGTGCTCCATCCTAGTGAGTCTTTGTTTCAGATCCAAACCTGACTTAACTGGTACAGTAGACATTCTAATAACAGTGGAGCAATCTGTACATATTTAATTATTTATACTATATTGTATATAATATCACATTTATGATGCATTATTTGCATTCTCTGTTTTTTTAATTAAAATATATATTTAAAAAAATGACACTGGTCAAATGATTTCAACAGCATTTTAGAATATTAATGAGTCACAGATTTAAAAAAAAAAAAAAGGGTAAATAGGAAAAGGGGACAAAGAACCAACATTGATGCAGCTTCATAGTGTTTGGAAGTGCTTTTGTTTGTTTACCCTCCATCATGCTAAGATTTCAACTATGATGAGCTTTAGAATTTGAGGATTTTCCTGCCCCCCACCCAATATGTTTGTATGTTAACCTTATTGTTAACAATAAGGCAATTCATCAATTTCTATCATGGCTTGTAGCTTTGGTATGTTTCAACCCAGCCTAACTATGTAACTATGAATAGTCCATGCACTGATGCTTGATGCATCTTTCTCAGTGCAAAAGGTTAGATGAGGTTTTAGATGTTTACGATGGAAACTTGTTCAAAGGTCCAAGGCTTGTGGATACCAGGAATTGTATTCCTTTCCTATGAATGAGGACCATGATTTGAGTAAAATGACATGGTAAATTGTAGTAATTGACAAAGCTAACTACTAGTCCTACTACTGTTATGAAGAGACCAGTCCTAGATGATAGGCACTTTAAGATCCATTCAAAGTCACAGTCAAATATATAGATCGGAAAAGGACCTTTGGATACCTCAAAGATACGTATGAAAACTCCTTTTGTAGAACATGTAATCTTAATTATATTACTGAAAAAGCGCTTTCTGGAACTGCAGGCTGTGACTTGACATCTGAACAGGCAGCATATCTTTGGAACCTTCTAATTCAGTTGTTTAAGGTGGAAGAAGGCTGTGGAATTGTGAGAGGGGTAGATATTAGGGTGGGACAAACTACAATTTATCCTGACATCAGGGTATAAATAATAAACAAAGGTATCTAAATATCATTCTTACCTGTATCTCTACATAACCATTTTAACACCTGCATTGTTTCATTGTATTTGTTGCCATTGAGTTATCAAAAATAGAAAATAAAGAAATTATTGGCTAACTATATTTACTGGATATTTTCACTTCAGGTTTATTACACTGTAGACCTCAAACCAGGGCTATATGCAAAATATAGAATGGGATGCAAATTGATGTTTCCTGCCATTACTAACTCAGTGAGGGAGACCATTAGGTACGGGGCTAAGTTTAAGTGTGACATGCTGCTAGTAGTGGGAGCATCAGGGGCTACAAGGAACAGGAAAGCTGTGTATTTTTGCTGTGTATGAATGGGAGATCATTGAGCTAAATCACTAGGTAACCCTTTAAATGGCATTTTCAGATGTCACTGATGACCTGCAGGGAAATGTTCAGGGTTTGCACTTAATGGCAGGTTTAGCTGGGTTTTGTACTGTATATGTTTTAAACAAACATGCATGTAAAGGTTTTATTTTAGTTACAATTACAATCTTGTTTGTGAAATATATATATATATATATATATATATACACAAGAGGAATCCCTGTACGGCAGTGTATCATTTGTCTTATCACCATAAATCATTTCCGTGCAGCTGAGATAGAGGTGTAGCAGCCAAGATATCCCCTCTAATAGATTTATTGAGTCTCCTGCTACAGGATGCCATTTGTTTCAATATTAAATTTCCTAGCACTGTTTATGTTGCACCCCACATTCCCAGAGAAGGAGCTATATATCTTATAGTGCTGGACTCTATTTATGATGATTGAAGCAGAGGCCCACACACTGACATATGACATTAACACCCCTTTCCGATTACATAACTACATTTGCCACAACCAAGGTCATGGATACATGTTGTTAACCACCCATATTTCTCAACAGTCTTAACTGGAAAATGATCATTTATGCCATGCCCAGTTATATACAACTGAAGCCCTGGACTAACCTAAGCCAAACCATGAAACCTTCTACTAAATCTTAAACATATTCAGCATGCTTTGAAGGGATTTATAATTGTAACTCTTATTTATCCACCCAAGACTAGCTTTTCATTAACTAGCACAGAGCACCTGTTAAATCAGACCCTCAGTTTCAGCCTTGGGACCTTGCAATACAATGTGTAGGAAGGGAGAAGTGATGAGTAACTTTACTTCTCAGATGCTCAAAATAGAATTTATGGAGTCCAGGAGGGCATACTTGTTATGCTGTGTAAAACAACATTTGCCAAAAAGCTGTGTAACATAAATGGGGAATTTATCAAGGGGTGTGTAATTTTACGCACAGCGAATGCCAGATTTACCGTCGTTAATATTGCTTATGGCGGAAGTCACACTTTAGAAGAAATGAGTAAAAATTTTAGGCAGTTTTTTATGCCGTTTGGTACAAGCAAAGCCTGGCGATTTGTGGCCCATTATCCCGCTGTATTTCATACAGTATAATAAATATTCCCCAGGATTTCTTAAGAAATTTCATAAGAGTCACAGGTTACTGACAGAGCACATTTTCTCTAAGTAAAGTGGTCAAGGCACATTAAAATACAGAGCATATCATATAGGGGTAAGAATCCTATTGCATCTCTGGGACCCCCTGGATCACATTAATAACATAGAAAAGGTGTTAATGAAGCTCTCTCTTTGTTAGTTCAAGTAATATCAAATAGACCCATTGTACAGTCAGACTCTCTGTTGTGCATTGGTCATAAGGGTGTGATTTAGTAGCATCAGTTTTATTATTTTCTTTATAATTTATATAGTACATCAATATTCCCCAGCTCAGAGATCAGTGTCTGTCATTGGAGGTTACAGTCTTGAGTCTCCAAGGACTTCAGACTAAGGATCCCATTTTTTTTTTACAACAATGGAAACAGCCATTTGTTTTTATTTGGGAAATATTTGGCTCATGTTTTTACAATAGACAACAGCCAAGCCCTATATAATACAATGGTCTTAATTCACAGAAAGATAATTATGGTCAAATGCCAGTCATTACTCTAATAGAATATAGAATGAAAACCATCAATAGGTGATATTTTGACTAATATAGTTTATTTGTAGGTGTCACATTAACAAATACCATGTTAGTGGTCCTTTAAGAAAAGAAAAATAAATGAATGCATTTTTAAAAAATCCATTTTTACTTGCAAAGAAAAAATGTAAGGAATGGTTAAGGTCAAATTTATAACGTGGAATGATGGAATAAATATTGGTATAACAAGCCCTTACGTTATATTTAGATAAATAAACTTACTACAAGTACTTAAATAAATGACACAATATTGAAAGAAATTTTATTTCTGTTGGGTTCGAAGTCATCTTTGTTCTGTTATTTCTTGAAAGAGGAGGTATACAGCGGTGCAGGAATTTGTGGCCCAGGACCACTGCCTTCCCCCCTCTGTATTAGCCAGGGTCTATGGATCCACACACCTCCTGCTGGCTGAAATCTGCATTTTCAGGAGGATTGAAAAGTCAGGAGAGAATGAAAAGCAACTTTTCATTTGGTCTTTTTATTTGTTGTAGTTTTGTAATTATTTGATTTCTCCTTCTGATTCTTCCAGCTTTCAAATAGGGGTCACTGACCCCATCTAGAAAATGAATACTCTTTAAGGCTAAATATGTATTGTTATTGCTACTTTTTATTACTCCTCTTTCTATTCAGGCCCTCTCTCCTTCATATTTCTGCCCCTTGCTCATGTACGTATACATACCTAACCCACAAATCCCACTGTAGTGCCATGCAGCCATTGAGGAACTTTATATTCTATTCAACAGCATCTGTCGACTTTAAATACAAGTCTTGTCCAAATATATTAACAATGGAACAAATCTTGTGTGACATTAAAACTGCAGGTAACAAAACAAGAGAGACCCTCCCTTAAAGGAGAACTAAAACCTAACTAAATAAGTAGGCTTCTGTACCAGCCCAAGGCAACCACAGCCCTTTAGCAGGGAAGATCTGTGTCTCTGAAGATGCCCCAGTAGCTCCCCATCTTCTTTTCTGCTGATTCACTTACTGAGCTTAGGGACCTCAAAATACAGCTGATTAGTAATTTATACAGATAACTATTATACAGCAGCACAGAAACCAGTGCAGCTGGCATCTAAAACCCCTAAGTTTAGCTTCTCGACAGCCACTCGGAGCCCACTGAGCATGGGAGGGTTGCAGACACTTTCCAAGATGGTGACCCCTGTGACAAGTTTGAAGTCCTGGATTATTGCTGCTATTGACAAGCTAAAATGTAGGCTGGTGCAATGAGTTCAGTATATAAAATATAGCATTTTTAGCCATATTCATCTTTAAGGTTTAGTTCTCCTTTAACAAAGCAAATATTAAATATTTAAAGCCAACGTATAGATATCCTGAAATGTATTCAGCCTGAAATGAACATATTCTGTTTTGGGTTTTTTTTTGTTTTTTTTGCTATGAGACTGCCTAAGGGCTGCCTTTTTGTAAAAAAGGATAAAATCAGGTGTAGTAAGGGGCCTATTTACTAACATTCAGTGAATGTTGCCTATACAGTCATATGAAAACGTTTGGGAACCCCTCTGTCTGCATACTAATTTACTCCACAAAAAAGTGGTATGCCTTTCATTTCCCAGGAACATCTGAGTGTTTTCTAAACATTGATTTTTAGTGAAGCAGTATTCAGTTGTATGAAATTAAATCAAATGTGAAAAACTGTCTGTGCAAACTTTTGGGTACCCTTGTAATTGTGCTGATTTGAATGCAAGAAACTGCTCAATACTGATTGCTGGCAACACCAAATTGGTTGGGTTAATTTATTAAGCTGCGAACTTCATAGGCAGATGTATCCAGGGCCGGGCCAAGGGGTAGGCAGAGTAGGCACTGCCTAGGGTGAAAAGCTGGGGGTGCCAGGCACGTACCCGCTCTTTCGCCTACCCCATGTCTGGTACCATCTCTCTCCAGCTGGTGATGCTCTATTTCCGGGCAATAACTTATATGCGCTTGCGAGTCAATTCCGCACGTGTGCTACGACGGCGCCGCAGCCGCTAGGCAGCTTAGGGTTGCCTGGCTGCCGTGGTTAGGCCAATCACTTGAAAAGTTATTTAAGGTGGCCAGTTGCAAATTTAGTTATTTGGGCTTGACAAAAAGTGCTTTGCATGGCAGAAGAAGAACACCTCAATCCAAGAAAAATGCCTGCTACCTAATTTCAAATTTGGTGGAGGTTCCATCATGCTGTGGGGCTGTGTGGCTATTTCAGGGACTGTGGAACTTGTTAAAGTTGAAAGTCGGATGAATTCAACTATGTATCAACAAATTCTTTAGGATAATTGTTGTTTGGTAGCCGAGAATTAGGAGAATAGAATAATGCTTTATTAGCAGGTTCATGCAGCCATTACATAACAGCAGTAAGTCTTACTTTCACTTTCAAGCTGTACAGAAAGTCCTGTGTATGCACAGTGCCACAGTGCCACCTGGCCATTTGTATAAACACCACAATAATGTTCAAGCATCGGTCACAAAGTTGAAGCTAGACAGGGGTTGGATATTCCAACAAGACAATCACCATAAACACACTTCAAAATCTACAAAGGCATTTATGCAAAGGGAGAAGTACAATATTCTGGTATGGCCGTCACAGTCCCAAATTTGATTATCATGGGATGATTTGAAGCAGGCTTTCCATGCTGGTGAGCCATCAAATTTAACTGAACTGAAGAGATTTTGCATGGACGAATGGTCAAAAATATCACCATCCAGACACTCATCAACGGCTATAGAAGGTGGATATAGGCTATTACATTTGCAAAAGGAGGCTCAAGTATTGATGTAATATCTGTGTTGGGGTGCCCACATTTATGCACATGTCTAATTTTGTTAAAATGCATATTGCATATTTTCTGTTAATCCAATAAACTGTATGTCACTGCTGAAATACTACGGTTTCCATAATGTATGTTATATATTAAAAGCTACTTTGAAAGCTCAGCCTACGATAAATAAAGCTCCAAAGATTAAAGGGTTCCAAAACTTTTTCATATGACTGTATCCCCTATTTCTGTCAACTTACTGCCATAAAATCTGCTTGTACTATTATTATCAAACCTACAGTGGATTAGACAAACATAATACAGTATGTACCTTGTAGCTTTATTATTTCTCCCCGTGCAAAAGAAATGGTAATCCAACACAACTTGCTCTGCATTTCTGGGAAACAGTTGAGAATATCAGGGAGAAAATCCATCTCTCTATTATTAATAACCACAATCCATCATTTGTTAATACGGATGGCTGATTTTTCAAAAAGGCCAATACATTTTTTTCTTGTAATTTTAAAGCACAGTATTAAAACAGTATTATCAGTTTTTTCAGTTAAGAGCAATTTCCCCTTATCTCATGCAGATATTCTCTCGTTTTCTAGTAATACGGAGGTTACCATGGCAAAGCTGTATGCACCTTTTGTTAAAGATACAGACTAAGGCAAAATCCTCATTAATGACTATACAGACTTTCTTCTCTGTTCTCCCTTTTTAAAAAAAAAAACATCACTTTGATGTCATAACCAAATCTTATCTTGTCATATTTTAGATTATCTACAAAAATAAAAGCTGCTTATAATTAGGATTGCAATGTAATTGACCTAATTAAACAGGAGGTACAGGTGTTCTGTTTTGGGTTACTGAATAATCAGAGAGGGATATTAGCTTTAGTATATGCCCATGAATCATTAGCCTGACCTACAAACAAGCTGATTGAATAACTCAGTCATTGAACAAATTAGCTGCTGGTAGGTCTGTATGAATGCAACAAACTAGGTCAATATGCTTAAATAAGTGAACAATTAAATATTAGATCACAAAGAGAATATTTACTGTATGATTGTGTGAATGCCTCTGCTGTAGTATGTGTTATTGTTATGCTGAGAAAAACTGAGGTGACCATTACCCACATTTCAAATTATTTACTAATATACATACTTTTTTCATTTGCCTTGTTATGCTCTTTTCATTTACATATCTGTTTCATTTCGTTGACAGAATGCTTTGCCTGTCAGTGCGGGGCAGATATTGGAGGATTGGCATTTTCACCTGGTGTATTTAAACTGGTGAAGGATATGCAATTTGTCACAGTAACCTTACATTATGGTGCTTAACCAAAATAATTTTAGCTAATTAAATTCAGGAAGAGTTTAAATTACTATAGGTGTAAATTTTGTTAGGCAGCCACCCTTTTATAGTGAACCCCTGGCTAGTACACTGGCAGACCCTTAATAAAGATGCCGATGTGAAGCTCAGTGGAGAATGACCACAAACCTTGTTATTTTTCAGCAAAAGGAAATCAGTCTGGGTTCAAAGGTTATGCAAATTATTCAACAGGGCCTAACAAATTGGTTTCACCCCAGTCATTTGCACTTTCCATGTAATTTAATCCAATGTTGCACAGAGAAAAAAGGAAACCCTTGAATATTATTGGTATGTAGTCAGCTGAAACTGTGTAGGGTTGGCTCCTAGATTGTGTCTCTAATTAGATAGGGGATCTGCATTGCCTGTACTCTTCACTACCCATATCGATTCCTTTACTAAAAAACAGCAAAAAAATGCTTTACTGAAAAAGAGCAACAGCATTCCAACAAACTTTACAAAACAAAACAAACAAATCAAACAAAACAAGACAAACTTACAAAAAACATCTGTTTTTGTACTTTGCACAATGCATTTTATAAATAAGCTCTCCATACTTGTTTTCATCCTATACATTTTAATTTCATCTTCCTATATTACCCTCTTTTTTTGGACTGTCAGACAGCTACTGTACCAGTCAATATTCTTGCACACAATTGGAAATAAAGTCATTTGCCCAAGACCACCCACATTATACCTTAAAGACATTTGCCAACATTTGTTGTCACATCAACAAGCCCATACTGCTGCAAAATGAACTCCTTGGGACACTTTTAGGAAGGACTCATAAAACAGTACCATCCAAAATCCAAAAGGGCCTTTTCTTAATGTAAAGCATTAAATGTGTGCTGTATACTAAATACTCTTCAGTACCAGGAGGAAGAGATGAACTCATAAGCATTTAGCCCAGGCATGCACCTCCCCCTCAGATACTCGGAGTTCAATTATTATTTATTATTAACAAGAATTTAATAGTCCAACCCTTTCCAGCTATAGTCAGGTGTTCCCAGTGGTGGTCAAAAAAAGGGCAACTATTTTGGAATTTTGACTTGAAAGCAGCAAGTAAGTTGCAGGTAACACTTAGTCCCTGTGTAAAATGTATAATAAAGTAGTAGAATTCTTAACGAATCAGATGAAAGCGAGTGTAGCACTGACCAGACCAGGGATGACTTTGACATAGTTGACCAGCTTGAATATAGTGCAATATATGGATAAACAATCCCTGTGTCATTTAAAGGAAATCATTTTTAGTTGCTTACAGTACAAAATGTTTCAATGTCCTTAATATTTGGGTGCAGAGGACCTCTTGTCTTCATCTGAGACATATACAAGCACTTGGTCTGCTTTGTGTATATATAATCATGAAACTCTGTGATTTCTCCATTCCATATATAACACTGCAGGGGGAGAAAACAATTAGTTGTTTATTATTTACTGCACATGAATATGGAATCTTATTTTTCTGGATAAACACAGCCTGCAGTGGATACCATAAACTGCATTAACAGTTTTATAAATTTCTGTCATTTGTGATAAGGCAAT
>CM044439.1:73359801-73369875 GCA_024363595.1 Xenopus borealis
GGGGGGGGTTTGGATAGTGCTACACATTGGTTACAAGTGTTCAAAGGCAGTGATGGCCAAAATCTTCTATACCAGCTGATCTGGGTATTACTGTGGAGTTTGTCATCCTGTTAAATGGTATGTCATAGGTTGTGTGGACAAGCTAGTTATTTAAGAACCCTTGTGGTGGGGAATATAAGCGTGGTACAGCTCTATTCCTGGATGGGTGAATGTCTAAGGAACCATGGTCTCATGACTATGTGTAAGGATATTATCCTATTCTATGGATGTTGCCATCTTTCTTAAGCCTTAGCTATGTATGTGTCGGATTCTTTGAATAAAAACCATCGTAGCCACGTTTTGCCGTTCCGTTCTTGCTGAGAGTTCCTCGAACTTTGCCAGTTCGTTTACCTTACGGATCCAGTCCTGGAGAGTAGGAGGGGTAGTCGTTTTCCATCTACTTGGTATTAGGATTTTGGCTGCATTAAGTAAGAGTCTTTCTAGAGCCGAGTCAGGTGGTGTTTCTGTACTATCTATTGCCCAGTTTAATAAGGAATAGGCAGGTGTTCGTGCTGTCTCACGTCCTAGTATCTGTGAGCAAGAGTCAAAGATTTGTTCCCAGAAGGGACCAAGCAAGTTACAATCCCAAAAGATATGTAGGAGCGTTCCAACTTCTGTCTTACATCTCCAGCAGGCATTATTGGCTGGCGGATATATCTGATTCAGTTTTTGAGGTGTGTAGTACCATCTAGAAAGGAGCTTGTAGTTAGTTTCTTGAATTCTACAGCAGCGTGAGCTGGAGAGCAACGCCTTCATTCCAGCTCCTACTTCTTCCTCGGAAGGGTTTAAGTCTAGTTCTCGTTCCCAGGCTTTAACAAAGTTTAATTGCTTTTTTTGATTTTGCTGTGTTTGAAGTCTGTATAGAGTTGAGATCGTATGTTTTGGAGGTTCCGGTGCCAAACATAATTGTTCGAAGTGAGTGAGGTATCTGCCCATTTGGGTGTCCCCACCCAGATAGTTGAAGAAATGTTTAATCTGGTAGTATTGGTAATCGGACAAATTGCTTGTTGGTCTGGCTTGTCTCAGCATCTCTAGGTCTGCTAATCGGTTATCTACCATGAGGTGTGCTAGTTGAAGGTGGCCATCTACCATCCAGTCCCGAAACGAGTTTGGGTTTAGGGCAGGTGGGAAGGCTGGGTTGTTCGTCACTGGAGTTAGGGGGCATGGGAGAGTTGTGAGTTGCCTCTGGGTTTTCAGTGTATCCCAGATTTCCAGTGTGTAATTGAGCGATGGGTGGGATGTGTGAGTAATTCGGCGGTGTAGTTTGTCAATCCATGGTAAGTGTATTAGGTGAGTGCCGGATGACTGCTGCTCAATTTCAATCCATGCTTTGTCATCTAAATGGTGTGACCAGTCAATTATTCTATTTAGTATTGCTGCTTTGTGGTATTGTATGCAGTTTGGTAGAGATAGTCCGCCCTCTAATTTGCTTCTGCAGAGTGTGCTCATTTTGATCCTGGGTGGATTCTCATTCCATATGAACTTGTTAATGATAGATTGAAAAGATTTTAGGCAGGTTGTAGGGAAGGGGAGAGGCAGACTTTGAAACAAGTACAGGAGTCTTGGCATAACGTTCATTTTGACCACATTAATTTTCCCCAGCCACAATATTGGTTGTTTGGCCCAGAAGTTTAAAGGTGGCCATAGACGCACAGATAATATCGTACGAAACGAATTTTCGTACGATATTCGGTGCGTGTATGGTGGGAAATGAGCCGACCGATATCGTCAGAGGATTAAGATATCGGTCGGCTGGTTGATCGGACTGGACGGAAAATTTTGATTGGATGCCTTTGAAAGCTCCCTGAACATCGCCCATTGTTAGTGCTGAATCGTCAGATACAAGTAGAATTCTATTGTTTCTACCTGTATATCTGACGATTCAGCTCTACACGTGTGTGTTGAAATGAACGATCTTTCTTGGAAAGATCTTTTCCGAGAAAGATCGTAATTGTTACGTCTATGGCCAGCTTAAGTCCTTTTTCAGTTTTGTGAGTATTGTTCTTGAGTTAATGGATACCCAGTCTTTGTAGTCTTTAGTGATTTGGATACCTAGGTACGTGATACTCTTATTGGCCCATTTGTATGCGAAATTTCTGAAGATATCCTGTATCTTATGAGGTGAGATGGATATATTAAGGGCCATTGATTTTGTATGATTGACTTTGAAGTTGCTGATCAAGCTGTAGGTTTCTAAAGTGCTGTTTAGGTTGGGTAGGGAAATCAACGGATTGGTCACAAAGAAAAGTAAATCATCGGCGTAAGCCGCTATTTTGTGGTGGTTTTGCCTTATTTGTATCCCGGTAATGTCTGGGTGTGTCCGAATTTCTGTTAGGAGAGGCTCCAGAACCAATATGAAGAGAGTTGGGGAGAGTGGGCACCCTTGTCTGGTACAATCGTGAAATCTTTTACCGCACACCTCCTTCCACTGGTCTGCAGGTGGGAGGCTGTGTTCCCCCCGAAACGTTGATATTTGATATTTGGTGGCATTAATAAAAGGGGTACAATCCCCGACTGCTATAGTGGTGTGTGCGGACCGTCTTTCTAACAACAAAGTCACTCTTGTCTGGTACCATTCCTGATGTCTATAGTATCAGATAGGGTGCCATTGACTTTCACTCGCGCTGATGGGCCATTATACAGTGCTTCAACCCAGTGACAGATGCGGGGTCCGAAGCCAAATTCAGAGATGCATCTGAACATGTAGGGCCAGGCCACTCTATCAAAGGCCTTCTCGGCGTCTGTTGATAGTAGCATAAGTGGAATCTGTTTTATTTTAGAACAGGGAGGACTTTGACATAATTGACCAGCTTAATTATATTCCAGTATATGGACAAACAAACCCTGTTTTGTTTAAAGGGTAAGGCATTTTTAGTAGCTCAAGGCGCAACATATCTCAATGTCCTTAATATATTGATAATGGGTTGAGTACAGAGGACCTCTTGTATTAGTCTGTAGGATTGAAGGTTCATATTTTGCATCATTTACAAATTTTGCACTTTGGCTGTGAGCTAAAGTACATGTAATCAATCAAGCATGGTATATAATAAAGTTGTGGTGCAGACAATTATTTCTATACAGTATATGTACCTTGTTTTACAGGTTTGTCATCCTAACACTCGTGACTCACTACGAAGATCATTTATTTATTTGTTTTATATTCTCCCAACTGACAAGCAGAGTTGCTGTGAGATGTTTTTATATTTAACCTCCAATGAGAATAAAGCTGAAGTTCTTTTTTTAAGAGTGTTTTACTAAAAAATATCCCAACATCTGGAATGCTTTTTGATCTCAGGAAGGCTATCATGGTTAATCCAAATGCCAGTACTTTTGATCACATATTTCCCAACACCCAGCAACATTCTTTTTAAATATTTTGAATAAGCCTTGTTTGAGTCCACCTTAAGAAGGGCAAACAGGAGGTATGTGAATGGCCATTTATTTACAATGCTAGGTATTCTGTTGATGTGTCCTTCATAAGACAATAGTTATGAGCATTTAACGCTTATAAAATAGGTTCAGTTCCTGGTGGATTTACATTTTAAATAGAAATGAAGGTATCATATTGATTGTATTTATTCATTGGGTTTACATTCACAAGGAACACAAGCTGCTAAATAAGGGGTTGTCACAATGGAACTTGAGCAATTACCACCTGATTTAAAGTAGGTAGAATTTATAGAATATACCCTAAGTTAGACAACACATTTCTAATAGGATGCCATGTTTGGTCAGTTCATCACAAACATTTTAGGAAGTAACAATGGCGGATGGCTTTCAGCCTTGCATCTTCATACTAAAATGAACCACAAACCACAGTGAGTTACCAAATGTCTGTATATGAAAGCAAATATGTTATGTACTGAAATGAGCAGACCTGAACGGATCTGTAGATTCTGGCAAATGCAAGAAGGGCTTCTTTAAGATACCGCAGCGCAGGGATCTCCAAACTTTTTTCCAGTGAGCCATATCCAAATGTAAAAAGAAATGGGGAACATGCATGAAAAAGTAATTGAGGTGCTAAATCAGGGTTGTGATTTCGCTATCTGGTTGTCCCCATGTGGACTGGCAGAATACACAAGACTTGACAGTACACCTGGTTTTTATGCAATTAAAACTTGCCTCCAAGCATTCAAAAGTAAGGACTATTGGGGCTCTGTGTACCAGGGTCTATTTTGAATCACAGGATGGACCTGGGAAGGGGCATGACACACAGACATTAGTGTGGTATAATTTAACTAAAAGAGAACATTTATTTTCTCAAAACACAAGTTAATATTTTGCCAAATCAACAGTTTGATTATTAAATAGATATTTTAGTAACATGGAATGTCATCTTCTATTACTGACATTCAGGGGCTGCTTTTCTTATGGTTCAAAAACCATGTAGCATAATAATGAATATGCAAGGCCAGAAGATTAACCCTAAGAGGCAGATTTATCATTGGACCATGTGAATAGTTAGGGAAGTAAAATCCTTTGAATTTGAATATCGAATTTGAAGGATTTTACAGCAATTCGATTGGTTGAACGAATGAATAGGAAATATTCGATTGATCGATAAATCATTGGAATCGATCGATACAAACGATTTTTTCGATCGAATATTTTTTATTCGATCAAAAATAATGATTCCCAATTTGGTAGCTTTGATCTGGCAAACTAGGTGGTCGAATAAAAATTTAAAGGGGAAGTACTTCGACCATCGAATAGTCGAATATTCAAATAAAATTAAATTTGAATATTCAAATTATTCGAATTCGAAAATTCGATGCTCGAATTTGCCTGTTTGCATATTCGAAAATTCGAATTTGAATCTATTTGAAATTCGATCGAACTTCGAATCCTTCATGTGAATTTAGTAAATCTGCCCATAAAGCTGGCCATAGACGTAAAGATTTTTGAAAGATCCAATTGTTATCGTGAGACCACGATTGTCTCAAAACGATCGTTTAAATGCCTGATGTGTCCATCAACTAAAAAGACCATTTCAGGCGATATTGCAGCAAAACTGAAGGGTCACAGCCTGCTTGCCCTGCAAACATAGGTAGATTGCATGGGGACCGATAAAGATTTTCTAACCTGGCCGATCAATCATCAGACCAATGTCGGACAAAAAATCGTAAGATGAACGATCGTTTGTATCCCACTAACCGCACGATAATTTGACAGGTTGGTCGTACTTCCCTAAGATCGGTCGTTCGGCAGGGAAAGATCGATGCGTCTATGGGGAGCTTAAGTGTGTCAAGCTAGGGTAAAGCATGGGCCACACTAAGGAGTCACACTAAGGGTGGGACCCTCTGTTTATAGTGAGAGGTTAGCCAAACATATTGTGGCGGTCTGCTAAAGCCTGAAGTTTGGACTTTTTCCTTCCCATACCTGCCAGTAGCTGCTAATATTTCATCACTACTCATATCTAAAGCACTGTTCTTGTCTGCTGCATATTAAAATGACAGCAACAAATAATATTTTACATTTCAATGTCAAAACATATTATGTACTTGTTACATTTGTTCCAAAAACAGTCTGTAGGCACATATAATTCTTGTGGTGTTTCAAATGGGTGAGGTCTGAATGTTTACTAAGATAAGCATGTGAGTCCTTGAGAAAAAATGTAGAATGTGGAATTGCCTAAAAGCAAGGGCTGACTCACTTGTGAAGAGCAACTATAAATCTGGTAAGACAAATATATTATGATTGTTCTTGAATACCCAATTCACCTAATATCACCTTTCTCTTAATTTGTGTAGTGACCCTGAGATTTAGGTGTAATCTACTCCGGCAGTTTCCCCTCAGTATTTGGACACCTAAGGGTCCTTAAGTAACTCAGGCAGCTATGTCCCTTTTCCTGGGTCCATATCAGGTCATGGGATTTGGCCACCAGGGGGCAGTAGTTAAGATATAAAAGGAAATAGCACCATGTGCTCAGGGTCTTACTCCTGGGACCGTGCCTCCCAGAGAGGTATTACAGGGCCAAGGTCTGGTTCCTCTAAAGTTAGGTTTAGCCAGTGGTAGTAGTTACTGTGATAGTCACTCTAGGAGTGAAAGGCAGCTCAGGGTAGCTAGTGAGCTCCAACAAGGAGAAATAGTGGGGTTAGGACCCCGTGGTATGTACACCACTAGATCAGGGATTACAGCGGGTGAGTTGAGGACCAGATAGGGTGCCAAGACTCCAGGCTGAATACAGTGGGTGAGGCGATAACCCAATAGGGTGCCAAGAAACAAGACCCCAGGCTGTGACATCCAGGGCCTAGTGCATTCCACCTGAGAGGAGACATTACCTAGTGAGAGGGTAACTATCCTGTTGAAACGTGAATCATTGCTGCCTGTTATCTATCTTGCATATTGTCTTTATCATCCCACTGGAGGGATTATCAAAGTATTCTACTACGCTGTCTGTTCAATAAATAAGTTCAAGTTTGCTACAAAGAACTTTGTCTCACTGAATCTCCTGCTGCACTGAACAACACCAGGTACCGGGAGTTGCAGGGAGTTGCACGGGTACACTGGGGGTCCCGGGGCACAAGCTAAGCAGTTAGCCGGGTCACACACATTCCACAAATCCACAGCTAAAGCTACACCTACGGGTGCGCTACATATGCAACAGCAAATTTACACTGACTTTACACTGATCTTTAGACTGACTTGTACTGAGTACTGTACAGATATAAGATCTGTTACCTGGAAATCGGTTATACAGAAAGCTCCGATTTACGGAAAGGCCATCGCCCATAAACTCAATTATATCAAATAATCCAAAGTTTTTAAAGTGATTTCCTTTTTCTCTTTAAAGGACCAGTAACATCAAAAAATTAAATTGTTTTAAAGTAATAAAAATATAATGCAGCGTTGCCCTGCACTGGTAAAAGCAGTGTTTGTTTCAGAAGCACTATTATTGTTTATAAAAATAAGCTGCTGTGTAGCCATGGTGGCAGCCATTCAAAGGAGAAAAGGCTCAAGTTACACAGCAGATAAGCAGTTATCTGTTATCCATTACTTATCCTGCCATATAGCCGTTTTGCAATTTCCGCCATTGCTACACAGCAGCTTATTTATATGAACTATAGTAGTGTTTCTGAAGCAAACAGATCAGTTTTAAAAGCGCAGGGCAACACTACATGATATTTTCTTTACTTTAAAACACTTTCATTTTTTGGTGTTGCTGTTCCTTTAATAATAAAACAGTAGCTTGTACTTGATCCAAACTAAGATAAAATGAATCCTTATTGAAAGCAAACCAGCCTGTTGGGTTTATTTACTGTTTACATGATTTTCTAGTAGATTTAAGTTATGAAGATCGAAATTATGGAAAGATTCCTTATCTGGAGACCCCAAGGTCCTGAGCCTTCTGGATAACTGTCCCATACCTGTATAAGACGTCACCCATACACTTCAAATAATATTTCTGCTGCCAGCATTGCTGCTCGGTTAAATGTCTGCCTGGATCTAGACTTGAAATTCATAAAAATCCTATTTGGGAAAAAATGGATGCATGCATTTATACTTGCATCTGTATATTTCTAGTAGCAGAAGCAGCACAGTACAATAATACAGGGTAGAAAATCACACACTGGGAGGACAAGCATCATAATAAATAATGCTTATCCTCCCAGTGTGTACTTCAATAATGACGTCTGTATTTAATAAATGCTTGTGGCCAGGCATCATTAAATGCTCTGTCTGGAGGTTGGGAAAAGGGCATGCTGTGGTGATGCTTCTTGTGATTTATTTCTTAAAATTGACCAAAGAGAGAGAATGATGTATTGTTTGTCTTAATCACTAAATGTACTGTATATGGCAATAGCTTCCAAAATGTGTCTGGACCCATTAGGGGCGCAGAGCTATGTGTTTGACTGATGTATATGGCACCCCTAAAACTTTACAGTTGGTGGTGTGTCTCAGACCCCAAAAATAATGCAAGGGGCATTTTGAAAAAAAAATACCTGCTGTTATTAATAATGCTGGAATGATTTAACATGATATTGAACAATGCCGACAAATGTGTAAATAATCCATACATGCTCAGATTTTCTCTTTGCTACTCATTCAGTAGAAAATTAGATCTTCAGTGGTGTTTTTTGATAATTCTCATGCTCAGATTCCATACTGCTTTTCCAGCCACAATCAGTGAATACTTCCCTACATAATGTAAAAATGTCAGGGTCAGTGACATTAGCTTATACTACCAATTACATTGTAAGCCTACAGAAAACGCATATCTAAGCTTTCAATATGGCTTTGTATGTAAAAAGAAACAGAAACAAATTTTAAAATCAGATGTCCTTGCTGAAGGGGTGGAAGAGACATCATCCAATCACAATTTAAAAAAAAAAAAGCCAAGGGCATTTGACATAAGTCAATGAACTCCGCAACAACTGAATAAATGCTTGTGAATGTCACGGGTTCCTTATCTGTATGTTGCGCTAATGTTGCTTTCCTTTCTAGTTTCTAAATGCAAATAGTTGTGTAAGTGACAAGGGACCTCCGTACCATAGGTATTTAGGTCGCAATATTACATTGTAGAAGGGTTTGTTGTTTCTGAGGGATACGTTCTTCAAAAGTGATTCCATTTTTAAACATCATTTGTTTTTCTAAAGCACATGAATAGAAACTTGGTTGAAGAGACTTGTTCCTCGTTTACACGCAGAGCAGGCAGAATTCTAGGAAAAAAACTGGAATCAATCCTAATATTTCCATTTACGTGGAATACATAATAGGTTATACTCACTAGGTCTTTTAATACAGTCAGTTAAAATGATTTTCTTGTAGACCCACTTTCCCAGCTCTGCACTACACTGATAAGCCTTAATAAGGGCAAAAGTGGTCTATAGTTTGGAAATCTGATCAGCATTGTGTGAAGATTTTAGGAACAATGCTGGATTTTTTTCTCACCATTCCTTTTGCATTGCCATCAAATGAGTGGGTCAACAAACCCAAAACTTCGTTGCTTTGCTTAGCTGCATGTGCACTGTGTCTGATTGAAGTGATATGGGCTGAACAGAAAACAGTGCCTATCAGAGCTGATAATATATCTGGTGCAGCTGCAGAGGTACATTTGCTTAGGGGGAAATAATATTGTGGTTAATAACAGCACAATGACCATTTTCTATTGAAATAATGTCTGGTTTAACTTTCCTTCTCCTTTAGGGGATTTCAACACCATTTTGAAATGCACAGCACTGTTAACTATAAAACTGAACTGTTGCTGGTTTACTACTCATTTTTTATGATTTATGTGAATGGATATTGCTGTGTTTTCAACTTGTTTCTGACATGATAACTTAAAGATTAAAGGGGTTGTTCACCTTTGAGTTAACTTTTAGTATAATGTAGAGAGTGATATTCTGAGACAATTTGCAATTGGTTTTCATTTTTTATTGTTTGTGGTTTTATAGTTATTTAGCTTTTTATTCAGCAGCTCTCTAGTTTGCAGTGTCAGAAATTTTGTTTCTAGGGTACAAATTACCCTAGTAACCCTGCATTGATTTTAATAAGAGACTGGAATATGAATAGGAGATGGACTGAATAGAATAAGTAATAAAAAGTGGTAATAACAATACATGTGTAGCCTTACAGAGCATTTGTTTTTAGATGGTGTCAGTGACCCCCATTTGAAAGCTGCAAAGAAACAGAAGAAAATTGCAAATCATTAAAAAAAAACTATGAAAATTAAATAATGAAGACCAATTGAAAAGTTGGTCCTTCTACAATATACTAAAAGTTAACTTGAAGGTGAACCACCCCTTTAAGAGGCAATGTTGTTTAAGAAACACAGAACACACAAGTTAATAAAACCAAATCTGTGGTTTGCCAGGAAATGTCCAAGGGGACATATATAAGATTTGTTTTAAACTTTTATCACCAATAACCCCCAAGTATTGATTCAATTTGCAGGCTTTGGATTATGCTTGATAAGACCAATGTGGTCAATAGCAACATAAAAGTTACGCCCAGACCCAAAAGCAAGGGTATCCAGCACTCTATGGCATAATACTAAGCCTAGGACATATCATTTAGTTACATAGTTACATAGTT
>CM044439.1:73400817-73435436 GCA_024363595.1 Xenopus borealis
CGTGTTATTCCTGAAATTCCTGAAATGGGACAGAATGCAAAAGTGCATGCATCACATTTTAGGGTTGCTCTCAGCTGTTTGGCATATAAACACAAACAATTTTCAGCTTCACTGTAGTACTTACAAAGGAAATCAGTGTCTACGGTAAGGACCAACAACAGGATGTACAGTGATGCAACCGAGAAATCAGACGTGCCATTCATCAACGCTCTATAATGTAACACAGCCTATGTAATGATGTCAGCATGAATAAGTAATGTCTCACACTGACAAAGCAACTGTGATGATTGTTTTCCTGCTTAAAATAATGTGAATTACAACACAGCATCCTGACAGATCCGCAGAGCTACATTTTTGTCAATACAGTCCGGTTACCACAAACAAAACTTACCGGTTGTATTTGGAAAATTAGGGCTGCGTATACATAAACAGAGATTTCACTTCTTAAATATCTGGCAGGTTCTATTCTAAGCAACTACTCAGATGCTCATCATTTTTATTTTGTGTGGGTTTTCAAGTTTTTCAAACTTTTTTTAAGCATTTAGGCAAAAAGAGATGAGGAAACGTGTTGTTCTTGAAATTATCTGCAATGGGAATAAAATGCAAACACGAATGCATTTAGGGTTGCTCCCAGCTGTTTGGCATATAAACACAAACTATTTTGAGCTTGCCTGTAGAATTCTGGTTGAAAAAAAAAAAGTGTGTTTACAAAGGCAATCAGTGTCTATGGTAGATTCTATTCTAAGCAATTATTTAGATGTTCATCATTTTATATTTAATTTTCAAGTAATTAGTGCTCCTACTCTGCCTCATTCCAGTCTGAAGTGAAAAATGCTTTCTGATTCTCAGGAACATTGAACCTAGAGAATGAAAAATTAAGATTTACTGGCAGGCCTTGGATTTTCTAGAACTGTCCCCAAAATTTCACTTGATCTGTTAAACGTACAATAGAAACCACTTTTGTTTGTCATTGTAGGATAAGTGAAACATATAGGATAAGTGAAAATACCATAATCTTGTAGGCAATAATGAATAATATATGGTGGTGGTTTTACTTTGGGGGAAAAAATATAACTAAAAAAAAAAAAGCCCCTTTATTGGCGGAGCGCTATGGTCCTTGTCTAAGTTCAGAGGGGTGGTTGTGCCCTAACAGTCTGTGCACAGAAAGAGGGGGACAGCCAATCACACCCCTGCAGTCACACAAGCAAATTCAGGCTTCAGGCCAGCCTAGCTGTTGATTGGTTCCTGTGCTACACTGCAGTCGGCTCCCCTACACATACAAAGAATTCAGCCAGCATGACTTGCAACAGATTTTTAAACACATTTCAATAAATCAGTACAAAACTGCTTTTTTGAGCACATTCCCAATATTTAAGAGTATAATTCACGGTCACTTTCTTGTTTTTCACATAATAAAGGTGGCCATACACGGTGAGAGCCGCTCGTTTGCCAAACGAGCGGCTCTCTCCCCAATATGCCCACCTTGAGGTGGGCGATATCGGGCTGAACCGATCGTGGGCCCTAGGGCCCAACAATCGAATCAGAAGGGCGCAGATACGGTTGGTCCGATCGCATGCCCGCATCAACGAACAGATGCAGCTATGATCAGACGGGATTTTTAATCCTGGCTGGTCAACATCTGGCCAACTTTCGGCCAGATAATGACCGGGTAAGCCCATCGGAGGGCCCCACGCACAGGCCGATTAGCTGCCGACTCAGTCTGTCGGCAACTTTTATTGGCCCGTGTATGGCCACCTTAGGTCTCCTTTAAATAATATACCCTTAAGCTGACCAAACGTACCAACATAATCTGTTTTCCAATTTTCAGTAGAAGTATCATGGGTGGGAGATATATAGGTCTTTTACCATGGATATCAGTTGAAAAGTAGTCTGGGTAGGGTTGAAAATGTAATCTGCTGATGCATCATGTCAGCCAGTATCCTGCTAATTGATTGTATGGTTATTTGTCCAATGAAACAGAACACTACAAAGGTTAAATTGAATTTGAAGTGTCAACTTTCTAATGTATTTCTTTTTTCTCTTTTCTAATTTGGTAGCCAAGAAGAGGAGTGGAAGAGGGGCCTAAATATTTAAGAGAGGCCGGGTTACTTGAGAAATTAAGAGAATTTGGTAAGCCACTGCATTATAAAACCGCCTATTCTCTGGTAGATAAATATTGTGCTCCATGCTTTGCATGGTCAGTGTATTTCCATAATACCAAATAACAATATAGGGTGGCACAGGGCATAATATACTCAGAAAGACATTAATTTGGCAATAAACACACTGTATATGATGATCTCTGGACGATAGATTGGAAAGTGATGGGAAACAAATCCAGATTAATGCAGATGTAAATTGTGCTTATTCACCAGTGTGATTCTTGCAGTTTTTCATAGAAATGTACATGTAAAAGTAAGACTGATCAAATCCCTATTTTATTTCAAACAGACTGATGCCCAAAATTGTGCAACTATAGCCCTTTTGCAATACTCTGTCATAGTAAACATTAAATACGTTCTGTAAATGTCAGAGATTTGTGAGTCACCAGAATACTTTAGGCATATTTTTATTTAAGTGCAGTTATGACTTCAGTGTCAAAATGTATTTTGAGAGAGAACACAAATTGAAAAGCTTTAGACTCTGATTTTTCCTTTATTTACAGGCAATGATGTTCGAGATTATGGGGATTTGGATTTCCCTGATGTGCCTAATGATATACCATTTAACAATGTGAAAAACCCACGTACAGTTGGGAAAGCAACAGAAATATTGGCCAATGCTGTTACAGCAGTAAAGAAAGCAGACAAGACATGCTTAACCATTGGGGGAGATCACAGGTACAAAAAATGAATGGTGACATGAATGGTATGAAATAACTCTCTCTACTATATTGGATGGGAGGGTGCAGATCCCTCCAGTACATTCTACTTCTGGAAGGCCAGGGTGTGCAAGCGAGATCCATCTCTGTTCACTAAATAAAATTCAGCATTTCTCTGCCTTCAATATATTGTACACTCAGGACACTATCATTGCCCAGGACATTGCAGTAATCATTCCCAGTTAAAATATCCAGTAATTAATGTACAGGTATGGGATCAGTTATCCAGAAAGCTCGCAATTACTGTATGGCATCGCATATGGATGGATCCCATAGACTCAAATAATTAACATTTTTAAAAATGATTTCCCTTTTCGCTGTAATAATAAAACAGTACCTTGTACGAACTAAGATATAATGAAAGCAAAACAAGCCTATTGGGTTTATTTAATGTTTAAATTATTTTTAGTAGACCTAAGCCAAGAGCGCCCATACTTTACTAATGCGAGGTCTACTTTGAGTGATGTTGCCCCATTATGTTCTACATCCATTAAAGCATTGTTAGCATTCTGCTGGAAAATATTACTCAAACAGTATATTGATTTATGAGAGGATTTATATTGCTACAGTATATTTAACAAACTACTATTTATTATGTAACATAATAAATACAATATCTGAATAAAAAGCATGAAATTTAGACAAGTTGTTTGTTGACTTGAGATCTACTGATCACCAGCTAAAGGTCTACTGGTAGATCCTGATATAGCTTTTGGGCACCCCTGACCTAAGATATGGAGATTCAAAACCCCTTTTCAGGAAAACCCTATTCTGCATAACGAGTCCCATACCTGTAGTAGGTTTGTGGTTGACAGTAATTTTAAATCGGAATGTGCAAAAGTATCAGGTTGGCCTGTGCATGAAGAAAGGAGGCAGAAGGGACATAAAAGACACTAGCAACCATGTGATAAATAATAATTTGCTCATAAAAGTTTGTTTTTAAATAACATCAATGGAAACTTTGGAAAGAACAACTAGGTAATCCTGTTGTTTCCAGATAGATTATAGTCTCTATCCTATTTAGTATCCCACTTTTTTAAAGCACCTTAGAGTTTGGTAATAGTTTAACATCTTTTTGAAGGAGAGAAACAGGACCTAATCCAGATTTCCCTGATGTTTTAGCCTTGAAAAAAACCTGCTTTGCAAAACCACTCCTGTCTTCAGCACTCACTATGAATAATGATGCAGTAAAAAATCTTTTGTAAATAAAAGATGAATAATGATGCAGTAAAAAAATATTTTGTAAATAATAGAGGAGTCACATCAAACAAAATGACAAGCCCAAAAACTAAAAACCAAAAGTATGTTCAGTTAAGTCCTTTTTTTGGAGTAAACAGTACAGATTACATGACTAATGTACTGGCCAACTTAAAAACAGGAAAATTTTATGTATAACATTTAAACACTTGTAAGTAAAAATTCCTAAACCCTGAATTTTTAATTGCATGTGACCTTGTTATCTATTTCCCTGCAAATGATCTCTACAGTTTTCCTCAGATACTGTAGGTTCACTGGAAGAAAAAATAAGCCTCATCCATTGATTATTTCTCTTTTATATTTAGTCTACGATCTTGAAATGTCTTGAGACATTTCTAGAGAAAAGAAAGGTCTGAATACAGATAGAAATGTCGATCTACAAATAAAACCTTTTTGAAATCTATTTTTGAGAGTGCTGCCTGGTTTTTCATATGGCTGTTTAGAGGTTTTAACAGCACTCAGATATATATATATGCCCTTTACATTATGAGCTGTACATATAGTGCCCCCCACAAACACCCCTTTATTGCAGATGATTAAAGACATTATGTTCTCATGTTTTCCATCTCTTTGTGCAGCTTGGCAGTGGGAACTATTGCCGGTCATGCAGCAGTTCACCCTAATCTCTGTGTTGTATGGGTGGATGCCCATGCAGATATCAACACTCCATCCACATCACCCAGTGGGAACCTTCATGGACAGCCATTATCTTTTTTAATGAAAGAACTCAAAAGCAAGGTAAACTAAATCCCTATAAAAGCATATGCATGTCAGTGATAATTTCACAACACAACTCTGCAAACAAGCTTAGTCTAAAATAATATCTGCCAGCCTGCAATCAAAACGTTAATACACATATGTTAATATGCGCAGACATCAAATCACTTTTTCTCTAGATTGAAATTGTGCTAAAAAGCTGCCATTTTATGCACGAATGGACAGTGCTTCATAAAGAGACAAATCCAGGTATTATATTTAATCAATGGCTAGTAGTAGGAGCTTTCATTTCCCAGTCTGGATTTAGGGGGGGGGGTTATGTAATAGAAGGCACTACGTTTGCCCTGGAGCGGTGATCCATAGCGACCAATCAGCACGTAGCATTTACTGGTCACCTGTTTCAAGGCAAACAAAAAATAATCCCCAAGCAGTTAGTAAATTGGTTGTATGCATACACGATTGCATCTAGGGACTGTCTGATGAATGGACACCTAATGGTAACTGATTCATGCTCAACTTGCCAGAATAAAGAATCAATTTAAATGGTAGAATAAAAATTTTATTTACCTTATTTGACAGCGTGTATTCAGTATAGTTGTGCGTTCAGGATATTTTTTAAAAATAAAGTTAGAAATCCAATTAGCTGTGTTTGATCTTTTTATGTTGCCAATGTCTTCCCTTAGATGCCGGCTGTTCCAGGATTTGAGTGGGTGAAACCATGTCTTCGTAGCAAAGACATTGTATACATCGGCTTAAGAGATGTGGACCCAGGAGAGCAGTAAGTATTTTTTTCAAACAACGGTAAGGCCATTAGTGAGCCTTATCAAGCTTTTCTAACCATGCAGAATTGGATAATTTAGTCTGAAATTAATTGGGAGTTGTGGGCGGACTTCAAAGCTGTCAAATTCTGTTCTTCAAAATTGTTATGATACTCGCATCAAAGTCAATATTAAATAATGATCCCTATTTATTTTTGGATATATTTTTCATATGCATCTACTTGGATGCATTATATTGGTTAAGGTGTCCCATTACAGTACAACTTTTTAATGAAATACGATCAGCATCTTAGGGGATAGATTTGGGGATGTTACAATCACTAAGGGGAATACGCTTTTGTGTAAGTGTTCTTGAAATTCTGCACAGGGGGAAGTAGTTAACCCCTGAATATAACTAGTGATGGACATTAGGAGCCCGCCCCCCCCCCCCCCCCCCCCACAAATGTTCCTGTGCCAGCTCTTCTCTATTGAAATTGTGGATTACCTGCAACACACCAAAAAATTGTGTTCAATCCATGGGGCCCCCTATACAACAAAGGAAGATGACTCTGCCCCCCAGCTGCTGGGTCATCTTTCTCTAGAATTATGGCACGGAATATAGCACATACCTGGGCTTAATAACTCACAAACAATAAGACTACATGGGGGGGGGGAAGATATGATGTATTTTACATTTGCATGAATAGTTTCTTATTTGTAACATTTCATCCTAATACAGAACTTTGTTGTGAAAATAATTTGATTTGGTTATTCATTTTAAATTTCCTTAATTTTTTTAGTTACATTCTGAAGAAACTTGGTATAAAATACTATTCAATGTCTGAAGTGGATTATCTTAAAATAGACAAAGTAATGGAAGAGACACTTGAATATTTGGTTGGCAAGTAAGTAAGAAATAAATAACTACAAGCAAATTTAAAAAATACATATAGGATGCAAAAGGTGTTGGGGGTGTAATGGGACTACTATATAATGTATGCTCTTTAAATCACAGATTAAACATTAAAGATAAAGTGATTTTTTCCCTTTTGTATGGATAGGTGAATGTAAAGGTTATCTTATTGCTGAGGAGCAACAGAAAGAGGATAGGTTTTGGTTATTTTTCCCTCCCCTATTCTTGATTGATAGAATTCTATCTTACAGTCTATCATTCAAACCACGCCCTGATTTTGTGATCCTAACAACCACAAAAAAATTCAATATCCACAAAGAATAAAAAAAACCCAAAAAACAAAACTATTGTAACTTCTACTGTCCGAGGCATACGAATAGTTTATTTTCAAAGTTTACGTTCCATTTAAAGTAGTTTGTTTTATTTGTTCTTAAAGGAAAACTATAACCCCCCCCCCCCCCCCCCGAACAATGTAGGTCTATAAAAAGATATTGCATAAAACAGCTCATATGTAAAACCCTGCCTCATGTAAAACCATATTCATAATAATATACATGTTTGCATTATGTGCCATTGGATAATCATAAATAGGAAATTGCCATTTTAAACCTGGGATCATAGGATTCACAGTGCACACAAACAAACCATACAAGTTAGGTCACATGAGCCAATTAACAGACAGAGCTCTGTCTTTTCTTCCTCACAGTTTGGAGAGATCCATTAATATGCCATTTAATTTGATATAAACTATCTGTTGCTTGTGTATAGTTTTCCCTTTAAGAGCCTGTGGTTGGAATATCAGATTTCTATGCACTAATTGTATGATTTCCTATATTTTATTAAAGGCATAAGAGACCAATTCATTTAAGTTTTGACATTGATGGCCTGGACCCAAGCATAGCACCAGCTACTGGAACACCTGTCCCTGGAGGACTGACTTATAGGGAAGGCATGTACATCACAGAACAACTTCACAAAACAGGTAAGTGGCTTGGCATGGTGTTAACTAAGTGTCAGGAAATATATGATGTTAATACACTGCTGTGTGCCAGACACTGATGTCTTACAAAAGTTATATACAAGCATGGGATGCATTATCCAGAAACCCCTTATCCAAAAAAGCACTAAATTATGGGAAGGCCGTCTCCTGTAGACTCCATTTTATCCAAAATTTTCAAAAAGAATTTCCTTTTTCTCTGTAATAATTAAACAGTAGCTTGTACTTGATCTCAACTAAGATATAATTAATCCTTATTGGAAACAGAACCAGCCTATTTAATTTAAATCATTTTCTAGTACACTTAGGGTAGGGGCAGACAGGGAGATTCGGGGAGATTTAGTCGCCTGGCGTTTTTTGCAGGCGACAATCTCCCCGAATTACCTTCTCCCTGTCTGCCAATCGTAAAAGCACAAAGCGCCAGCGCCTGTGCAGACGCGGCGCGGCGATTTCCGGAATCGCCCGAAGATACCTCGTGAGGAAACTTCGGGCGATTCCGGAAATCGCTGCACCGCGTCTGCACAGGCGCTGGCGCTTTGTGCTTTTAGGATCGGCAGACAGGGAGAAGGTAATTCGGGGAGATTGTCGCCTGCAAAAAACGCCAGGCGACTAAATCTCCCCGAATCTCCCTGTCTGCCCCTACCCTTAAGGGATGAAGACCCACAATATGGAAATAAACAGGTCCCAGGCATTCTGGATATCCAGTTCCATACCAGCATTTGAAATCCCCCAATCAATTGGATTTGACTTGCTTATTTTCTGGCCCAAAAGTAAAGCTACATTTGTTATTCATAATTCCAAGAATATCTAGGATGGCAAATTAATATTCAACTTAACTGACCTTCAAGCTAAGATTTTAGGCGTATTTTAGAAAGGAACAAGCCATTCACCCCAATTCTCACCCTAAGTGGCCTTCAGACTGGGCAACTCCATACCCCCTCCCCCACAGGCACCAGCCCACAGTTAGCAACTGAATCTACATCATTGTTGAAACTATAGTGATTTTACACCAATTTAATTTTTCAGGTTTACTTTCGGCAGTGGACATAATGGAAGTGAACCCATCGCGTGGAGAAACAAAGAGAGACGTTGAGCTCACAGTTAAAACTGCTCTTGACATGACTTTGTCATGCTTTGGGAAAGCACGCGAAGGATTTCATGCATCAACCATGATGCTTCCAGATATTTTCTAATTACACAGAATTCGGGATGAAGCACAGGATTTCACTAGTCCCATTTAAATTAAAAAAAAATGCAGGTCACACTTTCAAAAAGCAATATGGTTTAAAGGGGTTGTACACCTTAAAATGAACATATGATAAGATTGTTTGAATACAGTTGTCCTTTACATTAGGCAATGATCTTATTGGCAATGATCTTACTGCTGCTTCTGCAATGTTCAAGGTCTGCAACTCTGCGGTGAGGAATCTGCTATATTCCCAGTTACCATAGCAATCGATTATCTCTTATGAATCCTCATTTTCTCTGCTGGCATATAGAGCCAATCAACTGCCTTCTACACCTCATATGTGTTTTGAACTGTCGGCCACTGGATCAGCCTGCATCAAATTTTGGGGTCAATCCATTCTGTATGCACTGCCAGGCAGAAGGCAGTGGATCGGCTTCTCCTGTGTGCCATACACATACATATATATATATACATCAAATAGCGTATTGTTAAGAATCAATATTGTATTAACCTGGCGATGCAGCGTTTTCACATTATTACCATTATCTCTGCTTAAAATGAAAGGTTACTCCTAAGGAATGTTTAATTTGCTCTGAAGCTGTATAAATTCTATATTTTTAATAAACATGTATGTTGAAAGAGTAACTGGAAATATCCAGGTGTCAGTGTTGTTGAAATCCATTTCTCAAAAGAGCAAACAGATTTTTTTTTTATATTTCATTTTGAAATCTGACATGGGGCTAGACATATTGTAAATTTCCCAGCTGCCCCAAGTCATGTGACTTGTGCTCTGATAAACTTCAATCACTCTTTACTGCTGTACTGCAAGTTGGAGTGACATCACCCCTCCCCTTTTCTCCCCCAGCAGCCTAACAGAAAAATATTTAAATTATACAATTATGAAAATAGCCATAACTATAAACTCTAAGAACCACTCATTTGGTAATGACACCTAATAAGGGAATCTTTGCCCAGTTTGGTCACAAAAGTGTGTGCTGGACAAAATATGTAAATGTCTGGCAAGTTTGCTGGCACTCTACCCAATCTGTAAATTGAATGCCTCAATTCAATGCAAATGAGGGATATCTTATTAATGTATATCACAGTAGGGATCATTTATCATGTGCAGGTTGGGGTGCAAAGAATGGAAGCAAAGTCCTGAGCGCCCCCCCCCCCCCCCCCCCCCCCCCGGTGAACAGCACTCCCTGCATTTGGCAGCACTCTATTCAGAATATGCAGGAGGTCCTATTGGTGTCCCACTTCCCACCCTTTAATTTTTGTAGCTAAGGAGTACTGGCGGTTTGATGCCAAGATCTATATCTGTATGAGGTACAGAGTGCAGCCAGACTATGGACTGAAGCACTTTCTGAATAAGCATTAAGTGGCACTTGTTTGCTCTACACTTTAGTTGAGTGTCTAGCTAAATGTAGCCCAGTGGGTCTAACTATGGGGTAGATTTAAAAACAACTGGTATTTCTACTGATAAACATTGTATCCTATATGAATTTACAGCTAAACCCATACTTTAAAACCAGAACCAAAGTAATTTGCTTATCTAGAAAGCATTAATAGCCAGTAGAACATTCCAATACACTAAATTATAATCATGTAATGATTTCCTTTCTCTGTAATAATAAAACAGTACATTGAACTTGATCCCACCTAAGATATAATTCATCCTTATTGGAGCTGAAATAAATATATTGGGTATACTTATTTTATTTTTAACTAAACATGGTGTGGCGATCCAAATTATGGAAAGACCCAATATCCGGAAATCTCCAAGTCCCAAGCATTTTGGATAACAGGTCCCATACTGCAATACATGAAAAAGCACCTGTGTTTAAGGGCTCTAAGAACTGGATGGTGAACATTCCAACATATCTATGTTGGGGCACAAAGTTAGTCATCTGGATGTTTTTTACTCTTTTAATAAAAAAAAAAAAAAGGCAAAAAATCAATAGTTCAGCCTTCATATCTACTTTTAAATCATAAGCAGAAGAGGAAACAAATGTAGGGGTTTCCAAAAGACAGCAGTTCTGTTATAGTCCACTTTATTAAAAAAAATGCCAAGTCATGTTAAGCTTTCCACCCCTGGAAGGAGGAAAAACATCAAAGCTGTCAAAGTTTTACAGGAACAGAGTGTAAGAAAACTTGTAAACACATTCAAACACTGTTCTGTGCCAAGATATGGGTATGTCCCTTTTGCACATTTCACACCATGATCTCCATCCCACCATTACTCCTAATTCTGTAACTAAATATTACGTGTATTTCCATAAGGTGAGCTGTTCTCTGCAGTATTCCGTCACAGATTCATTTATCCACATAACATTCAGCTGAAATCGAAAAATAATCCAGTCTGACGAGGACAGTAAATTGCTGATTGATTTGTAACTGCCCACAAAGTACAACTCCATCGATTCAAAAGTGCAGCCTATTGACTGGACAATTAGAAGTCTGTTTTCACTAAGTGACAGTCATAGGAACACTCACAGGTACTTGGCTGGGCTGTGGAGCTGGAGAGCCGCTACTCATGGGTGGCGGAGGTGGAGCAGCTGACTCGGTGCTAATGTGAGTGATGTGGCGTAGACGGAGTTTTAAAGCAGGTCTTAGATTACAGATGATCTTTTCTACCTAAAATTTAAAAATAAAAACACCATTACAAATGAATATAGTATGTATATTAATACCAGATTAATAAAAAAAGCAATATATATCCAACAATGTTGATGTTGCAAAAAGGTAGGTCCACATAACTAACAGGATGGCATTGTAGAATTCTGTCAGGGATATTTGTACAAGATACAATGAGGTTTATTTATAAAAAGTGAAGTTAGAGGTCACCACCGTCCTCTAGAGTAAAATTCCACTGCTCTCCATTCATTTCTATGGGTTTTTAAAAGAGTAGATAGGTGGGTGAAAGCTCATCCTTTTTTAAATGCACCTTTCACAATCCCATAGAAATGTGCAGAATTATAGGTTCCACATAGGATGCTGCCACTTTGAAGAGTAATTTGTCTAAGTTGGGAAACTGGGCAGCAAACTGGAAAATGAGGTTCAATGTTTATAAATGCAAGGTTATGCACTTTGGCAAAAATAACATAAATGCAAGTTATACACTAAATGGCAGTGTGTTGGGAGTTTCCTTAAATGAGAAGGATCTTTGGTTTTTTTTTGCAGATAACAAGTTGTCTAATTCTGGACAGTGTCATTCTGTAGCTACTAAAGCAAATACATTTTTGTTTTGCATAAAAAGGGCATTAACTCAAGGGATGAAAACCTAATAATAACTCTATATATGACCCCTCATCTGGAGTATGCAGTGCAGTTTTGGACTCTAGTCCTTAAAAGGGATATAAATGAGCTGGAGAGAGTGCAGAGACGTGCAACTAAACTGGTTAGATTGATGGAAGACAAATTATGAGGGGAGACTGTCGAGGTTGGGGCTGTTTTCTCTGGAAAAAAAGCACATGCGAGGGGACATGGTTACACTTTACAAATACATCAGAGGACATTATAGACAAATATCAGGGGACCTTTTTACCCATAAAGAGGTTCACCGCACCAGAGGCCACACCTTCAGACTAGAAGAAAAGGACTTTCACTTGAAGCAGTGTAGGTGGTTCTTCGCAGTGAGGCAGTGCTATGCACTGCTGGGTGATGTTGTGATGGATATCAAAGGTTATTGTGATACTAAACTCCATAGTTCGTATAGATCTGGGCATATATATAATTTATGTGATGGGTGTGAGCATGCAGAACACAGATCTATAAATAACACACAAAAGGTCTTATCACTTTTAAAACTCTTTTCTCTCTTGCCTAAAGCTGCCTGGCATAGATAATTGGTTCCTGCTCTGGATAATCCTTCTGCACTGCAACATACATTATGATACCTTTTTTTTCCTGGTTTTCCTTCCAGTAAGTTGCCAAAAACATATTGAACACAGTACCAGTACCACTGAGCAAAAACAATTGATAATCACTTACCTGATCTTTTATACTGTCCCCAGTAAACATATACTTCATGTGGTATAGAAAATCACAGATTGGATCCATAAAGTTTAGGTGAGCGCTGCACTGATCTACATTCAAAAGCATTTCATAGAATGCTACACCGATCTGTAAAAAATATCAAATAATGCTAAATAGTGCTAAAACAACATACTTATTTGGCATTAAAGCATGATGTGCCATTCTACAGGAAGATTGGAAATCAGTGTTACTTGCCTTGCTGCCAATTATATCCCTGAGGAAAATTAGTAGTGCAAGGCAAATTTGATTCCCTTAATATACTAAGAGCACATATCAAAAAATGCCACAAAAGATATACCGAATCAGGGCTAATTTGACTCTAACTGGCGCCCAGAGGGAGCCTACCTGATGTGGCCACCCCACAATTCTCCACTCACTTCAAGGAGGGGCCACGTAACAATTGAGTCCTCTGCACTAGAAGAGCCAAAATTCTGCGTTAAAATGTGACTTTTTGCTCTCAGGAGATGCTTTTTGCTGCCTATGGTAACCTCAGTGTACTGCAGCCTTCTCACGGACCTGAATAAATTAGTTAATTCATTAAATTACATCTTTTCAGTATACTTCTGGGCAGATCAAGCAAAATAATACAATTATGGGGCCTGTTATCCAAAATGCTCGGGACCTGGGGTTTTCCATATAACGGCTCTTTCATACCTTGAATCTACTAGAAAATCCTTTAAACATTAAATATATCCAATAGGCTGGTTTTGCTTTACTTCCGCAGTAAAAAGTTTTTGCAAGGGTTCTCCCTGCATTACAATTCCTGTGTGCCGGTGTGATTTATTGCTATGGTGGATTTGGGAGGGTGCCGCATCCTCTAGGCACTTGGCACCAGGTGAATCTGTTTATTTCTCTGTAAAAGGGTGTGCGAAAGCTTTTTTGGTACGTTTGCTTACAATAAGGCTTAAGTATATCTTAGTATGGATCAAGTTAAAATGCACTGCTATTATAGAGAAAAGGGAAATAATTTTTTAAAGGAAAACTATACCTCCCGGACAATGTCGGTCCTGCTTCATGTAAATAAACCATTTTCATAATAATATACTTTTTTTAGTAGTATGTGCCATTGGGTAATCATAAATTGAAAATTGCCATTTTAAAAAATAAGGACAGCCTCCTGGGATCATGGGATTCAACGGTGCACACAAACATACCGAACAAACTACAAAGTTAGGTCACATGAGCCAATTAACAGACAGAGTTGTGTCTTTTGCTTCCACACTTCTTCCTGTTACAGTTAGAGTTGAAATATTTCTGGTCAGGTGATCTCTGAGGCAACACACAGACCATCACAAAATGGTGGTTCAAAGCAAGAGATGTAAAAGGGCAATATTTACTTAAATATATATTCCAGTTTGGTAAGATTATTTAATATATGTCACTTAATTTGATATAAACTATCTGTTGCTCAAGTATTCATTTAGGGGGTTTAGTTTTCCTTTAACATTTGGATTATTTGGATAAAATGGAGTCTATGGGAGCCGGCCATTCTGTATTTCTGAGCTTTATGTATAAAGGTTTCCTGGAGAAAGGTTTCCTGGAGAAAGGTTTCCTGGAGAAAGGTTTCCTGGAGAAAGGTTTCCTGGAGAAAGGTTTCCTGGAGAAAGGTTTCCTGGAGAAAGGTTTCCTGGAGAAAGGTTTCCTGGAGAAAGGTTTCCTGGAGAAAGGTTTCCTGGAGAAAGGTTTCCTGGAGAAAGGTTTCCTGGAGAAAGGTTCCCATACCGGTACTGAAAAGACCTTATTGAAAACAGATGACTGGTACCCTAGACTGCCATCTGCGCAGCTTGCTGGTATTTCCAAAGAAGCAGAAACTTCTTTTTCCTCTATTATAATAATAAAACAGTAACCTGTACTTGATTTAAACTAAGATCTAATTAATCCTTATGGAAGCTAAACAATCCTAGAGTTTATGTAATATTTAAATTAATTTCTAGCAGTCTTAAGTCACGGAGATACAAATTACAGAAAGACCCTTATCTGGAAAAACCCAGATCCCGAGCATTTTTCGAGAACAGGTCCCATACTATACTAACAAAATGCACCCATCTACTATTATCATCATTCAAATCGTGTAAGAATGCAACAGGGTTCTCTGTTTTTACTCATAGCTCTGTGTATGTTTGTTTACGGGTGTAAGAGGACAATGAAAAGTCAAAAAAAAAAAAAAGTTTGTAGGATTAAGGACAGGATTGTTAATATGCTTTGAAATCTTTAAAATATGTAAGGTGCACATGTAAGTCAGCAACAGCGGATGTATAACCGGACACTAACAGCTTCTAAACAGGTTGGGCTAGCCTAACCCCAAATTTTTTTGTGCCTTAATGCACTCTCACGGGATTACTAAAAGCAACATAACCAGTCAGACTGCTCCTTTTAATCTCCTATTTTACCTCAATCATGCATCTTGTGCGTTCTTGCTGGAAGCGTTGCAGAAAGGGACCAATAAGGTGATAGACATAAAGTAACTGGTACTCCGTTTTCACAATGGGTATAAGCACTTCAGGAAGAAATCTGCAAACAAGGAGTTTCACAGTAACAAATGAAACATTCTGCTGAAACCAAACAAAAGCACTGACATGACACACAACTGTAAATCTGTAGATCATACTGGTTATTTATTTTTAAAGTTGCTGTTCAAGTCTGATGGCCATGCCATAATACACAAGTTTGATGTTCATTATCTGGTTCAGCACAGGTTACAATAATATAATCAATACAACGTAACATCTAAGAAGTGCTATACATACTTTGGAATGAGTGACAGCTGTCCAATGCTGGAATGATGCCACACTGCGTGGGCCAAAGCGAGGGTGTAACTACAGCTCATTTCAGAGTAAGCCTTATGGCAAGCTGTAAAATCAAAAAGCTGGAAAGGATAACCAACCCATTCTGTTTCGGATGTTAAGCTAGGGCTGTTGAGTATACCAACAATCCTATCATGAAGAACTATCCAGTATGGTTCCTGCAAGTAAAAAAAAAAATCATACCATTGAATATATGCATACATTTAAAAACCTCTATAGAATTATGGATTCTAAACGGACAAGCTGTGTTTATACCAAAACCACCATTCCTGTTATTGGCAGCATGTATTATTTGTACTAATTCAGGTCAGCTTTTCTTTATGAGATTAGGGAGACTCAAATGATTGTAAGATGTTTTGAGTAAAGCAGAAAATACCCTTCAATTACAGTAATGGCTTCCACTGTTTCCAATCCAGGACTTCAAATTACTGCTTACAGAGAATGCAGCATGATTTCTAGAGCCAACGGCAATTTTGCAGATAATGATTTAAAGGAACAGTAATACCAAAAATGAAAGGGCTTTAAAAGTAATGAAATAATCATGTAGTGTTGTCCTGCACTGGTAAGGCTTAGTCCAGACGGGGAGATTCAGGGGCGATCCGTCGCCTGGCAATTTGGAGCGATTTTAAAAATCGCGCCGCTCCGTGTGAACACGCGCCGGCGTTTTTAAGCTATGCCGGTGCCAAGCTATTCGGGGAGATTCCTGTATCTCCCCGTCTGGACTAAGCCTTAAACTGATTTGGTTTCTTCTGAAACACTACTATAGTTTATATAAACATGCTGCTGTGTAGTATAGATATTGAATAAAGGCTTTATGGCACAGTTTAAATAGTGGATAACATAACACCATTATGTTCTACAGAGCTTATCTGCTATATGCTGTGTAACTCTAGCCTTTTCTCCATCAGTTTTACTAGTGTAGGGCAACACTGCATTATGTTTGTATTACTTTAAAACACTTTTTTTTAAACTTCAAGTGATATTTTTGCATATAATAAAGGCATTTATACAAATTTGGTCTTTTCTTTACCACTTTGCATATCTTTGTACATTGCACATGAGTTAGAGTTGCAATTCAAATCTGAGTTAAAGAGTAAAACAAAAGTTGAAGTTACCGTAATAATGTAATAATAGGACACAGGAGTCCCATAGGATTCAGGTCTAAAAAGTCCTTAAGGTTAACGAGGTCACCAGGTATGTCCCCTTTTGCTATACTGATAATAATACTAAATATAGTTGCTTTACACTTAACTAGTAACTTTGGGCACTTTTTTTTATGTTACTTTTCCTTTAAAACGAGAAAAGGAAATGGATCAATCATTGGCCCTTCAAACAACATTTCCTAGATTCTAAAATTTAAAATGGCCTTAGCGTTTAAAGGAATCCTGTCATGGGAAAAAAAATTTTTTTCAAAATGCATCAGTTAATAGTGCTGCTTCAGTAGAATTATGCATTGAAATCAATTTCTCAGAAGAGCAAACAGATTTTTTTATATTTCATTCTGAAAGCTGACATGGGGCTAGACATATTGTCAATTTCCCAGCTGCCCCAATTCGTGCGACTGTACTGCAAATTGGAGTGATATCACCCTCTCCCATTTTCCCCTCCAGCAGCCTAACAACAGAACAATGGGAAGGTAACCAGATAACAGCTCCATAACACAAGATAACAGCTGCCTGGTAGATCTAAGAACAGCACTCAATAGTAAAAACCCATGTCCCACTGCGTTCTATTCAATTACATTGAGAAGGAAAAACAACAGCCTGCGAGAAAGCAGTTCCCTGGCACAAGTCAAATGACTGGGGCAGCTGGGAAATTGATAAAATGGCTAGCCCCATGTCAGATTTCAAAACTGAATATAGAAAAATTTGTTTGCTCTTTTGAGAAATGGATTTCAGTGCAAAAGTCTGCTGGAGCAGCACTATTAACTGACGTGTTTAAAAAAAAAAAAACATGTTTTACCATGACAGTATTAGTTTCTTTTACCGCACACCTCCTTCCACTAGTCTGCGTGGTGGTGCTGGTCCTCCGTTGACCTGGCCAGGTCCCTTAGCTGCTTTGTAGTTAGAAAAACGGTCCGCACACATCAATATAGCAGTCGGAGATTGTGCCCCTTTTATTAATGCCACCAATTATCAAGTTACCATGACAGTATCCCATTAAGTTATTGACCTAGCGTGAGTATTTTAGCCGACAGAAATAAGCTTTATTCTGTCGGCTACATGAAAGCCGACATGATTCTGGATATAATGGCTAAGACTTAAAACAATGCCAGTAAAGGTTAAACCTAAAGATGTCTATTCTTCACCAATGTGTGGTTGGTAACTGCTCCCAGTGAAACCATACAACTTTCCCTTATTAGGCACAAGGCTGCAATGCCCTGTTCTTATGTAAGGGGATTAAAACACAACAGGAAAGCAATGGCACTTAAATCTCCAAGCTGCAGCAGTAGCATCTTCATAGAAGGCATTTTAGAACAAAATGAAAACAAATATGACATTGTGTTCCCATTAGAACAAAGAAGAAAGTTCAAAGTTCAAACTTTGAATGGTTTATTTTTCTACCATGTCTTATTAAGCAGCTAAAAATATATAAAGTTAAAGTCAAGTCTATTGCTAGGAGGCACCAATAAAGTATTATATAGTTTATATGCTGATGACTCACTGGAAGAGCAGTAATGATGAGTCCGATTGCATTCATCCAAGCAGTGATATTCTCTCTTGGCACCAATGGCTGGCTGTTAAGTGGAACAAATAAAAGTAAATTACAATAAAACCTTGGAAAATAATTCTATTTCTCGGGACCAACAGTTAAAACGGTCAAATTCAACTAGGGAGTAATTCAAATTCAATTCAAGTTTTTTAAAAAAAATTAAAATTTTTACTAATCGCCACCTAAAACTTGCCGAATTGCTGTTTAAGTCAATGGGAGATGTCCAAGGATCAATTTGGAGTTGTTCACAGCCTTCCTGACATTCAAGGATTTTTTCGGAGAAAAAACTTGAATCAAGTTTGATCGCATACAATTCGGGTTTTCTGGTCGATGCAATTCACCAGAGTTTTAAAGATTTGATTTTTTTCAAATTTCAATTGGTCAAATTTTTAATTTATGGGACATTATCAAAAAATCTAATTAATTCAAAATTCATCCTTTGATAAATGTGCCTCCCAATATCTACTGCAAAATGATTTATAGTGTTTACATGTAAGAAAAAATGTAATTACTAAATTAATATACACTGACCCGTAATTGACAGGTTTTAAATGTTTCAAAATGTGACAGAGTCTCACATATAAGGCAGTACAGCTGTCAATCTGGTAAAGAAAAAAAAACTTGCAACATGACAGACAAACCTTTTTAGGACAACGTTAAGAAGAGCGTTGCCAACATCTTTCCCTGGAACAGCTAATGCCATTAATTCCACACAGGTAACATGAAGTGCATGTGCAGCTGGATTGGGAAACTCATTGAACCTCCAGTCACAATTTGGAAATGGCCCGGGAGATTTGCCAGCCATCGGTAGTTAAAATTGAGGAATATTTTCATTTTATATCGGAACATTATGTTTACAAGACATTATTCTTTTAAATTCCTACATTGTGAAAAAAGGATATTGTCAACCAGTCGGCCAATCAGCTTGCAATAATAAGTATCGTCAGGGATCCAAGGGTTGTCGTCTCTGGGATTCATACCAAACTTCAGGTATGTGTCACTCAAACACCACCCCTGGGGCCTGTTATCCTTGAGAGAGCCAATGATAGCATGAACAAGCTTCCGCTTTAAGTTTGTCCGGTCCCTAAGCTGCATCTCATAGTAGTGAAGTGTATTGTACAAGTAGGTCACAGGGCGATCTATTAAAAACAAAAAGTGGTTAGTTATGATGATGGCATGATCTAATCCTCTGGCAATAAAATATATGAATAATAAATTGTTAGAGATGCACTGAATCCAGGATTCAGCTTTTTTCACCTGGATTTGTCCGAATCCTTGTGCATGGCCGAACCCAATCCTAATTTGCACATGTAAATCAAGTGTGGGAAGGGAAATCACATGACTTTTTTTTCACAAAACAAGGAAGTAAAAACATTCTTTCCCACCTTTTCCTCCCCTAATCTGCATATGCAATTAGGAGTTGGTATTCGGCCGTATCTTTCACAGATGGTTAGGTCAAATCCCAAAAAGTGGATTTGGTGCATCTCTATAAATAGACTGGGTTACACAGAATCGGCTCCTCTGTCTGTGGCATAATTTTAGCTCCCCCAGTAGGGGTCCCAAACTGCTGGGACAGTCTTGAACTGGGCTGCCTAACAACATGCAGTGAATTAGACGTGGGTGCACCCGAATTGGACGCTGATCCCCCTGAACCCCACACTCCCCCACCCCTTGAAAAAGGTTGGGGACCCCTGCTCTACAGCAACTGTTTGCAAAAAGAGTGGTCCATGAGAGAAATTAACTTTCTGGATGCGAAAACCTCTGCTTTATCATTGAAAGATAAGGATGAGATTTTATATAAAAGTGTGAATGACTGAGCAATAAGACTTTGATCACACAAAAAAACTTTCCATAGTCACACAAAGTATCCTCGAGAGGCAACTTCAGAAAATGAATTGTTCCAAGAGGCATCCCGCAAGCAATTTACATTCTACCTGTCAGGAAGGCATTTAGGGGAGATTAGTTGCCGAAGAAGAGGCAATTTGTCGCTGGGCAACTATAGCTATGTCTGCCACCAACCATTGACAGAGGGTATGAGCCTAGTCTCGTAGAACGAGCTATTCAGGCTGCTTATCAAAACACTTTGGAAGAGTTACTTTACTATAGGAAGGGGATATCGTTTGTACCACACTATAACCAGATGAGTAAAAAGATTGAACAAACAAAGCTTTATTAGCCCTACTGAAGATAAATAAGCAATAAGGTTAATTGTTTGCAGAATTACCTTTGTTCAGCTATAAAAAAAAAATAAAAGGCTCAAAAAGGGCAATTTACAGCCTGAAACATTGCCTGTAACTTTGAACTTATCAAATTCACACTTCTCACTTCTACAAATAGGAGAGTGCGCAACTGCGGCAGTGTGTATAAACAAAATCTATGGTTTTGTGATTTCTTGAGCCCGGAATATGTACTATAAGGTAACAAGATATTGTAGACTGTTTATTTAAGGCTATTACATTACACTTCCATTTCTTTATTATGCTTCTTCATACGGTTATTGGCAATTATATGTTCAATACTATCAGTGAAGTCCAAAATTGTTAATTGTTTCATTTCACAACGGTTTGCTTCAGACCCAAAGTTACCTTGCTGGCCATGTTTTTGATGCAGTACCTACCTTGTGTTTATCACAAAAGACTAAATCATGCTCAGTGAATTTTGTCTGGACTTAGTGTATACAGATAAAAACAGCTTCATAAAAAAGTAGTTACATTTTGCACATTATAGATCAGGAGGTTCAACAAAAGCTTTTTGTCATTCTTAGTGATAATTAGGCTAACATTGTATTCACAGATAGGCGTGGCACTGACACACACTGTTGCACCCATTTTGTTGTTTTTCTTCACTTGTTTTGGTTTCATTTCATGTGTTTACAAATGCACGTGCAATGAGTAAAAAAGTCATACACATTGCATTTACATGCGTTTTTTTAAAATGCACAGAAGTCCGTTTCTAGGTCCACACAACCCCCTATTCTATTGTACTCTGCATGTGTGTCAAAATAAGGGAAATGCAGCACACTGCTATTTAAAACAACCAGACAGAATATAATGGAAATTGCTAAAACCTTTAGGTGCTCTCAAATCTGCATAGCAAACACATTAAAAAGGCCTGGAACAGTAACACCAATTTTATTTTAACGCTTAATTCCCCCCAAATCAGCTATAATAATAAGCAAGGCTTAACGCCCCCCCCCCCTTTGGATATTTTCAAATCTTTAGCTTGAATTTTACTTTCAAAGTGCCCTATTGAAGAAACATGAAAAGGAGACGGCAGCTTGAATCTGAACCAGAACACCGATTCGTATCGATGATCTGAAGTGTCTGCAGCTTAAATAAACATTCCCTGCTGCCGTCGCCTTTTTGCCTTTCTCCTGTGGCGCACTTTGCAGGTTAACTTCAAGCAAAATATTTGAAAACAGCCAAAGGGAAGTCTTGCCTATCATTATAGCTATTTTTGGGAAATAAGTATTTAAAAAATGTGGTGTTACTGGTCCTTTAGCAACTGCTGTGGTATGAACATCCAATATTTTGGAATGCAGGCACCTCCTGAATTTTTTACAAATGACTTGAACTGAATACCTAACTTGTATATGCAAATTAGGGTAAAGTAGGGTTAAAAATATCCAGATTAAAAGGAGGATGGAGGGAGTGTAAGATCAAGCAGAGGACAAGGCTTAAATGTCAACTAAAGTCTAAAATAGAATAATGTTAGAAATGCTGTATTTTGTACACTAAATATAAATATAAACACGTAGGGCGCTGTCCTCTTGTAACTTTGTTAAACATCTATATAATACCAAGACTGCGCACATGCTCAGTGTGGTCAGGGCTTCAGTTGGGAGGTTAAGCTTAGGGACCATCATAAATGATCAAAACAGCATAAGTCAAATAAGATCTGCCATAGTAGAAGATACAGCAAGACTAATTAATAATCAGAATATGCACTGGGTCTGTGGATACATATCTCTACACAGTTGCCAGCTGCTCTACAGGGAAACAAACAAAGCTACTCTAGTTCTGGGAAGCAAGGTGGGGGCTCCCCCCCCAGCGTTTCAAAGTATGATCGTTTCCCTGCAAACCAGTTAGGAACCGTCTGAAGTCTCCTATCCGCAGCTGCCAGAGAAAGTAAAACGAAGGGGGAATTTCACTGCATACAGTCAGGTTTATTATAAAGACAGTAGAAATTTTTCGTATGTTGGACATAGATTTCTTTTTCATTAAAGAAAGTAAAAATGGGATTTTATTTTTTTTGCCATTACATCCTCTTTAATAACAATTAGCATATACGCAACCCAACACTAATTGGCGGATATGCTTTAACTTGACAGCCAGCATAACATTATAACATTTTCAGTGACAGTGATGACTTCATAACAATTTTTTTTTTCAATATCATACAGAACACTGTTCTAGTTTTGTGTGTACAAAAAAATTATGGAATGATCATTGTACAGTACCAGAGCTTTCATTTATATTATTATATCGACATGTATAAGAATATTAAAACAGATACAAACCATGGAATTTGTACAAGCCACCCAGGTGATCAAGCAGAGTCTCCAGAGACTTGGAAACAGGAATTAACTCCAGAAAGCGATGGATGACTATGTCGAACACAGGCAAGAATCGGAGGCAAACATTTCCAAAATAAATAGGAAGATACTGGGGTTGGATCTGTACTGGTGGATTAACCTGTTCTGCAAGGCCTTCAAAGTACAGTTTTTCTGGATACTTCTATAAAAAAGGGGAAAAAATCTAGTTCACTAACATTATGAACAAATAAGATTTTGAAGAAATCACATCAGCTACTTGAAAGAAGTAAAAAGAATAAAATATTTGAAACATCATTGGACAATTTTTAGGCACTCAGGCCAGGAGTCTGGCAGAGTTATAGCAGGGAATGGTGGTGAAACAGTTACCGGGAATCTAAATTTGGGCAGGATGTGGACAAACTGGAGAGATGAGTGACCAGAAATTGGGCAGGAATCCCAAGAGGAGTTGGAATTACAAACCAAACATTTCCCTCTTTCAGCAGTTATCTTGACAAATTTCTGTATATTGCATAAGAGAAACTAGAACACCAAAATAATAAAAAAAAAACCCAAAACCACAAAGAGGAAACCACATTTCAAATAGTCAAGAGCAAAATGTTAATCAGTTTTGATCTTGCCAAATCATGTATAATTAACCTTTTTTCACTCGAGTGCTTAGCAGTATTAAAGGGGTTGTTCACCTTCAAACAACTAGTTGTTTTCAGATAGATCACCAGAAATAATGACTTTTTCCAATTACTGTCTATTTGCAACCGTTTTTCTAATATTGAAGTGTAATTTTTTACCTTCTAAAGCAGCTCTGGGAGAGGGGGTCACCGACCCCCCCCCCAACTATTCTAAACTGATACATGTAAAACAGTAAAAGATAAATAATGTAAAGTAATTGAAAAAAGTCTATTTCTGGGGAACAATTTGAAATCAACTGAACAGAAAACAGTGTTTGGAAGTTGAACAACCCCTTTAAGATAATACTGTTATAATACTGCTAATACAAGGTATCAAAGACAGAATACTGGTATGTAACCAAGGCTTGCAGTATTGACTTAATACTGAAATACATATGCACAAACTATTTTGTGTGTCACGTGTAAATAATATTTATATGTGTGAATGGTTAATGGACCAGAAGACTGCTTTTTCTAACTGTATATTGGAGTAAATGTCCACTAGTAACCGAGTATAAGTTGGGGCCTCCACTTTCTTCCAACGTCTTGCTATTCGTCCCCTAGCTGCTAAGCTGCTATAAAGATACAGGTAAGCATTTTCTCAGTCATCTTATCTCCCACACTTGCGGATCTTGATAGGGTAATAATTAGGGACTTTTTTTTAAACAAGATACCTACTTATAATATTGACATCATTTGTTCTATTCTGCCTAACAAATATATTTGGGTGTTAATGTGGGGACAGCAATTATTTTATACAGCACCATTTCTGCTCCTACTTTATTAAACATTTGCTGAACATTTTCATGCTGCTTGGTCAGAGTAGTAATGGTACATGGTGACAAGTAGAGGTGCACCAAATCCATCATTTAAGCATTTGGCTAAATCGGGAATCTTTCATGAAGGATGCAGCCAAATCTTGAATCAATTCTGAAACCTAATTTATTTATGCAAATTAGTGCAAGGGAAGGTTAAAAAGAACTACACACAGAGTGCAGAAGTGCAAGCGTTGACGAAAAGTTACATGATTTTAAGGGTTTGGTTTGGCCAGGTACTTGGATCAGCCGTATTCTGCTGAAAAATACCAAATCCTGGCCAGATCCAGGATTCAGTGGATACATAGCTACAATTATAAACTCTGGATCAGGAAAGCATGGTGTAGAGCAGTGATCCCCAACCAGTAGCTCGCGAGCAACATGTTGCTCTCCAACCTCTTGGATGTTGCTCTCATTGTCCTCATAGCTTATTATTTATGTGCTTATTTTTGAATTCCAGGCTAGGAAGCAAGTTTGCTCAAGCCCAAAGGGGCTACCAAAATAGCCAATCACGGTCCTTATTTGGCAACCCGAGGGATTTTTTCATGCCTGTGTTGCTCCCCAACTCTTTTTACATTTGAATGTGGCTCACGGGTAAAAAAAAAAAAGGTTGGGAACCCCTGGTGTAGAGCCATGTGCAAAGGATTCCTCAGAGGATTGGGCAGCTGAAAACATCCTAGAAACAAAAGACCCTCTTGGCCATTATTTCAGCCTGTTTTACCTATAATGTGTGCAGCATGTGTGGTAAATGTTATTGTTTACATCTGAATCAGAAGCATTCCAGTGTTGAATGTGCGTGACAAGAAGTAACATGATATCAAAGCATATTTCAGAATTTTCTACCTTATGGTAATTCATGTGTTTGGTATGCCAGTCATTCTGAAGCCAGTGCTCTGGGGAATTTTCCTTCACAAAGTCGCTTACTCTGTTTCTGAAGTCATTTGGCTTCAGAAGCAGCAGTTGAATAATGAAGTAGCACACCTGGGCTTCATTTCCTTCATGGCTGCGCATGGCCTAGGAGAAAATCAGCATTTACATTAATGTCTTGCTGTGAATAGATGCACATAAGGATTTCAAATGTTTTGCATATGTATAAAGCAAATGCCAAGAATATCATAGTACACACTTAAAGGATAACTAAAGCCTAACTAAATAAGTAGCTAGAAATGTTGTACATTATGTTTTGTGCTTCTGTTCCAGCCCAAGGCAACCATAGCCCTTTAGCAGGGAAGATCTGGGTCTCCAAAGATGCCCCAGTGGCTCCCCATCTTCTTTTAAGCGGATTCACTGCACATGCTCTGTGCTGCTGTCACTTACTGAGCTTAGGGACCCACTCACAATATACAGTACATATAGAATAGAAATGTCACAATATAAGGCAGATTAGTAATTAATACAGATAATTACTACATGGCAGCACAGAAACCAGTGCAACTAGCATCAGAATTTGATAATCAGCCCTGTAGCATCAGCTTACATCACAGGCCAACCTCCTCATTTTCTGCTTGATATTTTGTGGAAACCGCTAAGCTTAGCTTCTCAACAGCTGCTCGGAGCCCACTGAGCATGGATCACAGACACTTTCAAAGATAGTGAAACCAAGTTTGAAATCCTGGATCAATGCTGCTATTAAAAAGCTGAAACATTAGGCTGGTCCAATCCTATTGATATATTTTTTTTAGCCATATTAGTTTTTAGGGTTTAGTCCTCCTTTAAGAGTTACAAAAGTGAAGCCACTCAAGTATTATAGCACCTGTGAGTTTTAAAAATTAAAATGGTAAAAACAAAAATAGAACAGAAAACCCATAAATATCTTAAAATCATACTGTACTAATATTGAGCAACTATAACACCAGCTATTAATATCACATGCAGTTGGTCCTTCAAGTATTTAGTGAAATAAATACTCTAATATAAGGTAACTGCTTTTGGGTATTGAAGGGATCAGGGTCAAAATAATCATATCATAGTAGTGAAAGATAAAAATGCTACAGTTATTGCCTTAGTATATAATCTTTCATAAACAGACCCTGGAGACTGTTTTGGCAAAATTAATATAATAGGCCTATATATTTATTCAGGGTCATGAAGTGATATAATGCACTGAGAAGATCTAAACAGAACAAAACTTGGTCTGTTTAGAAATTTGAATTATGGTTTGCATTTAAGGCTATATCTCTGCTTCTAAACCAGCAGTGCTAGATTCATAACTGGTCACACCAAATCTGAAGAAGTTTTATTTTAACTGTACTTCGTAAATAATCATTAACAACAAGAAATATAAACAAGAAAGTGATTAATTACCAAGCACAATATTAGTCGATCCAAGGTTACAATGTTATACTTCCACACCATGTCGTTAAGCATCTCAATACACTTATTGAGTTGTTGGCCTCCTGCGGAGGTAGAAAATTCATACACTAAAAAATCTGCAAAAGTTCTGACATGAGCAACAAGCGCTCTAGCTCCTATCCTCTCCAGGACCCTAAAAAAGAAAAATAAATATACAACAATCAACCATTTGACAAACTGCAAGGATTTAAAAGATGTTTTCACCAGCAAATTTTCCCTTGCGTTTCACTTTTATTAATTAATATATTCTGCTGCTGCGAAACCTACAAGGAGAGTTTTTTCTAAAAATCCTTGGATAATCTAATTGCTGCAACTTTTCCAAGCATAACAGAAGCCATCTATTAAAAGTATTGGATCTATAATTGGGAATTGGGTTCTTACAGATAAGGGATGTTTCCTTTATTTGGATCTTCATATGCTAAGTCTGCCAAAGATCAAATAATTGTTTTGTCACTAATATGGATTAATGCTGCTTAGTTGTATCTTGTACCCGTCTTATAATTTTAGAGAAAAATAATATTTTTTTTATAATTAAAACTACTTTAAAATGTATTGTGTGGATCATGGGCTTTCTGTAATTCACAAGAATAAAATAAAATAAACTGGTGTAACAGTCCTTGGGTCAAAAGTTTTTCGGTATATTTCACCCTTGCTCTCATCCAAAGCAAATAAGTAAAAAAATATATAGGGTTACGGATACCAGGAAGTGCAGAGAACTGCTGCTAAAGTGCCTTTATTCCACACGACACGAGCTTGAGCTCGAAACATGTCGCGTGGAATAAAGGCACTTTAGCAGCAGTTCTCTGCGCTTCCTGGTATCCATAACCCTATATATTTTTTGACTTTCTGTAATTCAGAGTTTTCTGGATAACAGGTTTCCAGATAAGGGATCCCATACATGCACCAGATTCTTAGATAAAAGTACTGTACAAGAAGATTACAGATGTGCTAATAAGTTTGTATACAATGGCAGAATTTATGATTTCTTAACCATTTTCCTTCCTGGCAAAAAGCCTCCAGTTCCCATAAATTCTTGGGCTGTCTTGCATGAACTGCACATTTAAAGTCTACTCTCAGTGGCTCAATGATATGGAGGTCAGGTGACTGAGATGGCCATTGCAGAACCTTCACTTTATTTTGCTGTAGCCAAAGACAGGTCGACTTGGCCTTGTGTTTTGGATCATTGTCATGTTGGAATGTCCCATGCACAGCTGCTGGGCTGATGAGTGCAAATGTTCTGTGTCTTTGTAGCTCACACATCCCCAAAACAAGCAATCCACCACCATGTTTCACAGCAGGACTGGCGTACCTTTCTTTATAGGCCTTGTTGACTCCTCTCCAAGTGTAGCGTTTATGGTTGTGGCCAAAAAGTTCAATTTTAGTTTCATCACTGCAAATGACTTTGTGACAGGAGGTTTGATGCTTGTCTCTGTGCGATTTGGCATTTGTGTAGTAATGACTTTCTTCTGGCAATTCGAACATGCAGCCGATCTTTTCAAATGCCTCCTTATTGTGCATCTTGAAACAGCCACACTATATTTTTTCAGAGTCCTATAATTCACCTGAAGCTATTTGTGGGGTTTTCCTTGCATCCCGAACAATTTTTATGGCAGTTGTGGCTGAAATTTTTAGTTTTATTTGGTTTGGTTTCAACAGAACCCCTAATTTTCCACTTTTTTATTAGAGTTTGAACACTGCTAATTGGCATTCTCAATTCCTTTGATATTTTCTTAGATCCCTTTCCTGTTTTATAGAGTTAAAATACCTTGTCCCACAGATCCTTTTACAATTCTTTTGCTTTCCCCATGACTTATAATAAAAAAAAACATCAGTGCAGCACTGGATGAAAGATGCAAGGGTCTGTCAGGAGTCCAAAAAGTCAGTGACCTTTTATAAACACCCACTAATTACAAGCAAACATGTCAGAGGTGAAGATGAAGACCTTTAATAGCCATTCTAACCCTTTTGTGTCAAGTAGTGTGCATGTTATCAGGCCAAATCACCCAGATATGTAAACTTTTGATCAGGATCATTTGGGTAGTTTGTCTATTGATTATGCTTGAAAAAGAGTAAACACAGTTGTTTGACAATAAATGGCTTCAGCCAACCACTAACCAAAAGTGAAAGAAAAGTTTGTGTGTCATCATTCATATTCTCTGAAAAATGGTTAAGAAATCATAAATTCTGCTAGGGTGTGTAAACTTGTGAGCACAACTGTATGCACAGTTTTGATCTGCTGGTAGCAAGTTAACATAAGAGAGCCTGTAAACCCAAGCTATCTAACCAAGCATAGCCATTTTCCAATGAAGGAACAAATACATATTTTTATATGTTAATTGGAGGATTAATCTTGGAGCAATATAACACGCTGTAGTATACAATATTCATTAGCCATCAACATTTTCTTGATCTCTGAAATCATTCTGATAGATGGTTTTTTTGTACATTTTATGAACAAGACGTCATAGCTCCCTATGAGCCTTTTTGCTCTTGGAAGGCACAAGCATTTAAGCTTAGTGAGTGATAGAGAGAGTAGCTAAATTAGAAGGATGGCCAAAAAATGTTAGGTGGAAAAAGCAAGGTTGAAATGTTTACTTTTTTTTTTTTTAACTAAAATATAGCCATTTCCACTCATAAAATTTACATGAACTTTTAATTTATACGATTAAGAAATAATTTACCTGTAACCAATTTGATTAATCTGATCTGTTTCTAAAAGCATTTTCCACAGCAGACAAAGGAATAGAGGGGGTGAGCCCTGCAAGGAGAAATGTGTGATTATGTCGTTTTCATTGGTCATGGACTTCCACTTTCTGTACTCTTCCTCAACATTCTTTTTGAGGTTGAAACGACTTTCTTGGGGCACATTGTTCTGCTTGAAGAAAGCCTAGTAGCAAAAAAATTTAAATAAATAATCCAATACAATAAAACAATTATAATTAATTACATGAACTGTTTATAAGCATCAATGAGCCATTCTAGCTTGGTCTAATATATTATGTACAAGTGTATGCAGTAATAGTTAGGTCACAACATGTCCTACAAACAATAAAAAAATAAGTTTTTGGTTTGATATTAGGACTTGGGGAGGGGGAAAAAACATCATAACCAGTGGATTCTAGCCTCACACCACAGTAAAGCATGACAGCTTCTCTCAAATCCAAATACTAAGGTGTTTCAGGCTTGGGGAAAGAAATGAAACACTGTTTAAAGGGAAACGGTCATGCGAAAACATGTTTTTTTTCAAAACACATCAGAATTATGCATTGAAATACATTTCTCAAAAGAGCAAACAAATTTTTATATTTAATTTTGAAATCTGACATGAGCCTAGACAGATTGTCAGTTTCCCAGCTGCCCCCAGACTTGTGCTCTGAAAAACTTCAGTGACTTTTTACTGCTGTAGTGCAAGTTGGAGTGATATCACCCACCCCAGCAGCATAACAGAACAACGGGAAGGCAACCAGATAGCAGCTCCCTAACAAAAGCTCCCAGGTAGAGTTAAGAAAAGCACTCAATAGCAAAAAGCCAAGTCCCACAGACACATTCAGTTACAGAAAAAGAAGCCTGCCAGAAAGCAGTTCCATCCTAAAGTACTGGCTCTTTCTGAAAGTGCATGACCAGGCAAAATGCCCCGAGATGGCTACCTACACACCAATATTATAAATTAAAAAAAAATACACTTCCTGGTCCAGGAATGAAATTTTAGATGATAGAGAGAATTATTTGCAGTGTTAACAGTATAATTTAGAAATAAAAACTACACCCAAAAAATCATGACAGAATCCCCTTTAAATTATAGCACAGGGAATAGTTTTATAGCATAAATAAATGACTTGTGTAGAAGTCGCCAGTATACAGATGCAGTCACTTGGATTTGTGTGTTAAATGCGTTGTGACTTAACTCATCTATCCCATTTATCCAATTTAGCACAGAATATTGTGTCACAGCATCCCTTCCAATTAAAGAGTTCACCATTGAAAACAATGAGGCTTTGGTATGCTAATGAAAAGGTTAAATGCATTAAATGAGTTAAGATAACTTTGGATAACACAGTTTCTTCAATTAGCCCTGAGTCACGACGCATTTAACTTACAAATCCAAGTGACTGCATCTGTATCTTGAATAAGTATTATGCATCAGATGTTATCCATCAGATATTATGCAGGAATTTTGCATTCAACAAATACTTTTAGCAAGTTTTTGCTTCCCCTGTTGGCCACACATAGAAATACAAATTGTAATAAATACCTGCAGTGGTGCTGGAAAACAGCTAAGTGTATGCAAGGCCCAGTTATGAGGTGTAAAGCTGATTATGGTTTGGAGAATGTCTTTGCACCATGTGCCTTGTATCGATTCAGAGCCTGTGAAAAAATCTAAGCAACAAAACAAATGAGGAGTGATATGTTGTTTCATGCAGCATCACCAACAAGCAGATGATTTCAATTCTAAGAAATGGGTATAGCGTACATTACAATCATTGCTAGATCATTGTGCAGTAAAAAGTTACAGTACCAGTAACATGTGTGGCTCTTGCGATGGTAAGTATAAGAGCTCTGTTAAGCTCCTCTGACTCTGCCGATAACACAGTTTTGGGGTCACTGAGGAAACGTGTGAATTGTGGTTGTACTTCAGAACTGCCAAGAGCTGTGATCAATCTCAGAGCTGTACTCTCAACACTATAAAGAGAAGCAGAAAAAAGCATGAAAGCATAAATATGATTTTTGAATGACGTATGAAATAGTCATGTGAAATAGTCAGGGAGCACAAAAGCAGAAACATAACATGCAAGAGAAAACTTAAGTAACATGGGGTTACTATAAAGAACAGATAGCTGGAAAAGAAAGCATATGCAGGTATAGGATCAGTTATCCAGAAAGTTACAAAGTTAGGAAAGGCTAGATCTCATAGACTCCATTTTACACAAAGAATTAAAAAAAATGATTTAATTTTTCTCTGTAATAATAAAACAGTATCTCATACTTGACCCAAACTACGATTTAATGAATCCTTAATGGAAGCAAAACCAGCCTATTGAATTTAATATTTACATGATTTTCTAGTAGACTTAAGGTATGAAGATCCAAATTACGGAAATATCCGTTAACGGGAAAACTCCAGGTCAAGAGCATTCTGGATAACAGGTCCCATACCTGTATAACAAATTACATTCTATGGCTTTTATTTAGTCTCATTTGCAATAGAAATACCATCAGAGATTAACAATTCCTTATACAGAAATCAGTTTTGCCCAAATATTTATTTGTAGGTAACTAACCATAGATGAAGTTGGTTTTGATTTGTCTGTGGAACACCAGCAAGTGAATGAAGGTGGCTCAGAAGCTGTACTCGGTAGTGAGGCTGAATGTGGTGCATTCGATAACTGAACATTTCCAGCAGGGTGTGAAGGATCCCCCAGGCATGTGACTTAAAAACTGTAGGCAAAAGCTGGCCTGGCATAAACACATAATTTATGCAAAATTAATAAAAGAAATATAGTAGCAAACACATGGCTCATCTAAATTATAAGTCTGCTTCTGTCAGACATTTATTTTAGTTGCAACTGCCGTACTCCTGAAAAATTTGTAAAATTTTATATTTTTACATTATTTTTCATAACACTAATTTATTCTTTATTTATTGTTCTAATACTTCTAAAAATACACATTATCTAATGTATATGTTATATGATTAAATAAAGCTTAATACAGATGGCTTAGAATACTGTTGGAAGTATCTATGCACTTGCTTATTGGAATGCACAAAAAAAAATTTCCAATGCTAAATTACATTTTCATTCAACAGGACCTTAGTTGTATTTTAATTAGCTATAACCGATTCCCTTTAACGTATGGCAGTATAGTGAAAATTCTTTTTACATAGAACCAGAAAGTAGTCATTAGTGGGGGTGTGGAGTTGTGAGCCACAGCTGAATGGAATTTGAGGGGTTGCATTCTAATACTAACTTGCTGCCATGGGAAGGGGCGGAGTTTGTGCCTTTGGAGCACTGTTCTATTCTTTTTAATGATTCTCATAATTTGCGCTACACTCCTGCCCCACTGCCCACTGTGTAATAATCACATACTATTTGTCTGATGGTTATTCTGACCTCTCTGGTAAAGACTCAAAAACCATACAGCCACACTGAGTTTGACATTGATTAAATTTGTAGACACTTGTTAAATCCAAATTGCTGAATTGTAGACAGACCACTCGGAATAATCTATAAGCAAGGAGATTTTGCATACTGCACAGACTTGACAGTATGGATAGATAAGGAATGTACACATTAATTCTAGTCCTGTAAGGCCTTTCCTGCTCATTGTTGATGAGGTTTCTGCCTCAAGGTGTGGGTTAGCTTTGGGTCATTACAGCCATTGCAGATAGGGCAACACTGTAGCTCAGAAGTACTGTACACCCTGTGAAATTGGTCAGCTAGGAAACCAACCTGGGGCTGCAATTGTTGAGTTGTGATGGCCCTGTCAAACAGATGACTGGTGCCAATACAAATTTCTGCAACTGCACTAAGTTCCATGACTTGGTTTTTACTTTCAGCACTGCCACTTGCTGGGTCATTCAAAAGAAATTGATAAAATATATACAAATGTTCTTAACCTTCAGCTGTATACTTTAGCTGAATGGGATACTTGATGCTTGGGGGTGACTGGCAATGTTATCAACCTCAGGATTAACAGTGTCTGTTTAAAGGAGAAGGAAAGTATTTTTGTGCTTGGGGGTGCCAAAACTTGACACACTCATACCCTGGGCCAGTGCCCCTATCAGCAGAAAACTGCACCGCCCAGGGATTCTTCCAGCAAGCACCACAAGCAATCCTTTTCCTGCTTCTTCTTGCGTCTGCACAGGTGCAGTAGAGTGAAAAGCTGAAACAGCCATTTCATTCTATTGCGCATGTGTCTGCCCCATAAATTTACAAAATGAAGAAGTGAAGATGATCGCTCTGTGGTGCTCACTGGAAGATCCCCTGGTCGGTGCAGTTTTCTCCCGATAGGAGCACCAGCCCGGGGTGTCAGGTAAGTAAAATAAAACCAGTTTGGGGTGTCTAACTTTTTGCACCACCAAGGCAAAATTACTTCTCCTTTAAAATGGAATCACTGATCAGCTCATGGAAGAAATTGAGCAGCTAGAGAGGATGTAGTGTTCCAACTTATATAGCGTAGCGGTCACTGATCGGTTTCAATTTGAAACATTTGAACAGTATTTCTTTCTTTTTTAAAGCCTGGGAAGATTAGAAGACCATTAAGAGCTGCATTCAACAAAGCACTAGTGGAGAGGTAACTAAAATAAAGATCAACCAATCAGTAAAAACAGTACTTTCACCTAAAACTTGTCACAACAAAAAGAGAGACACAACAAAAATTCCTATCACATTAAGTTAAAAAGATCACTTACTTATGAATCCTTTAATCCCAAGTGATTCAATCTCCATATAAACCAACAAGCGACTGTATGTTTCCACAAGTGCAGGAGCCAAAGCAAAGGTGGATTTCGCTTGGGCCATTTTAATCACTCGAGTAGCAATGCTATGAATTAGGCTTGAAAAGTGGGAAAGAAAATATAAATATGTAAATAGGTTTTATGTATTCTTTAGGGTTATTACATACGTAACATTTTGTTGCCTGCACTCATTCTCCTTTAGCTTAGGCAATAGTACATTAGAAAATACTTTCAGACTGGTAACTTGCTAGAGGTAAAAGGATCGGAATCCGTAAATGCTTGGAAGTACCATCTCCTGCATTTTCCAGAGTGATGTGATTCAAAAGAACATTCTTTGATGCATTTTTCAGAAGCAGCTACTGTCCAATACTGAGTGTGCCCCCTGATTTAAAGCATTGACTGACTTCATTAAAGCTTAAATGAGTCCTCCACCCAAAATTGTTTTTTTTGCAGTGAATTAAAACGTACAGTTGTGCTCATAAGTTTACATACCCTGGCAGAATTTATGAT
>CM044439.1:73467113-73498833 GCA_024363595.1 Xenopus borealis
AAAAAAAAAAAAAAAAGTGGCCCAGCTTGAAACCCTTGGTTCCTGAGTAAACTTCATGTTGCAAAGGATTTAGGAGAAGGCAGGAGGGGTGACTCTGCCCATTGTCCAGTTAGTAGTAATAAGAATATAATAATAAGTCTATGTAATGTTCATGTGGCCCATATTCTGGTGTATAGCTCCATCTGGTTATAAAACTGGTATTGTAGTTTTCTGTGCATTTTCTGTACTTTTACAAATCAAAAGTGTTTGTGTATTTCATGTGGCACCAGACAATTTGTCTTTTTCAAATGTAGCCCAGGGAAGCTAAAAGGTTGGACACCACTGTTTTAGATGGAGATGCTTTGTATTAGAGTCTGTTGTGGTTTTTACACTTAATACATAACACATTTTTTTGTTTTTAGATTAATTAATACACCATTTTTTAGAACTAAAATTCAAGTCAGGTAGAAAAAAAATATTTAAAGTAGCTTCATTCAAGTCAATGCAAATACAATTTTTCTATTTTTTTTGGAATATGACATATAGTTTCAGAGATTTAAGCTGTTAGTGGACATGGCGAGACAAAGCTGCCAAAATATAACTTTCCTATGATTGCTGCCTGTCAATTAATAGCCCAAGCATCATGTGATTTGTTCTCTTTACTACTTTATGTAGGGACTCATAGGTTTCTGTTTGGCACCTATGGAGTTAAGTCCATGATCTCTGTTACTAGGCAGAAGGTTATGTTGCAAGTGTATGCTTCTAACCAATAGTTACAGCCCAGAGTGTAATGACGATTTCCTGCCTTACACTGTATGGTGCTAGGAAGGGAGTGGCAGCTTCCTCTTTGGCCTCTGCATGTGATCCAGCAGCGTGTGCCCAGGGGGGACCTGGGTACAAAAGGCCTGATGCTTTGAAGTGACCCCAAAGGGAGGTGATACCTTTGGTGGGTAAGTCAGGAACCAGGAAATCCCGTGAATGAGGATTAGCTATCCTAGGGGAGTTTGTGTGATAGACTCTCTAGGAGAGTGAGGTAGTGAGGTTTAGCAGTAGGAGTAGCTGAACTCCAACGAGGATTTGCAGGAGGGAGTAGCTTCCCACAGGTTTTGAAAACCTGAGTGCAAGGACCTCAGTGAGGAGGGACTGTGAGGGTAGAGGCTACTTTCCTTGTCGACTTCCAGGAGGGAAGGGATTGTGTAACTGCAAATGCCTGCTGGATGTCTGTACTACTGCTGTAAACCTGCCTCTGATGTGATGTGGTGGATGTCATATTCTAATTCCTCATCATTTGCTCATGTGTGAGTAAACCTGAGGTCCATTGCCTTGTGCATATGTTTAATAAACCCAGTTACTGTTTTCACCAAGAACCTCCTGGAACCCAAGTTTTTCCCTGTGAGTGTGTGTACAGTGCCTGTGGGTTGTAGTTCAACCACTTCTCAAAGGGATCGCTTCCACATTGCAAAGGCCCTGCCCTGATGTGTAAAGTCGCAGTGTAACCCATGCTCATGCCGTGGCTGGAGGTGTTTAACTATCGGTGTGCCAGATAGGCCAGAAAAGCGTTACATTTATATTAATCCAAACTGTTATTGGTATGTTCATCCGACAAAGGCGAATAATCTGCAAATCTATGGCCAGCTTTATGAACAGCTGCTGAACAGTTTTCCCACTTGCTTATCACCATCTAGAAACCATTCAGTGCAAGATGGCCAATTCTTCAAAGCAAATTGAGCCTTCTGGATTAGGCTGGATAACTTTTTTGGATAAACAAAATATTATATAGTCACTGACAAGGTAAAAAAAAAAATAATGCAGTTTGACCATCTTTCCAGATTTAGTAGCCAAAATAGCATTTCATACACTGCCGTTGTTTTGCAGTAATTTTAAGTGAGAGTCCTGTAAAGCATTTAATGTTCTGGAATTTATCCATTCCCATATAACACAAAAATGTAATATATGTGTGCATTAATGTTTAATCTTCAGCAACTTCTGCTTTTTGTTAGGATTCCATATACATTTTCTCTTTATAGTTCCCATGTAAGTATATATTAAAATATGCACAGAGCTCAGCATACCCATAATGGCGTCAAACCAAAATTGAATTGTAAAATCATAATAGGTTTATTGGACTTTTATTCGAGGTAGAAAAAACCTCAAACTCAACTTTTGATAAATAACCCCCTTAATGTATATTTAAAAGTTGCGTAGACTTCCGTTTACTTCTGTGTTACAAAAATGTCTTTCATTAAGGTTGTGTCAAAATTCATCCTTCAATGTTCCTCTAAACAGTTCCCATATTATCCATAGCTCAAAAAAATTCACGGTGTTTTTTTTTTTTTTAAATGTGTATTATTATTCAGCTATGGTCTATGATTTCAAGACGATTACTGGATTTATAAAACACTGTGGTACTGCTAAATCCTTTACAGAAATGTTTTGTACTCTCTCATGTCAAGATCATAACCAGTGTGTGTCATTGTATTTGGTCAATAAGCAGAAAAGCAAAAAAAAAAAAAAAGAAATGGGACACAGAGGGCAATAATTAAAACCACGTTTTAGGTATTAAACTAGCAAGATAAAGAAGAAGATGCTGTGCTGGTACATTGTAGTCCTGCTAATTTCAAGCCCCGGCCAGGTTTATGTTTTGGTATTCCTCATCAGTGGCTACTAAGCAGCCAGCAGCACGGTTAGTCACAAAACAAGAATAAGGTTGTGAACATACCTGAGCAATGTTCAAGGTCTAGAGCATTGGAGGATGGGCAGGACAAGACAGAACAAAAATAAAGGAAGAAAAAAAGAAAAGACAAAACAGTGACTATGAGGCCTGTCTCAAGACGCCAAAAGCCAGAGAATACCCACCAATGGTGTATAAGAAGAAAGACTGGGGCTTGATTATACGTTACATTGATGGTCAAAAAATCACTGGGACATATTTTGGAAAATTACAGATTACGGGCTGGTGCAGTAATCTGCCAAAGGGCACTCTTGAGACTGGCCTTATAGGAGGGGGAAAAGCAATGCAAAACAAAAAATCAACTTTTTATACTCAATTATAATATCCCCAAGGCAGTAAACACTGAACAGGGAGGGTATAATTTGAAGTAGGCTTATAATATACAAAACAAAGGTAAAAAAGGGAGCTATTATAAATACTGTTTTGTTCAACTGCCCATAGCAAAGAGATGTGTAAGAAAAGGGGAGGGGCTAAACTAAAGAAGCATCTCTGTTCCGCAGTACCTGTTTGTTCAGACCCAACATGTTGCACACCATGTCACGAGAGTAAGGCTGCTCCAGAACATATCTCAAAAGAGCAGTCTGGGGTTCGAATAAATCCTAAATAAAGACACAAAAGTTACAATTACATAACATAGCTAGGCAATTCCATTAACATTTGCAAGTTGGATTCATATTAAACTTAATTTGCATCAAATAAACAGAAGCTTAGCAGGCTTATTCTACACAAATGTTTTTTTTTTCAGCATTTCTGATTTTGACACATGAAGGTGGGGTGTTGCCTGGGGTAAGTTTGACTATATTATACAGAATGCAGCCAAAAGGCCTGCTGTTAGAGTTAAAGAAAATGTTCATGTTGTAATTATTGGAAGGAAAAAAATCCTACGCAATAAACAGGGGGTTATTTACTAAAATGAGAATCTCATTATTTAGATAAAAAAAACACGACCAAAGTCCCATAACCGATCGATTTTCCCTTATTTACTATTCAAAAAGCTTGATTTAATCAGTTTGTGTAAAAACCAAATAAAAAATAGTGAAATCCCAAATACTGGGTCTTTCACAGGTTTTTTTCCCCCCTCTATTTTTTGGGGGCTATTCTCTAAAAAAAGCCAACATTTTTCGAATTTTGCCCAAATGGTCATATTTTTGAGCTAATTCCAGCACAGACCACAGAAACAACGAAACAGGATCTCTGCCACAGACCTATACACAACTGTGACAGGTCTGAGATTGTGGGTTTTTGGATTCAGGCTGCATTGGCTTAGGAGTTTACAAAAAATGTTTGCGTTTTGCCACAAAAAGCCTGACCAGATAAATTTGGCTTTTAGTCAATAATAGGGATGCACCAAATCCACTATTTTGGATTCGGCCAAACCCCCAAATCCATTGTGAAAGATTCGTCTGAATACCAACCCCTAATTTGCATATGAAAATTAGTGAGAGGAAGGGTAAAAGGCAGTTGCAGCAGCAGCAAAAATCCTGGCCAAATACCGAACCAAATACTGGATTTGGTGCATCCCTAGCTTACACTTCTCCTTATATTTACTGAGGTTCATGCAAATATAAGTAGTATAAAGAGAGGGTTGTGGGAGCACTCCAAGGTTATAATAGTAAAGTATAAGTGAGATTTACCTGTCCAAATCTCTTCAAAATACACATTTTTATGTGTACATTCATGTACTTTAATAAATTCAAAATACTGTCATGTACTTTTAGTTATATGTTTTTGAACATTAAGGTGCCAAATCAGTTATCACCATAGCATGTGTTACTGTAGCTAGGCAAGTTTTTCAGTTTCATTTTCAAAAGCAAGAAATATATTTATATTTTTCCCACATCTATACACATAAAAAGGAGACTGTGTGTAGGGCCAGGGAATGTGTATTGATCAATCTCTCCTCTTTTTCTCTATGTCTGTATTTAATTTGGCACTTCCATTGTATTTTAGTATTTAGCCATGGAGTGCTCCCACAACCTTTCCTTTTTTGCATTTTGTATTGCAGCAGATCTACACTATTTGGAAATTTAGCAACTATGCTGCAGGCCAGGCTTCCATGTGGTTGTAGCAACCCCACACCCCTCACTTTAAGTGGTGGCCCCATGACTTTGAAAATGGATGTTGGTCTGGGAAGTTTATCCCTCTTAAAAGCTGCAAACGGTCGGAGGATTGATCTTATGGAACTAATGCTGTGGTCCAGGTTCTCTCTCTCCCAGGCCTGGACTGGCAATCTGTGCGGTTGGGCAAATACCTAAAAATGCAAATGAGGTTTGTCTTTAATATGTAAATGAGCCACTCACTTAAAGGAATTGCCCAGTAGAAGAGTAAAAAGCGGGTAAATAGATAGGCTGCGCAAAATAAAACATGTTTTCAATATAGTTAGGCAAAAATGTAATTTATAAAGTCTGGAGTGACCAAGTCTAACATAACAGAACACTACTTCTTGATTTTCAGCTCTCTTTTGTTTACACTGACTGGTTACCAGGCAGAAACCAACCAGTGAATTGAGGGAGGGCCACATTGGTCAAAACTGTTGCTTTTGAATCTGAGCTGAATGCTGAGGATCAATTGCAAACTCCCTGAACAGTTATGTCCCATGTGCCCCCCTTCAAGTCGCTGACTTACTCAGATTTAAAGAGCTGAAAAGCAGGATGTGTTGTATTCTGTTATGTTAGACGTCCATCACTCCAGTCTTTATACATTACATTTTTGGCTAACATTTTTTATTTTGCACAGCCTATTTACCCAGTTTTTATTTGTAACCTGAACTGTTCCTTTAAGAAATGTAAATGAGCTGTCCATAACAGCTTGCAAGAGCTAAGCCGATGCCTGCATTTGTTTGTGCACATGCATATGGGCGGAACCAGGATTTCTGACCAACTTCAGGTAGTAATATTAGAGTTGCCTGATATCTACCCAATCCCTTATGCTTATGATAGGTATGTTGGCAACTGGAGGTTCTAGTCAACCCTGGGGTTGGAAATATAAATCATGCTTTGCATGTGCGGGAATACATGGACTGCTTTGATACTTTTGCAAGGGCTGCTTTTTCCTGTCCAGTCCGGCCCTGCTCTCTCCTAATGGCGGGGGAGGAATAAGCCCTATGATTGAAACCAATGCCCAGGTCGGGAGAACTTTATTTCAGAAGGCTTTAGCATTTGAGTATTATGACAAGAGGTAAATAGTTGGGCACAGCCATATGGGTTTTACCTTGACGTGGTATGGTGCCTTATCATTTTTATGGTAATTACGTAACTAAAAAAAAAACCCTGTCTGTAAATAAATGCATAATAAATAATCTGCATAGATCCCTGCGACAGGGGACCAGGGAAAGTGCATTGATCAATCTCTCTTCTTTTTCGCTATGTCTGTAGCTAATTTGGCCAGATCAGTAGCACTTCCATTGTATTTTAGTATTTAGCTATGGAGTGCTCCCACAACCTTTCCTTTTTGCATTTTATACACACAAAAGGTTTACGAAAATAAATAAACCTGACATTTATCTAACCTTATCATAAGGCAACAGTCCTTTTAATGGAAAACGTAAAGTCAGAGGATCCAGTTTCCAGGAGTTACAGATCGCACCAGAGTTATTTACCACAGGCAGTAGACTGCAGCGTCCTGCAAATGCAATAAAGGATTACTCACACCGTAAGATGCTAAAGAATTGTTAGTATGACAATTATGAAAATGCATCAAAAACAGTATGGTAGATATAACCGCTTTAAAAAATGCAAAAGGTTAATATATAATGGATAAAATGGAAGACCCAAAATAGAAGGTAAACCAAAAGAAAATACATTTTAATTTCAATATTTTCAACTTTTGGCAGAGTTAAGGTTGAATTTAATGTGAATTGAATTTAATGCCTAAAGGGGTTTGAAGCAGGCTTTAAAAAACCAGAAACAATACTGGATGTATACTGGATGAAGTGATCGCTAAAGGATCAGAACGTATAGCAAATATGCAAGTAATTGAACCCCTGGGCAATAATGACAGTAATGTGATCTCATTTAATGTCTGCTACAAACAAATATACACTGTGGCAACTAAAACCCCAAATTTCAGAAAAGCAAATGTTAGCCCCTTAAGGGCTGCCACTCAAAGCACCGTGGACCACGGTGAGGACCAAAACGTCGTTGATCTAATAAATTAATAACTTTCTCATGAAAAATCCTGGTGTGCATTATTTTTTAATTACTTTGATACACTTTCAGTTTTTGGTGTTACAGTTCCTTTATAAGAGGCATAGATTCGTGGGAGGAGGAGGTCATTCCACTGTACATAGTCTATGAGGGGGCTGCCATATTTGCGCAGCAGGAGTCCGTTAATATCAGAACCTTTAGGGTAGGGACAGACAGGGAGATTCGGGGAGATTTTGTCGCCTGGCGTTTTTAGCAGGCGACAATCTCCCCGAATTTCCTTCTCCCTGTCTGCCGATCGTAAAGGCACAAAGCACCAGCGCCTGTGCAGATGCGGCGCGGCGATTTCCGGAATCGCCCGAAGATACCTCATGAGGAAACCGGGCGATTCCGGAAATCGCCGCGCCTGCACAGGTGCTGGCGCTTTGTGCCTTTACGATCGGCAGACAGGGAGAAGGAAATTCGGGGAGATTGTCGCCTGCTAAAAACGCCAGGCGACAAAATCTCCCCGAATCTCCCTGTCTGCCCCTACCCTTAACTGACAGGCTGAGATGGGACAGTCAGGTCAAGGGTATTTCCGCCCGGAACGCGTCAAGCAATGTGTGTAATTTGCCTTCCTTTTAAGATTATGGATGAATAAAGAATTATGCTTTCAATCTACTGTAATGCGGTACCGCTTTTTTCTTCCACTTCAGGTTGGCAAAAGTCAGGTGTAGGAACTTCAACTAACAATTACTTACAAAACCAGACTTCTCAGCAAGAAATTATCAACATGACCTATAGGTAACGTTACACGTACATTCATATTTTAAAAAGTAGTTTTTTAGTGTCAGCATCACTTTAATACTGTGTATTGCCCAGTCAGTCAGCTTGAAGTCTTTTGTGGATGAGGCTCTTTATTTTTTCAGACGGTAAAGCTGCCCATTCTTTCTGGCAAAAAAGCCTCCAGTTCCCATAAATTCTTGGGCTGTCTTGCATAAACTGCACGTTTGAGGTCTCCCCAGAGTGGATCAATGATATCAAGGTCAGGAGACTGAGATGGCCAAAACATTCACTTTATTTTGCTGTATCCAATGACAGGTTGACTTGGCCTTGTGTTTTGGATCATTGTCATTTTGGAATGTCCAAGTACGTCCAATGCATAGCTTCCAGTATTTTTTGTATTTCACCTGAAGTTATTTGTGGGTTTTTGCTTGTATCCCGAACTATTTTTCTGGCAGTTGTGGCTGAAATTTTAGTTGGTCTAACTGACCATAACTGTCCAAGTACATCCCATGCGCAGCTTCCGGGCTGATGAGTGCAAATTTTCCTTCAGTATTTTTTTACAACTTACTGCATTCATTTTGCCATCCTGACCAAATTTCCTGTGCCTGGATATTAAATAGACTTATTATTTTATTATTATTACTAGTAACTGGGCAATGGGCAGAGTCCCCCTCCTCCTATATCCTTTGCAACAAGACGTTTTCTTGGGAACTGAGCGTTTCAAGCTGGGCAGCATTCATATCCATCCTGGGCCGCATTTGGCCCTCGGGCCGCAGTTTGGAAACCCCTGTCATAGGCCTTGTTGACTCCTCTCCAAATGTAGCATTTGTGGTTGTGGCCAAAAAGTTCAATTTTAGTCTCATCACTCCAAAAGACTTTGTGCCAGAAGGTTTGAGGCTTGTCTCTATGCTGTTTGGCATATTGTAGGCAGGATCATATGTGGCATTTGCGTAGAAATGGCTTTCTTCTTGCAACTCGACGATGCAGCCCATCCTTTAAGTGCCTCCTTATTGTGCATCTTGAAACAGCCACAACACAGAGTCCTGTATTTCTCCTGAAGTTTTTTGTGAGGGTTTTCCTTGCATCCCAAAAATTTTTCAGAATATTGAGGTCAGGAGACTGAGATGGCCACTACAGAACCTTCACTTTATTTTGCTGTAGCCAATGACAGGTCGACGTGGCCTTTTGTTTTGGATCATTGTCATGTTGGAATGTCCCAGTACGTCCAATGCACAGCTTCTGGGCTGATGAGTGCAAATTTTCCTCCAGTATTTTTTGAATTTCACCTCAAGTTATTTGTGGGGTTTTTCCTTGCATCCCGAACAATTTTTCTGACAGTTGTGGCTGAAATTTTCGTTGGTCTAACTGACCATAACGGTTTGGTTTCAACAGAACCCCTAATTTTTTGCTTCTTTATTAGAGTTTGAACACTGCTGATTGGCATTCTCAATTCCTTTGATATTTTCTTATATCACTTTCCTATTTTAAAGAGTTCAACTAACTTTACCCCCCGATCCTTTGACAATTCTTTTGCTTTCCCCATGACTTAGAATCCAAAAAACATCAGCACTGGATGAAAGATGCAATTCTGTCAGGAGTCCAGAAAGTCATTGACCTTTTATAAACATCCACTAATTACAAGCAAACAGATCAGATGTGAAGATGGTTACCTTTAGGCTTAGGCCAGACGGGGAGATCGCCCCCGAATCTCCCCGTCTGGCCTTAGCCTTAAAAGCCATTCTAACTCTTTTGTGTCAAGTTGTGTGCATGCTATCAGGACAAATCACCAGGGTATGTAAACTTTTAATCAGGGTCATTTGGGTAGTTTGTGTAGTGATTATGTTTGACAACAAATGGCTTCAGGCAACCACTAACCATGAGTGAAAGAAAAGATTTTGTGTTATTCATATTCTCTGAAAAATGCTCACATAAAATATAAACCTTCATCTTTTGCACAAAGTCCCTGTGTTATTGTTCTTCATGGAGTATGTATGAAAATTACTGTGCACCTGGGCATGTAATATAATATATATATATATATATATATATATATATATATATATATATATATACAGTATATGTAAATAAATAATAATAATAGACAGATATATATGGATATAGACTTAAAAGGTTTAACCTGATGTGTCTTTTTTCAACCTAACTATAATAGGTTACTTAACAGTGATCTCCAACAAGTAGCTCTTGAGCAACATGTTGCTCTACAACCCCTTGGATGTTGCTCCCAGTGGCCTCAAAGCAGGTGCTTGTTTTTGAATTCCAGGCTTGGAGGCAAAAGTACCAGGTGTACTGCCAGAGACTCAATGTAGGTTGCCAATCCACATAGGGGCTACAAATGGCCAATAACAGAACTTATTTGGCACCCCCAGAACATTTTCCATGCTTGTGTTGCTCCTTTTACTTCTGAATATTGCTCACAGGTTCAAAAGGTTGGGGATGCCTGGGTTACTATATATTGCAGCCTTACTTTTTTACACAGTTAGGTTAGATTAGGCAAAATCACAAAAAATCTAAGTACGACAAATACAATGAGAACATATAATTCAAAAATAAAGGTACAGTATACTGGCTATTTTGTGCCATATTAATATTGCTCCTGTAAATTTGTGTGACATATTGTGGTTGTGTGCTGACATATACATAATTTTGAGAAAATGAATTGGCCTGTAACTAATCTATTGTGAACTTCAGCCTTCTCATTATCGTAGACTCATAAAGAAATCAAGTTAGAGCTTGTGTTCCTATTGAGAAAACATAGATAGAAGGTATATAGTCATGTGAACACAAGTTTTTTTTCAAAACACATCAGTTAATAGTGCTGCTCCAGCAGAATCCTGCATTGAAATACATTTTCCAAAAGAGCAAACAGATTTTGCTATATTCAATTTTGAAATCTGACATTGGGCTAACATATTGTCAGTTTCCCAACTGCCCCCAGTCATATGGCTTGTTCTCTGATAAACTTCAGTCACTCTTTACTGCTGTACTGCAGGTTGGAGTGATATCACCCCCTGCATTACCCCCCCCCCACCAGCAGCAGCCTAACAAAAGAACAATGTGACAGTAACCAGATAGCAGCTCCCTAACAACTGCCTAGTAGATGTAAGAACAACACAGTAAAAGCCAAGTCAAACTGAGACCGATTCAGTTACATTGAGTAGGAGGAATAGCCTGCAAGAAAGTAGTCCATCCTAAGGTTCTGGCACAAGTCACATGACAGGACAGCTGGGAAACTGACAATGTCTAGCCCCATGTCAGATTTCAAAATGGAGTATTAAAAAATTGTTTGCTCTTTTCAGATATGGATCTCAGTGGAGGTCTGCTGGAACAATACTATTAACTGATGCATTTGAAGAAAGAAAAAAAAAACTTTTTCCCAGGACAGTATCCCTTTAAATATATGCTGTGTGTGTAATAGTTTGAGTGCTGATAGGCACACAAAAAAACACCTGGGGGGGGGTCGCCACAAAATGTGTGCTATTAACTATTTTCTCAGGTTTTTTTTATTGAGCACAACCTTTCTTCACAGTTGTGTGTTCCATTGTTAAACTCACAAGCAAGAATCACATTGTCCCAGTAGTTTTCAATGAGACTGAAAATCTCAAATGTTTTAAGAACCTGGAAATAAAGTTGTTAGACAATTAATTTCTAAAGAAACTTGCCAGCTTTAACCTGCTGTTTGTTTCTGGTGACTATATTATATGCCAAATACTCAAGGCTCTAGGTAAAAAAAAAAAATTTTTGCATTTTACCATCAAGTTTTTCTTGAATCCAGAAAAAAGCCAACTTGATTTTTTGATAAGTGTACAGTACAGTAGCTTTAATGTAATGGCATTTATTTCAGATGCAACAAATTATGCAATCAAAACTTAATAAAGATGCTGCAACCATCATTTTACATGTAATTATCTAGACAGGCTATAACATTAGCAATCATAAGCCACTGTAATAAACCATAACTGGGTAACACAAAAATGCTGGTAAAGTTTTCATTAGAGCCTTACCACATATTGAACCGATTCTTGCCGTGGGCCGAAAACTATCCACAAAGTCTGAAACAAGGTCCCCAAGCAACTGTAAGAGAAAAAAAAAAAAAGAGCAATGCATTCCCAGTGTCTTGCGAAATAACACGAGTGGCCAAAAGCATTCTTTTCTAAAGAATAGGCATAATACATTCAACGTTTTGCTCATGTTATACAAACTTTCTTAGATCTAAGGAAACCATAATAGTTTGTCTGATTCGCAGTACCTATTTCTCACACCCTCCTATTCAATCCAATTTAACTTTTCACCCGATTCGGGACTAGATGTTCCTCTGCTTTCCATGGCGAGTGGTGCACAGGTTCTCTGGAAAGCAAAAGGGCCTCATTTCCCATATCCTATCATAGTATATAACAATGGATCATGGTGAGGCTGAATGACAGTCAAAGTGAGAGCTGGGAAATGGTTCTTAAGAAAAGGAAACCACTACAAACTGTGCCTAGTAATGTACCAACCTCCACACGGAACATTTCCACAAATCAGAGCATAGATTCTATGAGCATAAATCTACGCTCTGATTTGCGGAAGTGCTCCGTGTGAATGCGCATTGGACTCCTAGGGATGCCGTAGAGAAAACAGCGCGGAATCAAGTATCCACTGACTTTTATATGCAGTTTTACCGGAATATGTTTGAGAGTTAGTATAAGTAAAAAGTATAAAAGCACTTCTGCACAAGTTTTTTATCTTCCCGTTTAAAGCAATCAACAGAGAGACACAGGCACAGAACGGCAATAATATATTACCCTGCTATTTTTCAACTCACGTCTTGTGAGTATATTGTACAAACGGAGACACTAGGATTCTAGTACATATTCCTCATTGGTTTTACTTACAAGTTAAGTGTATACAAGGCCTTATTTTAGCTCTCACAAGTTGGTGATCCTATCTGTGAAATTTTCACCGCAGCATGTGTGTAGACACAATTTTTTTTTGCTGTGTGAGGGATGTGAGATTGATTCACAAGGGAGGAATCCCGTTCTTTCACTTATGGTTGGCACAGAGAGTGTTAAGTAATGATTGACCATAGGAAATTCCAAAATCACAAAGGATGTATCATTTTAATACGAAAATACTATACAATATACATTTTCTGTTGTTCCAATTTTCTTATGAAACATGTTTCCTGAGGATTACAGCAACCACTTTTTTAAATAAACTATTCTAATCAAATTCCAGTCTGTTTTTAGTATGATGTAGAGAACAATATTTTGGGACAATTTGCAATTGGATTTAATTTTTTTATTTGTGGTTTTTGAGTTATTAGCTTTTTATTTAGCAGCTTTCTGGATTGCAATTTCAGCTATCTGGTTGCTAGGGTTCAAATCACCCTAGCAGACATATAATGATTTGAATAAGAAAATGCAATATGAATAGGAAAGAGCCTAAATAGAAAGATAAGTAAAAAAAAGTAGCAATAACAATACATTTGTAGCCTTGCAGAGCATTTGTTTTTTGACGAGTCAGTGACCCCCACTTGAAATGTGGAAAGAATCAGAAGACGGCCGACAGTAATTCAAAAAAGGATGGATGTCATGGGCAAAAAAAAATTTTTTTTTCAAAATGCATCAGTTAATAGTCCTGCTCCAGCAGAATTCTGCATTGAAATTAATTTCTCAAAAGAGCAAACAGATTTTTTTGTATTTCATTTTGAAATCTGACATGGGGCTAGACATACTGTCAATTTCCTAGCTGCCCCAAGTCATGTGACTTGTGCTCTGATAAACTTCACTCTTTAGTGCTGTCCTGCAAGTTTGAGTGATATCACCACCTCCCTCCCCCTCCCCCCCAGCAGCCTAACAACAGAACAATGGAAAGTAACCAGCTCCCCAACACAAGATCACATCTGTCTGATAGATCTAACAACAGCACTCAATAGCAAAAACCCATGTCCCACTGCGTTCCATTCAGTTACATTAAAGAGATTCTGACACCTAAAGTCAAACTCCTTTTTACCTCTATTATAATAACTGGCTTTGAAAGCTACTTCTAACTTTGCCATAAGGTATTTGTATGATGCTTTTCCATTACCTGTCTGATCCCCCATGTACTGTATGTGGGGGCTGCCATATTTGTGCACCCGGCATCTGTTATCATTAGAAACTGTAACTAACAGACTGAGATGGGACTGTTAGGCTGGCAAAGTAAGAGTGTCAGGGTGTCAGAGAGTCAAGCTTAGAAATTTCAGCTAACAGTTATATACAAAAACAAACCTCTCAGCAAAAAATGATCAACATGACCTATAGGCAACAATTAATGTACATTCATATGTTAAATTTCATTTTTTAGTGTCAGTATCACTTTAAGAAAGAAAAACAACAGCCTGCCAGAAAGCAGTTCCCTCCTAAAGTGCTGGCACAAGTCACATGACCGGGGCAGCTGGGAAATTGACAAAATGTCTAGACCCATTTTAGATTTCAAAACTGAATATAAAAAAATCTGTTTGCTCTTTTGAGAAATGGATTTCAGTGCAGAAGTCTACTGGAGCAGCACTATTAACTGATGCGTTTTGAAAAAAACATGTTTTCCCATGACAGTGGACCAGTGAACCACCCTTTTTAATGACTGTTGCCGACCACCTAGGTGTACAGTTGTGCTCATAAGTTTACATACCCTGGCAGATTTTATGATTGCTTAACAATTTTAACAAAAACACAACTGTTTGACAACCACTAACCATGAGTGAAAGAAAAGTTTTTGTATTATCATTCATATACTCTAAAAAATCTAATTCTGCCAGGGTATGTAAATTTATGAGCACAACTATGTTCTGCCATTGAATTTCTGAGAATTAATTAGACTTATTGGTGTTATACTGACAAATTTACATGCCTTTTTGTGTATGTATAATCTTGTGAATTATATGACAGTTTTACAATATGTTGTTACATTATTTTGGCTAGTCAATCAGATCGATTACTAAAATGAAAAACTAGACTAATGCACTGAAATCTGGAGGTACAGGTATGGGACCAGTTATCCAGAATGCTCGGGACCTGGGGCTTTTCTGAAGGACTGATCTTTCCATAATTTGTACAAGGTACGGTTTTATTATTACAGAGAAAGGAAATAATTCAAAAAATTTTGATTATTTCATTTTAATGGAGTCTATGGCAGACAACCTTTCCGTAATTCAGAGCTTTCTGGATAATGGGTTTCCGGATAAGGGATCCAATACCTGTACTATAATGTACAAAGATAACATACCCAGTGTGGGAGCTTTCCCTCAGGATAAAGTTTTAGTACTTCTGTAACTGCAAGGTATGCAGGAAGAAGACAAGCATTTCTCTCCAGAATGTAAGCCACTACCTAGACAGACAGAACAAATTGTTACACTGAAAATCTGTAAACATTTTTTTGACTAATAAAACCTAAAGATAATATTTTGAGAATTAAACATCAAACAAGAATGCTAGAAAACGTAGTTTGATGATAAATACTTTATCAATACAATGAATGCTTTCTTTAAAAAATGCAAGCCTGCTTGTAGTGTCTAAGAAAACTGACTTTAATGTTAAATCACAGAAACAATTTTATTACCTCTCTTGCAGCTAACAGCTGCTGTACAACTGCAGAGCTGACCGTATCAGGTACAGTTTGGATTTTCTCCAGTATGACTTTCAGAAGGTCTCGTACACCCTGGGGCAGAGGGAAATTGAAATAAAAGGCACATTAAAAATTTTTTGGAATATGAATATGAGAGGGCCTGAATAAAAAGGGGAATAATAAAGTAGCAAAAACAATAAATGTGTAGGCTTAGAGAGCATTTGGTTTTTAGATAGGGTCAGTGACCACCATTCGAAAGCTGGAAAGAGTCAGAAGAAGAAAGCACATTTATAATGAAGACCAATTTGAAAGTTGCTTAGAATTGGCCATCCTATAACATATTAAAAGTTTACTTAAAGAGGAATCAACCCTTTAAATCAATTTCTCTTGCCTAGATTGGGGGACACAGGCACCATGGGGATGAAGATCCTGTTACTTGGTGAAAGGACATTAAAAGGTTAAAGATGCTCCTCCTCCTCCTGCTCTGGGCTTCATCCCCTGCCCACTTCCTCAACCCCCCAGTTTTCTTTTAGTGTCCTCAGAAGGAGGATGGACGCTAGGTGGCATGCCACTACAGGGGCCAGAGTTTCCCTTCCAGAGCCCCTCCAGCCTAGGATCAAGTGTTCCAAGCCTTCCCGCTCTACGGACCCCCTGCCATCAAGGGAGCTCACATCACCACCAACCTCCCTTCTCAAGGGCGCAGGACTCCTCAGAGGTTGGGCTGCCACGACCTACACCACAAAGTAGGCACAAGCCCCCTTTTTCTTAGGGCACAACAGGGTTATAATTGCCCTTCCTTATCCTAATGGAACACCTTGTGTCTCCAAAGCTGATGGATCCCATCCCCCGACATTTCCCTCACCTCTTCTGCGGCCCATTCTCCGGCTATAATAACAGGCCGAGCAGGGGAGCAGTCCCTTCCCAAACAGGCATCTGCTCGCCCCGACACATCAGTCTCCTTCCTCGCATGTAGTTCTTGCAAGCAAAAATTCACTACCGCTTCGACTGAGCCGCTATGTGGTCAATGTAAAGACCCTACATCAGCCACTGCACCCGCACAACTCCACTCGTCCCTACCCAGCTCTGCTGCAGCTTCGGCTACTCAACAGAGCAAGGATTCAGAGTTGGTGCGCGCATCATCTCTATCCCTAGCAGGTCTTCAGAATCTAGCTAGAATTCCCGAGACCCTAGACAAGGTTTTAGAACACTTGTCTGCACAGCCTCACAGGGCGGCCACTAATCTGGCCCCAAAACGCCCACCCCACTCTCCATCAGCATCCCAAGACAAGCTGGAAGAAGCCTCAGTGGAGGTGGGACAAATACTATCTGAAGAGGAATCCGACCAAGAGCAGGATGCCCCCAGATCACAAAGAGAGGTAGAGAATTTGATCCAGGCGGTGTTGCAGGCGCTTTGTACAGGTGATGTTCCGTCCTCAACTGAACCAAGCAAGAACATATTCAAGAGACCAATGAAGTCTTGAAGACATAGTTAAGACACAATGGAAAACTCCAGACCACAGAGTACAATTTTCCAAACGCTTTCTCCAGACATCCATTTCCACAGGAACGTACAGACATATGGTCTTCGCCACCAGCCATAGATCCATCGGGTTCCAGACTGTCCAAGACCACAACCATCCCAGTAGCTGATGCGGCCTCCTTCAAGGACCCCATTGACAAGCGACTTGAAGGGTTCTTCAAAACGATCTTCACAGCTACGTGAGGTGCCCTGCGTCCAATCTTCACTAAGGCTTGGGTCTCCGGAGCTAAGGAGGTATGGGTGGAACAAGCGGCACAGCTCATCAGTTCAGAAGATCCTTCCACAGATCTACTTCTATCAAAGATAGCGGACGCATACGCTTATATGTGTGAGGCAGCGCTTTATGCGGCAAAGCTAGTGGCCAAGGCTTCCACACAATCTATTGCAGCCAGACGCTTCTTATGGCTAAAGAACTGGTCCGCAGATCTTACTTCCAAGAGATCCCTCGTCGGACTCCCATTCGTGGGAAAACAATTATTCGGGGCAGAACTAGAGAAAATAATTGCTCAGGCTACAGGGGGCAAGAGCACCTTGCTTCCCCAGAACAAAGCCAAGAGGCCTACCTTCAAGAGACGGACATTTTTTCGCCCCTTTCGCCAAGGTCAGAACCAGAGGCAAAGGACCCACACCAAAAAACAAACAACCAACTGACCCAGATTTCAATCCAGACAGAACTCTTCCTGAACAGGAGGCAGATCTGCACCCAAGCCATCACAAGACAAAACTTCCACAGCATGAGGAGGTGCCCACCCCCGAAGGCTACCCTCGAGGCGGACGCTTAAGAAACTTTCGGGAGGTGTGGAGACAAAAAGTCAAAGACCCTTGGGTACTACAGGTCATTCCCCAAGGCTATCTAATAAAGTTTGCAAAGTTACCCCCACAGCGTTTCTTCATCTCAAGACTCCCTACAGGAGAACACAAACTCTCCGCTTTTCAGGATGTTCTCCACACTCATCACCGCAGGAGTTATACAGGCGGTCCCTCCAAAGGAGAGAGGTTTCGGGTCTTACTCAAACCTGTTCATTGTACCCAAGGACTGATTGTTCCGGCCAGTCCTAGACCTAAAGGCACTCAATGTTCCCGTAAAGAAACGCCATTTCAAGATGGAGTCTGTTCAATCGATTCTATTGTCCATGGAAATGGAGGAATTCATGGCCGTGATCGACATCAAGGATGCGTACCTACACGTCCCCATACATCCCAATCATCACAGATTCGTTTTTCAGTAGCAGGCGAACATTGGCAGTTCGTAGCACTACCATTCGGCCTATCCTCCGCACCCAGAGTCTTCACAAAAGTAATGGCTGCAGCTCTGGAAGGAATTCGATTACTAGGAATGAAGGTCATACCATACTTGGACAACCTTCTGCTCAAGGCTTCATCCAGGCATCTGGCGACAAAACACCTTAACACAGTTAGGCTGACTGATCCACATACAGAAATCACAACTAAGTCCTTCCTACAGAGTACTTAGGGCTTGTCATCAACACTTCAACAGGAAGAACCTTCCTCCCCAAGGACAAAATCAAATAGATGACAAGTCTCTTGTCGACACTGCAAGGGTCAGATCAAGTACCTCTGCGGTTCACTATGAGAGCCCTAGGGACAATGGTATCAGCCTTCCCTGCGATACCCTATGCACACCAGACCATTACAAAGGCTGATATTACGGCATCAGAGAAAAGACATAGCGAATTTAGATCGAAAAATTCGCCTATCAGAACCAGTGAGAACCTCAATCAAGTGGTGGTTCTGACCACCAAAACTTCAGTCGGGCAAGCCATTCCCCAACCACACGTGGACGGTCATCACAACGGATGCCAGCCTACAAGGCTGGGGAGGAGTATTAGGAAACCGAACGGTTCAGGGTCGCTGGTCTTTAACAGAACGGCTGCTCCCCAGGAACATCTTGGAGCTCAGAGTGATACACCTATACCTACTCCACTGGTCCAACAAGCTACTAGGGCTACCAGTAAGAATACAGTCAGACAATACGACAGCGGTAGCCTACATCAACCACCAAGGGGGCACAAGGAGCCAAGCGGCACTGGCAGAGGCGCAAATAATTCTATCCTGGGCAGAAAACACAGTTCCAGCTATATCCGCAGTTCACATTCCAGGAGTGGACAACTGGATGGTGGACTTTCTCAGCCGAGAATAGATAGATCAGGGCCAGTGGAGTCTACACCTAGGAGGTTTTTCAACTAATTCTCTCAAGGTGGGGCACTCTGGAAGTCGATTTAATGGCATCGAGGTACAACAACAAGCTTCCGTGGTTCTTTGCAAGAAGCAATGATCCACTAGCCCTAGGGGTAGATGCACTAGAAGTACCGTGGCATTTTCATCTGACGTATATATTTCCCCCACTGGCTCTCCTGACGCAGGTCATCAAGAAGATAAAGCAAGAAAGGGTAGAGACCATTCTAATAGCGCCTTACTGGCCTCGCCGCAGATGGTTCACAGATCTCAGTAGACCCTCCATTCCATCTTCCAGACAGAAAGGATCTGCCATCTCAGGGTCCGATAATACACCCAAATTCACCTCAGCTGGCTTTAACTGCATGGCACTTGAAGCCCTAATTCTATCCAGATCTGGAGTATCACAGGAGGCAAGGACCCACAGTCCTGGGATGAAGGTATCATTTTACTATTCCTTCAGGAAGGCTTGAACAAGAGTATAGCTCTCAGTTCACTTAAGGTTCAAGTGTCAGCATTATCCATTCTTTTCTAAAAACAACTAGCCATTTTACCAAACATCAGGATGTTTCTTTAAGGAGCCCTGAGAATTTCACCGTACCATCATCTAATACCTCCTTGGGATCTTAACCTGGTGCTCTCAGTTATGCAGGACCACCCGTTCGAGCCTTTGGATTCAATTCCGTTATCTATGTTAACGATCAAGGTTACTTTCCTACTAGCGATGAATTCCGCCAGACGGGTCTCAGAACTGGCTGCTCTGTCTTGCCAATCACCATTCTTAGTGTTTCACAGAGATAAGGTGGTATTGAGACCAACTCCAGAGTTTCTACCTAAGGTGGTGTCAAAGTTCCACCTCAACCAGGATCTAGTGGTACCGTCTTTTTGACCGGATCCCAAGACAAAGCTGTAAACTAAATTACACAACCTAGATGTTGTCCGTGCCCTCAAAACGTACACCACGGTTAATAGAGATTTTCGAAAGGTAGAAAACCTATTTGTCATACCTGACGGTCCAAGAAGAGGATCCAAGGCATCTAAATCCACCATTGCAAGATGGATCAAATCAGCCCTTCTCAAGGCCTACGAGGAGAGAGGGATTGCCTCACCCTTAGGATTTCGGGCTTATTCCACTCGTTCGCTCAGCACTTCATGGGCGATTCGCCACCAAGCTTCAGCAGTGCAGGTGTGTAGGGCAGCAGTGTGGTTCTCACTGCACACCTTTTCAAAATTTTACAGGGTGCATACATTCGCCATGGTGCCTGTGTCCCCCAATCTAAGCAAGAGAAAAATAGATTTTTGTACATACCGTTAAATCCTTTTCTCTTGTCCTACATTGGGGGACACAGGCCTTCCCTTCCTGTATTGTTCAAGTTTAGTCACACAGTTTTGTTAAAATGTTTATAGTTATCTCTTTTCACAGTTCATTTTCAGGTGGAATGAGCAGGTTCAGCCTTTTATGGGAAGTGGCTCCTTCTCTTTCCTGGGCCTGGGTAGTGTCTGTCATACTTCTTCGGTTAGAAAACCGGGGAATTGAGGAAGTGGGCAGGGGAGGAAGTCCAGAGCAGGAGGAGGAGCAACTTAAACCTTTTAGTGTCCTTTCTCCAAGCAACAGGATCTTCATCCCCATGGTGCCTGTGTCCCCCAATGTAGGACAAGAGAAAAGGATTTACAAAAATCTATTTATCTGGTTATATTAACTGCCATAGGTTATTCTAAGGCTAATGACAAATGATGAAACAAATAGAGCAAATTTGCACCCATCTGCTCAGTCTGTTAAATGCCACTACATCAGAATGTGTACATGCACACACAGGAAGGATTTCGACACAAAGGTATGCATTTAAACACCAACATCTGCTCAGTGTGTGCACACAAGCTGCCTTCTAAGTACACTTAAGGCTAATGCTAGAAAGGGCTGGGGAAAAAAATTGGGTTGCTAAAATCAGCCCCCTATGCTGGCATCAGCCTTTTGTCCTGCCTTCACCCGGAACAATGATGTTGGTCCAGCACACACTTCTGATTTTGCAATGAGAAGGCAATGTACTGAACCTGGGCCAACACAATTGTTCCAGCTGTAGGCAGGAAAGGATTCAGAGTAGTGGTCTGATTATCAGTCAACATATTGGTATGCCAATTCTGGCATTAGCCTAAGGGCAGGGGCACCCAGGTAGATTTGGGGAGATTTAGTCGCCTGGAGACTAATTGCCTCTTCTTCGGGGAAACAATCTCCCTGAACTGCCTTCCCCCTGCCTTCAGCGTGCTAAAAGGAAAAATAACCTGCGGCAATGCACTTGCGGATCTTCGATTTCTGAAGTCGCCCCGAAGTTGCCTCACGAGGAAACTTCGGAAATCAAAGCACCACAAGTGTCATTGCACTGCCGTTTTCTTATTATAGCAGGGGAAGGCAGAAGAAGAGGCAATTAATCTCCTGGAATCTGCCCGTGTGGCCTTAGGGCTAGAGCAGACGGGGAGATTCGGGGGCATTTTGTCGCCTGGCGACTTGTAGCCGCGACTTGTAGCCCCCGAACCTCCCCGAATAGCCAGGTCCTGAGGCGCACCGGCGTTACTTGAAAACGCCTGCGCCTATTCACACGCAGCGGCGCGATTTGTGGAATCGCTCCAAATTGACTCGCCGGTGCGCCCCAGGACCTGGCTATTCGGGGAGGTTCGGGGGCTACAAGTCGCGGCTACAAGTCGCCAGGCGACAAAATGCCCCCGAATCTCCCCGTCTGCTCTAGCCCTTACCCTAACACACCAAGGGATGGGTGCAGATTTGCGGTAATCTGCCATCTACAAAGATGAAGAAACAGCCTAGAGCAACAAGGCAGAAAAGAAAACTGTGTTCACACTTTGTTGAGTAGCAACTATCACTTTATCACATTTGTAAATTGTACTTAATTTGATAATAGGTCAACATTAGTCATACATAAAACATTTACTAAAAACATTAATTGCCCTGTACTTTCCACAGACTCTGATCCTTTATGTAAATCATATTTATTACAATACTTTATCTATACTATATTTGGACAGTAATTAAAGCATTATACTTCACATGACAAGTAAACTCAAGCTAAATGCAAGCTCCCAAAATATTTAGGAATTCTGAATCCTTTACACAGCACTCCAGCCAATTTCAGTGTTAGTTAAAAAAAAAAAATTTACCTACCAATTCAAAATCTTTTAAGTCAATTAAAGGTGAACCTTCACTATGATCATCATTCTTTGGTACTTAAGCTTTTTATCAGATCCTGCAGTTTAAATGTATGTTTCTAATAACTGTTCAGACAGCTTTAGGGGTATTGTTGTGAGCCAAAGGTAATCCAGTACAAAGATAACTTCATGTTCAGTGTTTAAGTTCCCCTGTATAACAGACTGTAGCTTAGAAAATATTAAAAACAAATAGTAAATGGGGGAGGTTGTAAAAATGGTAAATTTAGTTATTTAGTATGCTATGATCAAATATGGAGTAGCTTTAGTTTCCATGTTTGCAACAAGTTACGCTTTCTTAACAATAAAGTCTGATAATAAAATGCTTAGTTCAAAGTGCATCATATACCTAAAATGCTTATGCTTGTGTTATGTGATAAAAGAGCTTGAATTACTCAAATCCCTATGTAGTAAAATATGTCAACACTACGATATGGAGACATACCTTATAGTCAACACCACCTATGATCTTCCGGATTAGTTTAAATGTTAGAATCCACAGTTGGGTTCTTTCCCATTCCAGGGAATCAGAATTTATCAAAGATTCACAAACCATTCTAAATAAATCAGAAAAAAATGGAAAAGAACAAGCATTAGAAAAAAGGTACGGGATCAGTTATTTGGAAATTCATTATTCAGAAAGCACTGAATTATGGAGTCCCATAGACTCCATATTATCCAAATTTTTTAAAATGATTTCATATTTCACTGTAATAATAAAACAGTAGCTTGTACTTGATCCCAACTAAAATATAAATAATCCTTATTGAAGCAAAACCAGCCTATTGAGTTTATTTAATGTTTACGTGATTTTCTAGTAGACTAGAGCTGGCCATAGACAAAGACTTCCCCATCTCCCGACCTGCCACTAACCTTCAGTAAAAAGCACAGATTAGCCGATGTTCTGCCCCTAACGGGATTGTACGAAAGTTGTGACCGTCAAAACCTAGTGAAAGTCTCACACTGAAAATCGTCCGATTGGCAATAAACACAGCGATATTATTGCCAGCCGGCAGAAAATTTTCTAACCTGTCTGATAGACCAAACGACCAATCTCAACTGGACAAAAAATGTGGGGACTCTCAATACATGAATCCTCGATTCGGACAATCGGATTGTTGCATCTATGGCCAGCTTTAAGTTATGAAGATCAAAATTATGGAAAGATCAGCTATGCAGAAAACCCCAGGTCCTGAGCTTTCTGGAAAAATAGTTCCTATATCTGTACTGTAAAAATACATATAAGGCACTAAAACAGTGAGGAAGTATCCTGGCAAAAGCACAGCGAGGTGATGGACTGGTTCTGGCTTTAGTCGGCATCCATTTAATAACACAGAATGGTTTTAAAGTCAGAGATCTGTTGCTTGGGTTAACAGTGTTCCAAGGTTATTTTGTAGGAGCAGGCAATAAAAAAAAACATTACAGATATGATTGATAGATAGCATATAGAGAATAATGCATAGCTTGGTGTAAAACATAAGAATATTAAAAGTCAACAAAGAGTTCCATGACCAAATAAATTGAAGTGGCTTTTATGGGGTATATGTGCAGAGGCTTTCTAATATTCTCACATATGATTGATAGAAAATTGAGAATAACATATAGCTTCTTTTAAAAAAGTGGATGTGAATTCATACTTGCCAGTGGATAGTTGTCATAAGAAAGGGTGGTTGGAAAGTATTCTTTATAGTCAATTTATGAGAGTTAAACGAAACTGTAGTACGCACGAAGAATTTGACATACAGGTTATTACCGTCAAAGATAAGGACAGCTCAGTAACCTAAGGGGCGGGGCTTCACGCTGTATACACTCTGTATACAGTCTGTGTATGATTGTTAAAAATGCATTTGCAACTTTAATCTCAGGTAATCTCCGCCACAAATTTATATCGCATCGTACGTTGATGTATAATCGTTCTTTTCTTTTGGCAAACGATACGATTATATCTGTTCATATAATCGTTCTCCGTGGATGGCATATCGTATGGTAAAACGATCGTTTAACGATACAATCGTTCATCGCAGAACGATAAAAGTTTGCCCGTGTATGGCCATTTTAAGGTACAATAATCTGGGGGGCTGTTTAGAGGAAATTTACAGATAGGAAAAAAAAAACGTTTACTTTTTCTTTAAGACAGCTGAGAGTTTAAATCCAGCTGTGCCCTTGAAAAATTCTGGAACGGTGTATCTGGTGAGATTATTCCAATTTCTTTTTGGAGGCCTGTTCAGCTGATAAGGAGGAGGGAGTGGGGGGACACCCCAATATACCCCTTCATAATTTACTCTCCAAATCCAGCCATTATTGGCCAGCCTGTGATATTTTTAAATTACTCTGCATACTCCACTGTTCCCCCCAGCTCCAACTTCTGGAAAATCCTTTTTTATCTTGTTGAACTATTATCCTCCACTGCTTCAAAATTCCAGCTTTAATGTCTGGGAAACATTTTTTCTGTCTTGTTAAACTACAACTGACTGCTTTAATTCCTGGAGAATAACTTTTTTTGCCTTGTTGAAATAGAAGTATACACCAACACCAAGGAACAATAATTTGAATTTTCCATACAGGAAAAGTGATTACTCGACTGGATTATATTTATTATTGATTTTATTATTATTGTTGTTCACGGTGTTCTCTGGCCAGCCAGTGTTTTAGTGACTGTATAATAAATTGTATTTTTAAGATATTGGTTTTGCAGTCCAACTTCTATTTATTTTTCCTAATTTGTTTTTATCCCCAATAGGACCTTGGGGATTGAAGGTGTGCAGTCTCTACCAATATGATAACCTTCCCCCATCTGTCATAGGAGTTTTTCTGTGTAGCTTCTTGTAAAACATAAGAATATCAATATAAGAATATTAACCGTTAACAAGGAGTTCCATGACCATATAAAAATTGGCGTACATGTGAAATATGTGCAGGGGATTTCAAATATTCTCAAATTTTAGAACAAAACATTTTTTTTAGAATACACAAGCTTTAATGAGTCACATGAAATTAAAATTACACCACTAAAAATTGTTTAGATAATAACAAAGAAATAGTGAATAAAGTAGCCCCTACTGTAAATTATAAACATATTAGGAGTCATGGAGAAGTTCCATGACCATATAAAAGCACAAGGAGACTTCAAATACCCTAATATTTTACAACAGGGGGTACTTTAGCTATCAGTGAGTCATGAGATAGAAATGACATCAATATGCACAGATCATAAACAATGACATTGCCAACCTTTTATAAGGAAACGTGGACATATTCATGGCTCTAGTGTCCTATAATACACATTGAAGGTGTGGTTCACCTTTATGGTAAGTTTTATTCTAAGCAACTTTTGAATTGGTTTTAATTATTTATTTTTATAGTTATTTGCCTTTTTCTTTGGACATTTTGCAGCTTTCAAACAGGTGTCCCTGACCCCTTCTAAAAAGCAAATGCTCTGTAAGGCTACAAATATATTGTTACTGCTACTTATTACTCATCTTACTCTTCAGGCCTCTCCTATTCATATTGCATTCTCGTATTCAAATCAGTGCACGGTTGCTAGGGGAAGTTGGACCTTAGTAACCAGATTGCTTCAAATACAAATGGAAGTGCTGCTGAATAAAAAGCGAAATAACAGAAAAAAACACATAATAAAAAATGAAAACCAATTGCAGATCGTCTCAGAATATCCCTCTCTACATACTAAAAGTTAACTAAAGGTGAACAAACCCTTTAAAAAGTTTCAGTTTGACTTCAGCTGTCTCCCCTTACAATCATCACCCGTTACCTTGGTGGCAAAAGTCCTGTTTCCACTGCCATAGCTAAACAGTCATAGAGGAAAGAGATTCTTTTTGGACTGTGCTGCCCATGGATGAATTTTACAATCCACTGGACACATTGCTCATGAGATTCCTTAAAAAAAAAAAAAAAAAGCACATCATTAAATGCTTACACTTTCACTTTGTTAGAATACATGCAATTCATATTTTGGGTTTGATAAAAAAAGATATAACAACAAAAATGTATCTCGAATATGCACATCCAATATTTTTTCAATTAATAATTACTGACGGTGGAACTTGAGCAGGAAACGCAAAAGAATGAGAGTCTAATACAGTTCACTGTATGCACAGACTGCTTCAATGGTCAGCAGGTCAGCACAAGATCACTAGTAATGGATTCAAAATTAGGAAAAAGGGACATTTTGCCTTTTGTGTGATCTTCATGTGTGGAGTGTGCTGTGTTTAAGAGCACTGTATATTTGAAATGCGAGTTTGTTCAAGTAGAAGTTGTAAGAGGCCGGGACTTAATTACTGCTAACATCAGACAGCCTTATAGGAATTGAATTAACAATTGAATGCTGACAATCACAAACTAAACTAAGAACCGTCAAAGTGAAAAGGCCAAATCCAGGTATGTATGATCCCAGGTATGTATGATCAGCTTAAGCTGCAATTAAGCAAAAAAAATAATACACTCTTCTCTGCAAATATTAATTTGAATCTTTCAGATAACTATTTTTACATAAGCTCCTGTTGTACCTCAAGCACATACTTAAAGTAAACACAAATTTACCATGGATGCCAATATGTTCGGAATATAAAATAAAGTTTTTTTTCCCCAGGGAACCTTCTGTTACAGTGCGGTCACCATTCTTACCTTCCCCAGTCATCCCTAGCATAGAACAATCTCTGGATAGTAGAGTCAAACTTCAGGTTGTAGCTTACTTTAGGGCTAACTGGGTATATCAGATAAAATGGAGACACAGTACTTCAAGGTTCCCCAGGCTATCGAAGAGCTCAGTCACAACTGCCGATTCTGGGAGATTAGTCACCATGCAACTGATCTCCCAGAATCGCCAGGTGTGGTTGAGTCCTAAAATGATGGAAAATAACATGGTTTATAAAATCTTTCCTTGTATTTATAATGTATTTGGCACATCTTTAAAAATCTAATTATTGTGGCCTATATGGTGGGGGCTGATAATGAAAGTCAGTGTTGACCACTTCCTACTTTAAACCATGACAACTTTAAACAATACCTGTACTGATACAAGAACTTTTCAGACCATGTCCACATTAATGATGGTAGCACACCAAAAAACTAAATGGTTGGTGCTCACTGCAGGGATATCACTCATATGTCATGCTAGTTTATTAAACCATATTAAAGCATACCCATAAATAAGTATATCTCATCCTCGCCTGTGGAGAACACAGCACCCAAAGCACATGATTAAACACACATTGGGAACTCCTAACAAGTATTTCCAAATGCTTAAAAAAAAATAAAAAAAAGCACCAGATTCATCTTCCACAAGGAGAGTATGGCACACCCAGGCAGAGTAGGATAAATAGAGTATGGCACAAGAACAGGCAATAATTCAAACAACCATAAAAATACCCAACTAAACTAATGATTAAAATAGAAACCATTTAGAACATAATATATAATAGAAAGATGATTAAAATGGCAAAGTATTTTGGGAAATCACCTGAGGAAGGACACTCCAGTACTGTCTAAAAGCTCCAAGGCAGCTGATAAGCTTTGTTCTTTCATCCTCAGGTGTGTCCATAAACATGCTGCAATAAAAACAATTATCGAAAAATTATTTCAAAAACTTATATGGGTGTGTAAAATACAATTAAAACGAAAAAAGAAACTGTTTACTTACCCAGCAAAAGCTTCCTCAATGATTTCAGTTTTCTGTGTAATAAAACATAATGCATGTGATCAATGTTGAAATGTACAGAGTTTAAACATTTTTCAACTACTTATCAACCAAAATGTAATAGAAAAAAAAGTCTTATTCTATTTGAAGATTTATTGACTGGCAGGGAAAACTTTGCACCAAGAAAATAATATTTTAACAGTGACTGAATCTATGCCATTTGATCTGCAATCAATTCTTACAAGATATAATAAAGATTACACTAAGGACACAAGAAACTCAGTTCACTGGACTGTGTGTGTAGGCCCAAACCTTCAGCAAGGGGAGTAAACCACGAGAAGTCAAAGTGACAGGCAGGCACCAATCCAGAACATCAGAAGTGGAATCCAGGAGATCGTAGTTTAAATCATACAAATTTTATTTTGCATTATGTTAAAAAACAATAGCCTTACGCATTTTGTGTTGCCAAGAGACACTTAATTATGGCTGTTGGCCTATGATTAAGTATCTCTTGGCGAAACACATGCATACAGATACTGTTTTTAAACACAATCTCCTGTAATTCTGTAACATATGCTGGATAATGGAAGTTTCCAAATTCATATAGTCAGATTTTACATCTGCCTATCTTTCAGACTCTTCAAAAAGTCTGGCAAATTGCTAATAAAGCTTTGGTGACTAACCTCACAGACTCACTTATGCATCTTTGGAATAACCAGTGCTATCCTCATGTTGTCAAGCTAGGCCCTATGAACTGTTGGGTGGACTGTGGCATTATCACAATAGGGGATGTATGGCAAGACGGTAATCCTATCACCTTTGCACAACTACGGGAGAGGTATCAAATCCCCCAAAGCCAGTGGCTGAATTGTCATAGACTTAGTAATGCCCTTAAAACAAAACACCAGCAGAAAAACATTATAATTGGCACTCATCCACTGCTGTCTTACATTAATAAAGGTCACACCAAAGGTCTAGTTACTATGCTAGTTACTATGCTGTATGCCAGACTTCAACAAGACATGCATGTGATAATTTGCAAGAACTGTGGCAACAATGGGAGATAGATGTGGGTATTATGCTAGATGAAGAATGGCTGGAAGCCCAAGAATCAATCCCAACTGGTATCCACAAATTACAGGTTACGTGTTATTCAGTTATATATCCTACATAGAGAGTACTATACCCCAGCTAGATTACATATCATCAAACCTAATGCTCCTGACCATTGTACCAGATGTACCCTAGAAAAAGGGTCACTTATTCATATGTTGTGGAGCTGTAGTAAGATCACCTCATACAGGTGATCAGTTATTGATACATTGGAAAATATACTACAAATCAAATTGCTAGAACCCCAAAACTGTGTATTCTAGGTATAATTCAGTCCCTCAATTCGAATAAGTACCAAACACTTTTTCTTCAAGAGACCTTATTACAGGCAAAGAGGTTGGTAACTCTGAATTGGAGGAACATAGCCCCTCCTACATTTGCTAATTGGGTACAGACAATACATTAAAAGGGGGGTCCCAGCCAAGTTCCACAAAATTTGGGGTCCCTGGTTGGACGTGTATCCTCTTCCTCATTAGTAACTATTAACAGGGCAACAATGGTAAATAGAAAGTCATATAGTAGTTATATTATATCTAGAATAATTTGTTATCAGACTTCCCAGACTAATGTATTCCTCGGTGTGATATATCACATACCGTTTAACACTATGTAAACCAATTCTATTTGTAACAACTTACTCAATTTTTGTGTCTTATTGCAAATGACAAGGTGAACAATGTTGTGTTATGCATTTGAACTTTTAATAAAGTACCTGTCAGCTGTCAATCTACACAATATGGGTTACCAAATATGCAGGTTTTCTGTTCTCTCTCTCTCTCAAAGATTGTTGCAGACACACTGTACATGGCCATCCGGTCATTTTCATATAGTTTTTGAAAGACTAGAAATAGCACAGGATATGAACTGGTATTCTGCTCCAATGAAACTAAGGTAAGCATACCACAGGAAGCACAGCACAATATGGTCAACACAATTTTTATTAGAATATATATATATCTATATAATTATTCTAAAGTATCAGGCATGATTGAGACCTTTGTCAAATATATATATATATATATATATATATATATATATATATATATGCTTAAGATCTTCTCCAGTTAGGAAATCATTTGCTAGATTTGCACCACTTTTCAGTGAAGTTCCCTGCAGCAACAGAATATTCTGTTGAAGAAAATCATGCTGTGTACTGTAGAAATATGGATCTATCATATGAAAAACTTGTATAAATAAAACCATAGCTTTAATTTGGCAGTACTTAGATAACCAAGTTGTTTACATTATGTCATTTAACAATAGTGCTCCAGATGAAGCAAAAGTCCCCCCAAAAACCACAAGCATTCTAGTTACGAGAGAACAAGGGATCTATACTGGGAATATATAGAACCTATTTACCAATCCTCTTGCAGAAAAGTGAATGCTAAAGGACTCACCACCATCTCCTCGAATATACTTTGCAGCTGGGACTCCATTGCTGGGAGAGTGTAAATGCTCACAGACATGGCCGCCATTGAGCTATGGGGACAGTCGTACGGGACCGGTGGATTTGAGATTAAGGGGCCCGCCAGCTGCGCTAGCCTTATTTGGATTATCGGGGCCCCATCTGCTAATGAGCCGCAGATCTTGCTAGCATGTCTGCATGTTCTTTTCCCTACACAGTTTACATACTGCCCATCAGTACCAATTTCCCTAACACAGCCCGCAAATAACACCTCCTGTAAAACCGATTACTAAAGGATCCGAGTCTCCTGTTTTACAGAAAATCTCGACACCAAAAATCTCATCACGCGAGACTGGCGTTGTGACTAAAACGTAAGCGCAGTGACGTATCACGTAGAAGTCTATTGGAAGCGATAAGTCGCCGTAAGTTGGCTTTATACAGTCGCACGCTGCTTGTTAGTCGCAGTTGCGCCGCTTACAACCTGCTTTTTCTCTGCTTACAACTTCTTCCTCTGTTAGAAAATAAATAAATGCATTAAAAAAAACTTTTCTTTGGTGTTGGTTTCCCGCCAATTGGCCTCCGCCATTTTAGCTCCCAATTATTATTAGTCAATTTTATTTTCTGCTTAGAATTCCAATTAGTACCAGTTTTACTGCATATAGTACCTGCTGCCGTCAGCGCATATTCTTTAACCATTTGATCAAAAAAGAAAAAAACTTTGTATGTACAGACTGGGGCAAGTGAAATTGTCAACATTCTAGCTTTTTTGCTTTTTACAGGTTTATCTCAAGTTAGGGGCCTATTTATTATAAGGGTTGCCAGTAGGGTTGCCACCTTATCGTAAAAAAATTCCGGCTGTCCTATATGTTTAGCTTTTTTTTCTATTAATAACATTGGGATCAGCCATCAAAAATACCGTCCGACTCCAGGCCAATAAAATACTGTCCCTCGTTTGTATTGGAAAGTCCCTCTTTTCTCTGCACCAAACAGCCAGAAAAAGAAACAAAGTTTCTACCTTAATTGGCTTTTAGTAGAGAGCCCAGAACAACTAACGGGTGCAAATAAGATACTTTGTAACAATTTTGAAATAAGTAATTGTAACAGTTTAGATAAGAAATATTTTCAAATGTTAATAACCTGTCAAATTTTGTAAAACGAATATGGTAATTAGGGGGTGTGACCACAAAAAATGGGCGTGATCAACAAAATTGCAGATGATACTAAATTGTGCAGAAATAATGTTATGTCTTGTATAAAAAAGGCATAAACTTAAGGGATGAAAACGCAATCATGCCTATTTATAGATCCCTAGTAAGGTCTTATCTGCAGTATGCAGTGCAGTTTTGGACTCCAGTCCTTAAAGGAGAAGGAAACCCTTCTG